>OW240917.1:118831992-119066550 GCA_933207985.1 Pelobates cultripes | reverse complement strand
AAATTGACAGGGAGGGGGGAATAAATTGAAAGGGAGGGAATAAATTGAAAGGGAAGGGAAAGAAATTCACAGGGTGGGTGGGAAGAAATTGACAGGGAGGGGAATTGACGGGGGAGGGAGGGAGAATGAGAGTGGGGAGGGGAGAAGAGAGTGACAACGGGGGAGAAGAGAGTGACAAGGGAGGGGGGAGAAGTGAGTGACAAGGGAGGGGGGAGAAGAGAGGGACAAGGGAGGGAGAGGGGAAGAAGAGCTTGACATCCATCACACACACACACAATGCGCCCCTTACATACAAAGACAATGCACCACTTGCACACAGAAAAACACACAATGCATTACACACACAGACACACACACAAGCAATGCAACCCTTACACACAATGCATACCTTACACACACAGAAACACACAATGCATTCCTTACACACACTCAATGCACCCCTTACAGATGCACACACTCAATGCATCCTGTACATACACAGAAACACACCTTGCAGCCCTTACACATACAAACACAGATTAAAAAAAAAAATTAAGGGCCTTAAAAAAAATTGAGCTGCTTCCCATTCTCCCAGAACATTGATTTTTGTGACCACAGTTACAAACAGCCTCCAGGGAGCCTGTTCTACACCAGACCAGTGGAGCCAGACTGCAGCTAGAGCCCATCATCATCCTCATCTGGTTGTAAGTAGGCAATCTAGTATATTATTCGTGGCACTAATCTCTAGTCCCCAGAACCACTTCAGCTTAATGTAGTGGTTCTGGTGTCCATAGCCTGTCCCTGCAGGACTTTTAATGTAAACACGGCGGCACTGCAGCACTGGGGTTAGTTAACATGGCAGATCATATGGGTGGGGCATTGTGATGTCACATGGGGGAGGGGCGGCGACAAACTTTACGTTTGCCTAGGGCGGCAAAAATCCTTGCACCGGCCCTGATTATAGTACAGATGGCACAGTGATGAAAGAGATGAAGAGGAATAACAAAATAATAAAAGCCTTCTAGCAAATTGAATGTATATAGGTAAAATGGTTTTAAATTACATTTTAGTGCCCTTTAACTACTTTACTATGTGAATCATGCATCCATAATGTATGTTCCCATGCACTGTATTTCAGAATACATAATTTTAGCAATAGTAAATTAACTTTATTTATTGTAAATGAATTTTTTTTGCAATTGATGTGCTGACAGCACAACTATTGCTACCATTATATTGCAAGTCCTGCTATGCCCCCTGCAACTACACAGGTCAGCTCTGCTGAGCACCCTTGTAGCTGAATAGGCTGAATGGAAGATCTATAACCTCTGGATAGGTGCATATTGCTTGTGGGTCTGAGACTTGAAGGGAAAATTCACAAGGGTCAGAACCCAACCACAAGTGCAGACCAGCACTGATAGCCCACCAGACCACTAGAAAGCCTACTTGATCACCATGGAAATGAAGACTCATCCCCTCCCTTTGAAGTACGTCACTGTGTCATTGTTCCTTTATGACCTTTATGTTGTGATGTACTCATACAGCAATTATATTTAGCCTAGCTAAATATAACAATTTGTAACATTGTTACAAACAGCTTGCTGACACAAACTGTTGATCAATTTACAATGTAAAACCTGCACACCCCTATATCCTTTGTGGCATAGAAGGGTACATGGCTAAAATGGATTACGGTTTCCAGAATTTGCTCTATGCCTGGAAGGGAAGCTATTTATTAAAACACAAAAACAATCTTGACAAGTGAGCAGTTTCCTAGACCAGTCATAGCTGCTGGGGAATTACCACCTTTGGACTAGGTGTGGACAATTTTTTTTTTTAAATGTGCCAAAAATATGTTCTTTGATATTTAAGGCTCTGTCTTTACATAAGGAGCTGGGCGTCCTCACCCTACTGCTCTTTAATGTCTTTGTGTCTTCACCCAGGCATCAGGTGACACACTCAGGGCTGCCATCAAGGTATTCTTTAATTAGGGGCCCAGGTACCAGGGCTCTTTAAAACCTATATGACTTTCCCCACACCAGACCACTTTTAACAGAATGGACTTCACATACCTAGCTGTTCCCTTACAGGGTAGTGCTGCACAAGGAGCACATTCACTTTACTTCCTCCTAGCACATGTATAAAGCTGTGCATTGACTTGACCCCAGAGAAACTACCCTCCTGCACACAAAAGGTAGGACTATGTGTGGCTAAAATATACATTTTCTTTTATTTGTTTCAATGTGCCATTGTTTATTTATGGATGTGTCGGTGTGGCAGCATGTGTCTTTGTGTGTGTGTGTGTGTGTGTGTGTGTGTGTGTGTGTGTGTGTGTGTGTGTGTGTGTTTGTGAGTATTTTGTGTGGGGTAATATTTGTGTGCATATGAATATACCCCAACAGTCAAACCAACACTTCACAGAAACACATATCAGCATTCATTCACACACACATACTCCATACAAAAACATCCCTGTATTCAAACTCACAGGCACTGCAGACAAATAATGGCTGCAAGGATGTGGCAATGCATTGTGGGAGTTGTACAATAGTTGAAGGTATCCTCATCTCTAGACCCTTCACTACAGAGGGGTTACAAAACTATAAATCTTGCTCCAAGGCTGTCTCTTTACTAGGACCACTAGTGTTTTCACTTTTTTGTTTGGACAGGAACCACTTGTTCCAGTGTGCCAAGACCTGCTTGTAATGTCAGCTACTACTGTATTGTGCCTGTCTATTTTTGCCATTTTCCTCAATAAATGGATGCTATTAATTATTACTAATAATACAAAACCATCTGAGACATGCAAACAAGTTATGTAGCCTTTATTGGCATTGTTAAGGTTATTCAAGTAATGGTAAAACGAATTAATAGTGGAATATCACCATATGTTTTTCCACACATAATATAATACAAATGACTATCAGCACTGAAATCAAACAAACAAGTCTTTATATTGAGAAATTCAATCCACTCAGATTACATGCCTGTTTGATACACATGCTAAAACATACATTAATGGTACATATTATCTATACGGCGTATTAAACACCTGCAAAAAGCTAAAATGCTCAATTTCTGTAGCACCTTTAGTTATATGAACTCTTCCCTCTGATATTAAAAATATGACAAACGTATGCCCTGAAGACAGGAACCTGTTCCACTGCAATACCCATTTAAAAAAACACCTTTGTTAGACAGTTACGCAAAAAAAACAACGCAGTTAAATTTTTCTAAAAAGAACTTCAGCCTGGGTAGGGAGATCCTGTTTGTGTTAAATAAAGCAATATGAGGGAAGTTTAGAAATATTCCAAGACTGACATAAAAAAATTCTAAAAAGAACCCATGTGGAATCGCTAAAAAGATTTAAGCCATTAAAACATGGATATTGTTAACATTTCAATATAATATATTAAAATTACAGGCATATAGCATATAAAATAGCGATCAATAAAAAATGTTTAGCTAAAATTCAACCATCCACAACCAATATGTGTTCTTTAAAGAAACTGTTCTTCATGTTCTGATTCTTTTGGTTGAATGTTTCTCAGAGGAAAATCCACGTCCTTGCCTACAGACACTTCCTTGTCGATTATTAACATTTTCCTTTGGCTGGTCGGACCATGTCTTCTCTCCTTCAACAGAGATATCACTGCAGCTCTCGCCATTCTCCTGAAATACAAAAATGATAGCGTGTTTATGAATGAAATAAACATACTATGTTTACTCCAATGTGGCTGTTCTTGGAACAGGGGTAAAACAAGGTCCTAGGTCCTGACTGTGCACCTCCTGCAGCAATTTAGTCTGGCAAATGGAAGGAAACAGGGTGGAAGATGTAGACATATCATTTGCGGCTCCCTAGAAGTTCAGATCAATCAATTTAAAAAAACAACAATGTGACATATTTTAGAATCCCGAAGGAAAGTGAGGCAAAATGAGGAGTTAGGTCTCTCAGCTCTGTCTTGCTAAATCAAGTGGACATCAAAACATGGTGTGTGGAAGAGAGGCCAGCATTAAGTGGGTGCAGAGCTTTGCAATATGGGTGCAGAGGGTGCAAGGAAGAAGAGTTTTGCAAGGCTTAACCAAAGGTAGTTTTAAAATTCTGTTGATGAGTGCAAAGTAATTCAAATGCAATTCAATAAAATCTGATGTTGGAAACTTACTTGTCTTTTGATCCCTTTACTTCCTTGAGTAACCATTTTTGATTTGTTTCCAGCCGCTGCTTCCAAAACTAGAAAAGATTTATAAAGAAAAGTTCAGAATAATGTTGCATGTGCTGTACCTGTGAATGGGATTCTCCTTTTTCTACATGTTATGTAGAGTCTGGTTGAACTGGTTCTACTAGCCATCACTAAAGCAGCAATATTACATGAATGTATTTTCCCCTTCTACAAAATGCAGTATGTCAAGAGGATTGCTGGAACACTTAATATTTATAATAAAACAAGAATACACAAAATTAGAAATGTTCACATCATTTTATTCAACCCAAAAATGAGAAAATGACGGCCTATACCTTCATAATAATCTCTTTAGCCCCTTAAGGACACATGACATGTGATGATTCCCTTTTATTCCAGAAGTTTGGTCCTTAAGGGGTTAAGAATCCTACCATAAAACTGATTGGCCCACTTGATTAATGACTACATAGAGATGCCAAAACTAAATACACAGGACATTCCATACTGTCATGAAGTCTTAAAGGACCAGATGAAGATAACAGCAAAATGTAGAGTCTTACTCTGCTTACTAAGTAGCAGTTCCTCCTGTCAGGATCCAAACCCTAATTTCGAAACTTTTATGAATTTGATTCAATTTTGTTTCAGCAGTAACTATGATTTGCCACTAGTGGTCTCCCTAACCACTAGAACTTTCCTTCCCTCTACCTCATCTCTACCTCATCTGCCTGGGCTAATTACCTCTGCTAGGAAAGGTCTCACCCTGCTCAATACTGTGCCTTTACATTGAATGAAGTTGATGATCTGCTTTATACCAGCTTTACCTACGCTACAGACCTGCTTTGTTACCAACTTCTTTGCTTTACCAGCCTGGTACAAAGCTACCTAATCTGCATAACCTGACAGCTGAAGGCTATAAGGAGTTTCTTTCCTGATTCTATGAATAACCAGAGGCTCTCCAACCATAAATCAAGTAACTCTTCTACAGATTATTATATGTCTGCATGTGATGCTAAATCTACACCTAGATTCCTTTATTACAAAGTGTAATTACCTGCATTTTCAGTACTCCTCCCAAACCAGGGGGCTGATTTCCTAAACATCTATTTTACTTGTCTCTCTAAAGAACCTATACTTTCATCTATAGGTTTTATGTCCAGGAGTTAAGCCAAGAAGCAACTTATTAGGGATTTCCTCTAAAACGAAAACAAACAAAAAAGAAAACTTGGCAGTTCTATAGCACACAAACTCATCCATGCCTATTCTGTCATTCATACCTGTAAGAAATTCATCAATTGCATCCACCACTGTTTTGGCATCTTCCTTTGTAAAGCACATCGGAGGTTTGAATTTGAGAACATTTCTGTGCGGGCCATCTGCACTTAGAAGAATTCGTCTTTCTTTCAATCTAAGTAAGGAATAAAACAAGTATTAGAATATTTTTTTTTAAACTGTTATAAATTCTTTTAACCAAAAAAAAGAATTTTGTGAGATAACCCTCACACCATTTGAATGTATATCTTATGCGACTTTCCCAATTTCTGAAGTTTCATAATTGACTTAGCAGTGTATCTGTCATCTGTCAGTCTCAAAATACACACATTGAAAAAAAAGACCTATTTATTATTTATTATATTATTTATAAAGCGCCAACATATTCTGCAGCGCTGTACAATTGGGGAAAAAGAAAAACACAATAAAAGCAGACCGATACAATAGGTAGAGGTGCCCATGAGCTTACAATCTAAAGGGTAAAATGGGGAGATGAAATAGCAGACCTTCCCGCAAACGCTATGTATACCCACAGCGATACACATGCGAGGGCAGGCGCCTGAGAGCTCGCTATTAGGATAAATGGGGCGGATAAAATCATGAGACATGTCCTAGCCATCGTTTCCACATTACAATTAGAGTCTGATAAACAGTATTGAACATGATGATATACTGTGGTACTCAATATTTTGTAAATGATAACTGACCTTAATGTTGCTTTGCTATTATGTCACACCCGATATGCCATATAAGATTAGTAATGCCCCAGGAAAAAGGGGAAGCGGGATGGACGGGTGGACATGAGAGGGGCAAATTGTTGCAAGGCATGAGCGGATGCACTGCGTTATATAGCGATTTTTGTTAGCACAATGCATGCACCATGTCGGACGTGGCTGTGTAAGGATCTATGGTTCTAAGACTTCAAAACCAAAACTTAATACCAATTGATATGTATATGACATGATGTATGACTCATGTTTTCTACCCGTGCCTTCAATGCAAACGGGATCTCCGAGTCCCTATATTTGATCCTTTCTGTACCGGTACATTATGTTTTCATCAAAATAAAATAAATTTTTTTTTTTTTTTTTAAATGGTGAGATGAGACAAGAGGTAGCAAAGGAATATGTATGTGATGGCAGAGATCATTAAAAGTATAACTGCAGCAGCTGTTGGCATGTGAAGGGAATGATTGACTATGGTGCCAACAGTGGCGTACATACCAGGGTCGCAGGGGTCGCGGCTGCGACCGGGTCCGGCCCACCAGGGGGCCCGGCTGCCCCTGCGACCCGGTGTGTACCCACTGGGCCAGCCTCTTCCCCTGGGGGGCCCAGGAGCCGGCCACTTCAGGGCCCCTGGCCCTGCTGACACCCGGCAGGCAGGCGGGCAGGCGGGCTGTCTGGGTGGCCGGCGCGCGAGGGAGCACTCTCCCCTGAGTGCTTCCTCTTCAGCTTTCTCGCGCACCGCACTGATACCGGAGCCAGAATATGACGTCATCTTCCGGCGCTGGCATCCCTACGCGGCGCGCGAGGGAGCTGAAGAGGAAGCACTCAGGGGAGAGTGCTCCCTCGTGCGCGCGCCAGCCTGTCTCCCCACCCAGTGACTGGCCGCCCAGGAGCCCAGCAGCACCACTGGACCCCAGGGAATCCCCTCAGCTCTCCAAAAGGTAAGGAGGCTGGGGGGATTAAATTTTTTTTTAAAATGTGTGTGTGTTAGAGTGTGTGTGTGTTAGTGTGTGTGTTAGTGGGTGTGTCTGCTTGTGAGTGTGTCTGTTATTGGGTGTGTGTCTGCTAATGAGTGTCAGTGAGTGTGTTACTGTGTGTGCCTGTTACTGAGTGTGTTTAATGTCTGTTAGTGAGTGTGTGTTTGTCAGTGAAAGTGTATGTTTTGTAAGTGAGTGTGTATGTCTGTCGCTGAATGTGTCTCTGTCAGTAAATGTATGTGTCTGTTAGCTAGTGTGTATGCGTCTGTTCGTGAGAGTGTGTGTCTTCAGCATTTACCTTTCTCCAGCGCCGGACTCCCTTGGCGCTGGGGATGCCTCCGCCTCTCAGCTCCGAATGCACACGCGTGGCAAGAGGCGCACGCGCATTTAAACCGCCCATAAGAAAGCATTACTCAATGCTTTCCTATGGACGTTCAGTGTCTTCTCACTGTGATTTTCACAGTGAGAATCACTGAAGCTCCTCTAGTGGCTGTCAATGAGACAGCCACCAGAGGCTGGATTAACCCTCAGTGAAACATAGCCGTTTCTCTGAAACTGCTAGGTTTTCAGCTGCAGGGTTAAAACTAGAGGGACCTGGCACCCAGACCACTTCATTGAGCTGATGTGATCTGGGTGTCTGTAGTGGTCCTTTAGGTGTGTGTGCATACCGCGGTCGCGGGGTCCCAGCCCTGCAACCCCTGCGACCAGGTGCCCGCCGCCATGTGTTACGGCCCCGACCCGTGCCAAGTAAGCGCGGGGAGGGGGGGGCCCATGGGTCATGTATACGCCACTGGGTGCCAAACAACTGTCAGAAGAGAGGTGGGAGGGTGGGTAGAGCCAAGTAAAATTAAATGGCATTCTTGTTGCAGGGATGAATGTGGGTTGGGGCCTTTAAAGCTGCAATGTTCCAAATTAAATGTTCTTCTTGTTGCAAGGATGGATGAGGAATGTCTAAAGCTCCTGAAGCCAAAAAGGGCCAGGTGAGTAATGTGGGGGTGGAAGGGGTATAACCCAAATAACATACTTGGGCATACATACATAAACACATACATTTACACCAACACATACATACACACATATAGGTACATATGCACATAAATACTTGTGTAATCTCTTCACTGAATGTAATTTGAATGTCATTTACTTATAGATTATGTGCTGGGCCTCAGCTGTTGCAGGAGTTCTCAGTTGTCTGTCCTTAACAAGATCCACTCCAACAAATAAGCCCGCTCCCCTGCAGGAAACAGGAACAACTTTATTTAGAGATAATACCCATTATTTCATTTAATAAACACCAATATATTATAAGAACACAGCATTTTGCAACCAACCCATTCATCTAAATCTTGGCATCACACCTTACCTTTGCAGAAACTGGTTATTATCTTGACATGCCTTAATCTGTTCTGCTAAAACCACAAAATAATGATCAACCACAACATGAAAATCACTGACAGGTGAAGTTTATAACATTGATTATGTTGTTACAATGGCACCTGACAAAGCATGGGATATATTAGGCAGCAAGTGAACAGTTAGTTCTTGAATTTCATGTGTTGGGAGCAGGCAAAATGGGCAAGCGGAAAGATCTGAGTGACTTTGGACAAGGGTCAACTAGTGATGGCTAGATGACTGGGCCAAAGCATCTCCAACTGGCAAGTCTTGTGATGTTCCCAGTATGCAGTGGTTAGTATCTACCAAAAGTGGTGCAAGAAAGGACAACCGGTGTACCGGCATCATGGTCACAGAGTGCCCAAGGCTCATTGATGCACGTGGGGAGCGAAGGCAAGCCAGATCACACAGAAGAGCTACTAAAGCTCAAATTGCTGGCCATGATAGAAAGGAGTTAGAGCACACAGTGCATCACAGTTTGCTGTGTATGGGGTTGCATAGCAGCAGACCAGTTAGAGTGCCCTGGATAACCCCTGTCCTCCACCAAAAGTGCCTTGAATCCAGACGTGGACCCCGTGCTCACTGTGCCTAGAGGGATTTCAGCTACACCTCACTGATGAGGCCCAAAGAAGGCTGAAATAATCATCTGCGTTTACTGTATCTCTAATGCCGAGAGAACTTGCCGGCATTTCGGTTTTGGACTGCCCTTATGGGTAGATCAGTCTGATGTGCTTTGGAACTAGTTCTCTGTGTAACGGCACAAGTGAGCTAAAAATATTTGAGACCTGATCAGGGATTTACCGAAGGGCAAGCTACTGGGTTACTTTAAGCTTTTCTCATATTGCTTGTTCAAGGTGTTGCCTTGTCCACCAAATTCCCCAGATTCCAATCAAATTGAGCATCTGTGGTACAACAAATCTGATCTTCTGCTAATGTCTTTGTGCAAGAAACCACAGGACAAGTTCAGAAGTCTTGTGGAGTCCATGCCTAGTTCTTTATTGGGCATCCACATTAATAAGACAGAGCTGCCATGCTTCCTTTATAATTGAGGAACCATGCAAGCACATTCACTGCCTTAACAAGACACCATATGTGTTAATGCACACACATCCCTATCTACAAACGTGAAAGTAGAACTGTGGCTTTTCCATGCATACTGCTGGCATTATTTATTATCTAATTATAAATATATTTTATCCAAAAACTTTAGAAGTTACTTTTTACATTGGCAAATGTAGGCTTTGGGAGCAATGCTGCTGCTATGACTTGCTCTAATCATTTCAAAAGTATATATAAAATAATATAATTACTTGGCTTAGTTGGAGTGACTAGGATGTTGTCAGGAAATTTCATATGCTGTCATGTGGTAGTTATTTATGTAATTGTCATATAGAACAAGAAAAAGAGTATTTACTAAAACAAAACCAACTGGTATAAACCACATTACTGCAGTGTATATTATTATTAAGTGATGTATTGCTGTGGGGCTTTCTGATAGTCATACACTACAAACCTTGAGCATTAAAAAACTTAAGCATTACTACCAGAGGTGTACCGATGGTTACTTGGCACACAGTTCAAAATGTATGATGGTTCCCCCCAGTTTGTAGATTTCTTTTGTGTGTCACTCTGCGCTACCAAACCTTGTTTATTTTAGACACAATTACACATCCTGTTTACTTGCAAAGATGACAAACATCCATTTCAGTTTCATGTTGGTCTCTTTGATACACTCATGCACAAATGTTCTGTAAAATACCTCCAAAAATGGCCCATTGTCCCAATGTTGGTCTCTGGTGTCCAAGTCCTCACAAATCTCAGAGCAAGTGCATTGTTTGATTGTACAAACTGCACTCAAGGAATTCAGTCCTCAAACGTGCAATGTGCTTGCCCAGCCCTGAGTGTAATATTCAGTCATTCTAAAATGCATGGACGCCAGGCCGGCATACCCCCTTTTCGAGGAGTACTGCCCTTACATGGTAAAACCTGCCTATCACTGAGTCACTGGCCTGACAATCTTCTCATCCTGAATTCATACCACTCAATGTTAACAAAAAAACACAAATGATACTTATTGTGAGGGCTGCTGGTAATATATTGTGGTTATAACAATGTGGCTTATCCATGGATGCAATGTTTCAAATTACAAAGCATTGTCTCCTTATCTCATCATATATGTATTATTTAATTTACCTGATATCACCAATCAGTTCATGCTTTTCCTTTAGTTCGTTTAAGAGTTCCACTAGATAGTTTCCCACTCTTACAGCATTCCCCCTCAAGCCTTCCTTCTCGATAATATCCATCACAGCCATACCAATAGCACAAGACACTGGGTTACCACCAAACTATATAAAGAACATACAACAAAACAGTTACATAAACATTTCACTGCTGTTCTTGTATTCTTGAAAAGATAAGGTCACCAATAATACAGAATATCAAATAAGGAAAGAAAATATTTTCTGCGCCTCACATTAGCAAAATCATAAAACATATGATATTTCCAATGCTATATTTATAAATGTAATAAATCTGTTTATTAGCTAAGTGTGCCCACATTCTCAACCCACCTGGTTCTGTAGCAAACAAAGCAATCAGGAAGGAGACTGCATAGTGTGGGGCACAGGAAATAAACATTTGAGCAGTGTCCCATGAAATGTTTCTCACAGAGAAACATTGTGGACACTAAGCATATTTCGACAATATAAAATGCACACATGAAAATAGTAAAAAACAATGCATAACGTTACTGAAATATTAAAATTATGGACAAAATGTAGTAAGCTTTCTAAATGATCCAATACTGTTTGAAAAGCTTTCCAAATGGATTTTCAACACACATTCCCGTAGACTTCAATGAGGACTACTGTAAACATATCATTTGGAAAGCTTATTAAACTGAGACCTATATGACTAAAATAAAATGATCTTCTGAGTTGGTGCAGATCAATCTACAGGCTTAGAAGAATTCTTATTTATCCACCATAAAATTTTAGGCTGTGTATAAATGTATTTCCTCCTGATATCCAAACATATTGATTTTTACAGGAACATACCGTATTAAAATATTCCAGTCCACTAGCTCCAAAGGCTTCTGCAATTTCTTTAGTAGTTACAACACAAGACATTGGGTGTCCATTTCCAATTGGCTTTCCCATGGTGACAATATCTGGCACAAAGTCCTCTCCTTGCAGTTGAAAACTCCAGAAGTGTGATCCAACTCTTCCAAATCCAACTTGGACTTCATCTGCAATGAATACTCCACCTGCTTCATGGACATATCTGAAATAAAAAAATATATATACATAAACATACAAAGAGGTGAAATATACCTTTGGTGGAAATGAATCTAAAGCCCTTTACGTTATATAGCTGTAAGTGTTTTGCATATGTCTTTGTGTGCGTGTTTTTGTACTTTTATCTGGTTGTTATTCTTTTCTGTGCATCATTTGTGTAAAATGTGTATTAAAATGTAATAAAATGTAATGTAGCATTCATTTCAGTCAAGTTGTGACCAGTCTTCTGGAGCGCATTTCATTTAAAAAATTAATGAGATATTTAGATATTTTTTTAGAAATTAATATATATATATATATATATATATATATATATTTTTTAGTAAGTAAACATTCATTTAGTAGACCAGGATAAAATGAACAATTTAAAGAAGAAAAGGATCAAAAATAGGATAGGAACTTACTCTGCCACCTTCTGGAAGTATCCTGGTGGTGGAATAATCTGGCCTCCGCAACTCTGCATGGACTCTGCAATGAATGCAGCAATCTACATAAAAGAAGACAGTATTAGAGCAAAGTTCCAGTTTCTACTTATTGCACCATATATCTTCATATGGATGTGTTTTCCCCTAACAACTTGATTAGCCTAACTATTAGTCCTCAAAAAATATTGAAAGTAATTCTCATCAAATTCCAAGGATGGCTTAATTTGTGATTTTAGGGCTTTTATAACAGCATTTTGGTTGACCATTGTATATTAACAAATGAGAGAACTATTTCTGGGGAAAAAATAATGGTTATGATAAAAAGACAATATATTTATATATAAAGAGTGTATCAAGTTCTCCATGCCGATATTTAAAGTCTGTAGCCAAGATGAAATAATTTACTTGTCCATGTTGCTGTAACTATTATTACCAAGAAACATTCCAAGAATAAGTAGGCAGAATAAGTCTAGAAACAGTCTAGAAAACAAAATGTGTTGAAACTTCGCTTGATTGGCTTTGCATTGATCAGAAGGACATTGTCACAAAGAATATATCATGTTTAGTTGCCTCACACTTCACCGCGGTTAGGGAAATTAAGATTATACAGTTTAGGATAACAATCTATTTAGTTTTCTGTTGCTAAACTATGTCCCAGGTAAAATCTCCATGGCTATTTTTTTTCTTGAGTAGGGTGAGCAAAGAGGCAGCCTCCCTTGCATTTGTATAAATACAAGGATGTTCATCATGAAAGTCTGAATAAAGTAGTATATATACTATATCGAAGAGACGCACTACAGTGAAACAGCATGAGGCTTTCCAAAGAAGGTGAGACATTAGTCTTTAGCACAGCTTGTTCTGCAACTGGAAAACGTCACCAAAACCTACAATATGTGAAAGGGAAGAAAAAAAGGAAAAAGAAAACTGACCATTAGTAAAAAGGTTTTTGTAATTCTTGAGACACGTCATTGATCCATCTAATCCTTTGGACTAAAAAGAGGTATGTTGAACAACACAAAGGCAGTCTCAAAAGATTAGAGTTGTCACAACAAAAACATTACATTGTAGCATACAACCAACACCCAGTATTCTTCCTGATTTTTGTCTCACAAGCATCCTTTTGTCAGAAAACCAAATACAAGATTTTGTGGGTAATCAACGCATTTCACAAGGCAAAAAGAAGAACAAGAAAAACATCAGTGGCTATTTTTATTTGTATCCATTTTTGTTGTCACATTGGTATTTTTGCATTTCTTTAACTTCTTTTACTTTTTCACCTTTGGAAAATAATTATTTGATTTTCACAGAATCAAGTACTCTGAGATTTAATGCGTTTAATTATATTGCTATTTATTTAAGTTTTGTAAAAAATAACCTGTAATAAATAGACTCTGATATGGAATATCAGGTTTTGAAGTAGGAACCAAATAGCATGAATGCATGAGCAAAGAAATAACGTTTTTATTATTACTCTTTAAGTTGTAAATTCAAAGTCCTTGACAAAAAAAAAAAAAAAAGTGTTATTTCTGGACTCTGTAGTATCATAGAACATCCCTGTTCCGTAGTTTGTATTTTTTTTTAAAGCTACATTAACATTCTTTACGCCTATAGAAAGTCTTCTAAAATCTACCTCCAGTGCATGTTTTCTGATACATTTTGTAGTTTTGTGAAAAACACATTAGGGAGGCATAAAACAGCATTCCAAGTGCTACAGCCTTGATCACACAGATTTTCTTTTATTGAGGCTCCACACCTATCAAATTGTGTACAAGGTGCAGCTCTGATCTGATACACTTAAAGAAAAAAACAATCATACAAATTCATTACAATCTGTGCCAATCACTCTTCAGAGTACAGACCAGTGGCAGCTGATAAAGATTTAAGATTGAAAGGTTCCAGACACCTCCTCCAGAATTTTACTCCTCCCTATACAGTACAGAGATATGCGTACAATACAGAAATCTGAGTATAATACAGAGATGCTCGTTCAATTAAACAAACTGGGCACAATACAAAGACATATAAAAAATACAAAGAGCAGAGTAGAATACAGAGATAACTGTATCACAAACAGAATTGTTAAAGCAGTAGGACATCGATAGACTCCTTGTTACCTTTGCAGCTGGCTATAAAATTAATCTCTGCTGCTAATATGGAACCAAGAAGTATCTGACATGGTTAACAGAAGCAACAATCATTACAGATTTAAAGCATAATCATTTAGTCCTCCGAGTCACAGCCCCAGTCCTGCAGTTTGAACCTTCACAACTAGCCACATCATGAGTGTCTCAGGTTTCATACGTAGAGTGACTGAGCACTTTAAAGTTATGGTGGGTATGTGCATTAGGAGTTTTAAAAACTAGTAGTGACAGGCATCACAGCGCTCTGTGTCAGAAATGTCCCCTCCACTTGCCACCCCTGGTCTAACCTGGCTTTATATATATGAATTATATTCATTTAGTAAATTCCCTTGCTTAATCAGCCCCCAGGCAATCACTGGGTCTATTGGAGGAGAGAAAAAAAAGATAAGATTATACACTTTAAAAGTCTTGCAGTCCTGTTCCATTCTATACATAATATGTGAAATTAATGAATGATTTACTGGAGTGGAAATTCTCCTATTTATAACATTTCAACAGTTCAGTAACCATGCACGAACTGACATCTAGTTGTGAAAAGTTTGCATGAGAGTACACACAGCAAAGAATTGCAACACAATCCAAACTTTATTTTGTGATTAGCATTTTGGAGTCATCTAAACTCACACACCCTAGCCTAGACTATTTAATGGTTAAAGTGACATTTTAGGCACTGTAACCATTTAATCTCAGAATTGGTTATAGTACTTGGAGTACCCATGCAATGATTAATAAAGCTTAGGATGCTTTAAAGAATGCATTTAAAAGTTAACTATCACTTCTCTGACTATTGAAAATAAAAACTTTAACAATCATCTATAACTGGTGTTAACATTGTTTTTGTGAGATGCTCTATTTTCATTACAATTTATATAAAATATTTATCATATTATATTTTAATCCAGTTAAAACAAGGGAAAGCCATATCAAACAGAAATAGAAACATTGTATGCTTTCCCCATGCGGATTGTCAGCTACAAAGGACAGAGCTTATAACAATGGTTGACAGAGAAGTAAAATGGAGGCACCTAAATGAAGTATAAAGAGTTGTGGATTTATAAAATGAATACATTTTTAGGAACTTGCAAATACATATTTGTTAAATATAGGGATAAGAAAAACGCAATATTAAAAATCCTGTGACTAGTCAGCTCCCCTTTAAGAAGCACAGAAGACCAGAGGCGCCGCAACAACCTTAAGGTCAGAGGGGTGCCAGAGGAGATCCCCACGGCGGAGCTCCCACACTTCATAAGGTGGCTAATGGGAGCCCTATTAACCCTAAAACAGGCCAAAGGTGTCACCTACGAAGGGATTTTCCAGGTCCCAAAGCCCCTAGAGATCTGGTGGTGAGATTTCGTAACAGCGTAGACAAGCAAACGGTGCTTTCAGCCCTCAAAGGAAATACACCCCACTCCTTTGAAAATACCACACTCTCATTCTATGCAGACCTCTCAGGAGACACCCTGCAGTGTAGAAGACACATGCAACCACAGCATACAATATAGGTGGTGATCACCAAGAGCACTACAGGTCGTGCATGGGGAATCCACCCACTCTATCTCCGACCCCCAAGAAGCACCAGCACTCATGAACCAGCTGGGCCTACCAGCAGATTCCTTGCTTCAACACGGACCCAGAGACACAAACCCGAGAGCACCCATATGGGACCCGGCGAAGGTTGTCCGTTTGTGCCGCAGAGAGCCATCCCAGAGACATATGCTGCAGCTCCTACCTGAACCAAGGGGACTGATATAAAGCACTAAGCTTACTCTCACCCAGGACTGACACCAATGACGGTTCAAGTTGATCTACGTTTTTAAAATGTATTATTTTGTTGACACCTTCTCATTTAATGCACTTTTATTCCACGGACCCAACTCAGTGCCACAATCCTGATTAACGGAGCCTAGGGGTGAATCCAAGCCCACACCGAAGACCGATAACCTGTAGCCTTCACTGTCCGCTGAAATAAACTCCCACCGGCACCTTAGCACAGCGAAGCCGACTAGGTACTCTATTGTGCCTTCAGCTTTTTAACCCACGTCTCTCATTATACTTACAGTAATATCCGGCCCTCCAGCAACTACTGACACAATGAGCCTTGTCACGACCTTAGGTAATATCTATAGCCAGTAGCTGTGCTCCACGGTAACTAACCCCAAGGCCGGTTTCTTGCATGTCCCCAACAGTTTTAACACTAGAACACCATATAAATAAAACCCACTACTCATGGGCCTCATACACAGGATGTCATGCATGCTCGCTATGATTTTTTCCTTTGTGTTACTTTTATTTGCTTTACACCTGCTGTATGTCATCCACTTTAAGCACATGCCCTCTCATGCCTATGAGTGGAGCAAAAATAAAGAATAAAAAAAAAAAAAAAAGATGCACAAAGCATTTTTTTTAGGATCCCGGAAACCTGCATATGGTGATCAAATACTGTAATAAAGTTTGTTTTAAAGCTGAATACTAGTGTTTTTAATACATGAATTGTCAGAGATAAGTGCACTCAGCACCCAAGACTCAGTGATGTTGTAGTGAAGAGAATGCATAGCATTCCACAAAAGAAATCCTGTACAAAGTTGCATCATATTTATGTTTTCATTGAGACAATACTTCTGTGTAAAACTTGTTAACTTCCAAAAGGACTTTGAAAATACTACAAAAAAAGTACTGGTCATTGAAACGTTTAGCTCAAATAAATAGTTGAATATAATTAAGTTGTTAAAAGAGATGCAAAAATACTTCAGTGGAAGTTATTTGTGATTGCGTGAATTGGTGTCCTTCACATTCAACTCACTAATTTTCTGCTTACCTTGCGATTTTTTTGCTGAACTTCCATAATGATGTCATATACTTCCTTAGCATATGCTGCCCCTGGGTCTGGGTGATCTTCCCTATATTTTCCTCTGTAGATGTCAGGAGAAGGAGCCTGACAAAGGATACAAAAAGTCAGTTTATAGCGGAAGTTTCCAGGCTTATTCTTTGGCTGATGATCTACCTAGTAACTAGAGAGCTAGGTGATGCAGTTAAAATAATTCATAATTACATCTGATGATTTGCACCAATGTAAATGTATTTATTTTCCTGTTATTTAAATATAACAATTTCTAAATGTACAAGCAAAAATTTTTTAAAAGAAAAAGTTGGTTAGAAAAGGCAGAAAAACACAATTAACAAGGTGTCAGATCGCCGCTCACTTACCCGGTACTCCCTCGCAGCACCTGACGCCATCGCTTATTGGAGCCCTCGGCATGGTGTACCAGTTTGCCACCACGGGTTGGCGAATGGCATATTTCTGGAAAGTGGAAGCGGTAATGTGGCTCTCTCCTTCTCACCACAGCCCGCAACCCAATTGAGATGTCGGCCAGCATCGTAGCCCAAGGTGGAGACCCTACCTGACCTGGGGACCCTAGGCACATGCTTGGCAGACACCCTCTTTAAAGGGCAGAGGGCAGAACTGGTTTAGAAGGTGTGGCCATGGGCAATAGTGAGGCGGGAGAGGTGTGCCCCTCTCCCCTATATAACTGAAGCAGATTGTGTCCACCTTGCTTAGTTGTACTGTGCTCTCAGTGTTATACTCTTCTGTGCTGCTTTCTATTTGTCTCTCTGGTATCTGACCCATTTTGCCTGCTTATCGCCTGTAAACCTGACCTTTTGCTATACCATGTCCTCGCTGTATTTCTATTGGTACTTCGCTTTGGTTGTTTTAGCATAGAGCTCATTATTATATTTGTCGCTCCTTCTGCTAAACCTGACACAAGGGTAGATGGATTTTGATAATGAACACAAGCGCGCACATGGACCCACGTTTACCAGAATGCACGTGTACAGCCTGCTTTTAGCATGAAAAATAAAAAAAAGTGTAAATTTACATGCGTTTTGTTTTTCTGTTTGTCTCCAAAGGAATCCATTCACAAAACTGCTGTGCATCCCTTTGCTTCAAATAAATATTACGCTAATATATTTTTTTCAATCAAATAGTGTTTGGTAGTGAAGAGGTTAATTGGTTTTTATAAAGTCAACTGTGGTTTACAACAAAATGGGGTTTCTCTCTGAAGAGCCACATACCGTAAAAATATGTTCATGGAAAACTAATTGCTGTGGTCAGTTAATTTAAAAAATATAACCAGTTGGAGTAAGCAGGAGTTTATGACTAATAGATTATGTGAAAAATATTTAATTAGAAAATCAAGCTATATTTAGTGAAAGATATATTTTGCTTGACATTTGCTAACTATTTTAATACAGTGCCACTTGGGAGGTCTGTATATATATATATTTGTTTGTGGATTTTGGAAAAGAAAGTAGCTAAAATAAATAATTCATAAAGTTAAAAGTTGGATATGCTCCAGTTGGACACACAGGGTGGGAGAAGTGCAGGCATTTGTCCTTGACTGACCTCTAATTTTTTTTTAATGATCTTAAAAAGCACATTCAAGCACAGTTTAATATTGGCTGGTGATGGAGAATTATGTAAGGTTTTAAAAAGAACAGGATGTTTGTTTTCTCTGTAGGAGATTTGGACTGAAAGGGAATGGCAAATTAAATCTAGCTGAGGAAACTATTGGTATTTATTTGCTAAGAAGGGGAATTTGTTAAACAGACACAGAAAATTAAAAAAGTAGCCTAAAATATCTGGAACTGAAAAAAAAGTCCAAATTGACTATTTTTAATTCAATATTAAAAAACCCAATAAAATTATTTAAAATTTTTTTTTAGCTTTTACCAGCTACGGGGACTGATTAGGACAGTAGAAATCTCATGGAATCACCAATAAGTAGCTATGAGTAGAGTGTTGTTTCAGAAACAAATCTTCACAATTTACAAAAAAAAATTAATTTTTTTGAATGTAAATGATGAATTTCTAAGCTCCATGGGTCTGATTATTAATCATAGGTGTGTGCTAGTGGTATGATTGTGTGCCCAAGAAAGTCCTAATGAAAAGACAAAACTGTGTCCCTGTCCCCTGCCACTCTTTTAGGTTCCTGTCCCAATGAGTTTTGGATAGCTTGTTATGTATTTGAAGAAAAAACAAATCATGACTACCTCTGGCAAAAATAGAATATTTATAATATGAAAATATCAACACTAGGTTACACGGGGTAAACCCCAGTCACAGCAAACAAGTAACTCTACATTCTACATAAACAAGAAATAAGAGGGAAAAGATGTATAAAAGAATGAAGGAAGAAGAAGAGAAAAAAAGGGAGGTAGGAAGAATCCTAGTGGAATAAGAGAGAACAAGACGTGCCACCCCCCCGCCCCCACTCCCTCCTCTCCGTGTCCACCCCAAGCCAGGGGTCACAGATATTAAGGAATTAGAATGAGATACCTTGTAGGGAAGATGTCATTTTACTGTGACTTAAAGTAATTATATATAGTCAGCTTTATTTAGGACCTCAGAGTGGGAAGAAACTTAGCAATGATTTGCAAAACATAATTGGATCATTTTGCTATAAATTTTGGACTTCTGGAACAATTGAAAACTGCTATACAGGGGAAGAAAATATATTTAGAATAGTTGAACTCAGACTTACCACATGCACATAATCCTTTTTGGCTTCCTTTCCAAGCTGAAGAAATTTGTAAGGACTTATATCGATTAAAGATGTGACATGACCATGGTAAGCACTAAAAAGAAAAAAAACAACAACCCATAAATGTGAATTCCAACAGCTGGAGGTAATTCAGTCTATACAGAGCTATGATTAATTCCCTTCATCATATCATTATAAAGTATTGTACGCAATGTCTTGTATATGCATGCAGTACATGTAGAACACATTGAAAACATCAATAAGACTAGCTGAAAGAACACTCTAGGCTCTCTGTACACTTATAAACTACAACTCCCATGAACCATTAGGTGCACAGATTTATGGGAGCAGCAGGTGTATGAGGCGTTTTCCAGTTTTTTGGGACTTGCAGCCGACGCAGTGAGTGTTTTCTAATTTAAACATATTTTAGAAAAATTATATATAATTATGTTTTTTGTATATTTGAATGCACTATGCATGTAACAAATTAAAAAATAAATGGATCCTCTTCAGTCTGAGATGTCCCTTTAAATTGAAGCATCACATAGAAAAGAGCAAAAAATAAAAGGTAATATGTAAGAAAACAGAAACATAGGCATCTGTGAATCTGTGAGATCACAGCAGAAACTAGAAAGTCCCAAATTACCTGTTTCACAGTCCTCTATGATCTGCTCTTAAAATGACACTATACTAACAAACAGTGCAGCACATGACGATTGTCAGCCATAAATAAGCAATTAGTCATGTTGTTGTAACTTTTTTTAACATTTATATTTTACTATCCTTTGTAGCAAGTATTTGTAGCAATTAGCAAAGGTCAGCAGCTTCCAGAGAATTATGGGAATTATGGGAATTATGGGAACTAGGACAAAGGAAGGATTCCGTGCGGGAGGGAGGAGGGAAGGGCCAGCTGCCAGACCAACCCTCCTGCACCAAAAAGGTAAGAAACAGGAGGGTGGCTAAAACATAAGCTGCCTGTGTCAGCCTGTATGTCACTATGTATGTATAAGTAGAGATGTCGAAAGTAATCCAGGCACTCCAAAGTATCCCAAAAAAGGCAACTTTTATTGGACCCACGAACCAAAAAACAACATTTCGACAAAGACTTTAGGGTCGAAACGTTGCTTTTTGGTTCGTGGGTCCAATAAAAGTTGCCTTTTTTGGGATACCTTGGAGTGCCTGGATTACTTTCGACATTTCTACTCATACTTTTGGTCCTCTGGTACTGGGACTGATGCGGCTAGCACCCAAGGATTCCTTAGATGAAGGGTTTGAGTGCAGTTCTACAATTTATCTATGTGTCTGTATGTATGTCAGAATGTATGTGTGAGTCTATGTATCCGAATGCAGTCACTCGGCCACACTATAAACAAAAGGTATGGGATGAAATAAAGGTGCATCTTGGGAAACAAAAGGAAGGAAAAAAATATTGGGAGTGGGACAAAGAATGAGCAGATGAATAGGGACCAATTTGAAGATGGCAGGGGTGAACATGTAGAGGATAGAAAGTCAGGGTGGAAAAATAAAGGAGAGAGAAACAGTAGGTAAAGATAACATGGAGAGATGGAAAGGAGTTTGGGGGTAACATGGGGAGAAGGCCAGACACTTCGTGTGTATTTAGGGGGATATGATGAAATGGCTGGAATGTGGGGACAATATAGAGAGGGACAGGAAGTTGGAGCAATATAAAGAAAAGGACAGAGAGTGGGGGCAATATAGAGAGGTACAGACAGTGGAGCATTATAAAGAGAGGGACAGAATGTGGGGGGGGCAGATCTAGAGAGGGACATATAGTGCGGTAGTATAAAGAGATGGACAGAAAGTGATGGGGGGAGGCAGATATAGAGAGGGACAGATAGTGCAGCAGTATAAAGAGATAGACAGAAAGTGGGGGCAATATATAGAGGGACAAATAGTGGGGCAAAATAAAAAAGGGACAGCAAGTGGGGGCAATATAGAGAGGGACAGAAAGTGCGGCAACATGAAAATAGGGACAAAACATAGGGAAATATAGAGAAGGACAGACAGTGGGCAATATAAAAATAGGGTCAGAAAGTGGGGAAAAATAGAGAGGAACAGAAAGTGGGGGCAATAGAGAGGGACAGAAAATGGGAACAATATAGAGAGGGACAGGAAGTGAGGGCAAATATAGAAACAAAGTAAGAAAGTGTGAGGGAGAGAAATGGAATATATGGAAATATATATAGATATGCGAATGAACATAAAACAGCAGTGGGAGTGAGGTTAGGGGAAGTATGGTAAGGGGAAGTCCTGGGAACTCTAGTACTGGAACCACTCCCTCCAGGAGCCGATGGGGAATTTGTCTCTCTCTCTCTCTCTATATATATATATATATGGGGGTGGGGGGATGATATATTTAATATTTAAAGTGTTTATTGCAAAAAAATATATAAATATTTGTATCAAAATCATGCTTTTTCTGAGGGGGCATGCTTCATTGATTCTTACACCCGGCCCCTGAAGTTTCTAGTCACTCCCTTGTCTCCTGTCTCCATGGTATATAAACCACTTGTCCTAATTACTATTTCTGTACAATATGAGTTTGATGAAAAAAACTAATTGCATCTGTTATGTAGGAAATAACAGTTATAACAAGGGAAATTAGCTGCATGAGCAGCATGACCTAGAACAGAGTATCAGTGACTGAGCGCTCCTCTGGGTAATTCTGGTACTTTCAGGGCTCAGATAACATCAATACTTGAATTCCATTACTGCAAATTGGTTGGGAAAATGCTGTTGGGTGAAGTTGTTCAAGAAAGTTAGTTTTAGGGGAAATTAATTGAGGAAATCTGTTTTTTTTAGTACTTTGTTATAAACGGTCTTAAAAGTAATTAAGAATGAAACAAATTGAATTGTGAGCAGAATTATAAATATAGGCTGGTAAAGAAATTTTAAACAGTTTTTTACATTTTATTTTATTCTATGTTTATAGAGATCATTCTTGAAGAAGAGGGACTCATATACGGAGCCTAACAAATAACAGGGTTATTCACTAAAGTGAGAACTGCAGGGAATTCAAAATAAATGGAAAGGGAATTTAACATTTTAGCTTAAGAGCTGAATTAAAAAAAAATCTCCAAGGCAATTCTTCTTTCAGTTTAGCTATTTTGTCCTTAAATTTGAATTTCTCTTTATTCACTTTAAATTTCCAGCAATCCTTACATTATTGAACAACCTTGTAAAAGATTTTAGTTTTCAGCTTTTCTTCCAATATCATATTGTCAATTCCCAGATCGGAAAATGATTAATGTACTTCATTAAAATATTTCCTTTAAAAACGTAGGTTTAAAAATGTTGTTTAAAATAAAAGCTTAAAGGACCACTATAGTGCCAGGAAAAGGCAAATATAATGACAGTTATGCGATAATGCCATCTCATTGAAAACAGAGAGGTGGGTGGCATTAACATAGGGTGGTCCACAAGATGTTGAAGGACAGCGGTGTAGCCCATGCAATAAATGTAGGAGACATAGAATTATGGATATTATTGGCTGGTTGAGTTTAAATTTACAGAACTTACCTGTCAAGAGTTATCACATCTTCATGACCAGTGCATTGTCGAGCCAATCGTAATGCAAGATCATTGGCTTCTGAACTGCAAACGAGAAACCTTATATGAATTTCACAACTAGAATATAGCATCTCAGATATTATGGTAAACGTGGTTATTGGGGCAACAAGAATTTGAGAAAAAGTTGAATGTTACAGATTGTGGATTGTTTAGTGGATGTTTGCTTAGCTACCATTACATTTAACTACATCATTTAGGTTACACTTGTTAGAAAGGTTACTTATTTCATTAACCTGTTAAGTAAAACATAACCGAACAGTATCAATCTTATAACAGTGATAATACACAAAACATAAACAAATGTGAATTTTAATAAACGCTCTGTGTCTCCAACTCAAATAATAAATATACCATATACCATTTATGTTGCCAAGATGGATGCCTGTTGGTTCATTAGACCTCAGAGCACAATATGCAAGGTTTTTTTTTTCCTTTCATCTAGGTTTCTATGGTTTTTGGTTCTTTACGACAAATAGGTTTCTTAACTAGTGTTAATGTGTAGCTTTGAATATCAAAAACAATGATACTCAACCATACTCTCCCCCCTCCAAATGGGTCCTCCATTTACCGATATTATCTGTATTAGTAACATCTGTCTATCAATGCCTTTTTTTAAATACAGCTTTAGTTCAAAGATCCTTTACGATTGCAAGCAAACAAGTATTTTTCCAAGAAGACTGCGGTTTTCAGTTTCCTGAAATTTGCAGTCAAAATATCTTGGACATCCTTTCTAACTACAGCTAAAAGCTTCTCAACCGATTCCATTTAATGGATTGCATTCTCGTAAACACAAACATGTGATCTATCTGGCTGTGCTTAATAACTGCTATTCACAGAACCTGGAAAGTAAAACTCCATAACTCCCTTAACTCTAAACCTACTACTAACTCCCATAACACTTAGCTCCAACAACCTAGAGTCTAACAGTGAGGTTAGGAATCCCTGTACACTCACAGCTTAATTTGCTTGCTGACACTGGAGACTAATCATATTGGCTGCACCATTACAAAAAGCACAGACATGCAAGTGGCAAGTGTATGTGTAATTGGATTATTTCATGTTCCCATATGCAGGCATTATTTGTATGTTCTGGTGGCATTTCTGGAAAGCTTCATTCCCAGAAATACATTTAATTCTTTATAAATGTAAATAAGTAAGCTCATACTGGTCATTGAGCAAATCATTGTCTGCTGGGCCTCGATGGCCATGGGTAATGGCCTCCAGCAGGTGCAAAAGACACATAAAGCTCCAGGAAGTGTACTGCGGACGCACTTATACTTTTTTTTAATTACCTAGTCTACATATTCCATTCCCCATTTCTGCCAGCCATGTTACGCAACTTTGGTTAGATTGTCATTACCTGACTCAAAACAAAATATTTAGCAACAATATTTTATAAATTCACCTGACAGAAAATACTGCAGGTAGAAAGCACATCATTTTCAAACAACAAAACATTGCATTGTTCAAATAAATACTGTGCTATCTTTTTCTAACAAAAAGCCCGGTAGAGTATGGGTTAAGCTTGTGAAGTAACACAAAGCCTGATTTATTATCCTGTAAACTGAAACATGATTGCTTACACTGGCCAAACAAAATACAAATAACATAATGATCTGTTTTATAGGGCTCACAGAAAACTTACCCAGAGTTTACAAAATAGCAGACAGAAAGCTTCTCTGGGAGGGTGGACGTTAACCGCTCGGCATACTGAACTAGGTTGTCGTGTAGAAACCTAGAGTTTGTGTTTAGCAACTCCATCTGTTTTACAGCAGCCTTTGTCACCTCGGGATGGCTATGTCCAACTGAAAAACAAAGAAACAATTCATTATTCATAGACAAGCACTGCCAAAAAAACACATCATTCCAATGAGATCATATGGCTAGAACCCCAGGCACTGCATAAAGCATGTCAGGATGCCTAATTGCATATTATATAATCTATTATTTAATTCATGCATATTGATCTGCACTTAGTAATATGTTGATGATGTTCTTACCGTGAGCTACATTGTTAATGCAGTCCAAGTACCTCTCTCCTCTTTCATCGAACATATATTGCCCCTTTGCCTGTACAATCTTGATTGGATCTTTAGCGAAAAATACTTTGCATGATGGCCTTGAAACAAAATGGAAAAACAAACAGAATTTTATGAACCTGTCTTGGAGTGGATCTGGACACACATACTTCTTCACCATTCGGGTGATGGGAGTGAGATAACATTTGGCTCATTCAGAGCTGTGGGTAATGGCAACTGCTCTGTTGTGCTGCTAGGCTCTGCCCCATCCTCCATTTTTAATGTTTGCTTGGTCTCCTATACCCCTACCATATATATAATTTTACATATCTTGACCTGCTTCCCCTTCCTACCTCACCCCATTGATTTTTTTATTTACTAATCACTGGTACCTTGGCATCACCACACAGTCTGCTTAACACACATATACCGGGAGTACTGCCAATTGCCCATCATAGTATTGTCACACAAATCTTCCTCTTCCTTTCTGATTTTATTACAGCTTTGTGAGTTGCTGTTTCTATTTCTCGTATCACTGAATGCACACGACCCATCTTTTTGTATTTTTTTTCCCCTTAAGTTTGCTAGTTTTCTTTAGCTCTCAATGTTTAATGTTGCACTTATAAATCATGTACAGTTTTATTCTTTTAAAAGAACAATATTGACTTAATAGGAAATGTATGCAGAGGAATTCAGAATACCTTTTCCACGCTCCCAAGAGACAGTAATATAATAGTATCTACCATTAAAATTACTACAACAAAGTAAACCGTGTTAGTTAAAACCATGAAATAGTGTAAACATGGAACATGGAAAACCTTCCGTCCCTTGTGAGTGATAATGTGTGACTGACTATTAGTGGTTGTTTTCCATGTGTTCATTCTTTACTGTTACTAGATCAGGCTGGTTCTCAATACTAAATAACTACTCACTTATCACTGTTTATAATATGAAGAAAACAGACTGTCAGTGATTGCAATAATAGAATAACCAGCATTCTGGGAAAAAGTCAATTAGTAAAAGTCATACAGTAAGGGCAGATCACATCTATATCTGCCAGTATCTACACTGTACAGAACATTCTGTTCATGCTGTTTAACCCCTTAAGGACCAAACTTCTGGAATAAAAGGGAATCATGACATGTCACACATGTCATGTGTCCTTAAGGGGTTAAAGAAATGATCTACTTAGCTAATAAAACTAGGCGGAAAACCTACAGCAAACAGAAACTAACACTTTACAGAAGAGGATAGAAATGAAAAGCTTCTGTAAAATCAGTTGACTGAATTCTTTATTTCAATTCCTGTAATTAAAAGGACATTCGTGTGTAAAAAAATAAAAAAAATAAAGCATTTAAAATTACAAAATTAAAACATGTATTTTATTCTCATTAAGGTTAGAGCAAAGGTAAACACTAGAGTTATCAAGCGTCTAGGAATCCTTTCTTGTTAGTGTACATGGCTGACGTCACTCACAATGCTTTTTAGGATTTGAAAATGATATGCCTGTAGATAAGTTATTCCTATTATTATTATTTTAATACATAGAATAATTTTATTTTCAAGATGGCAGATAGGTAGGTTAACATACTTCTTAGGCACATTTGTTCGTATGTTATATGAAAGATTTCACTTATCTTCATTGGTGTATGTGCATATTATGTCCAGTAAACTCCAAAAACAACCTAAGCAACATGGCTGCTTTCCACAACTATAACCTAAAGTCCACTTCTAGAACCTTACTTTTCATACCCCATTACGACCAGCAAGCAGCTCATGGAGCCATCTTATACAGAGGATAACCTACCGGAACAAACCTTCCCTACGCCTGCAGTATCTGAAAAAGCACTCTACGTGTTAAAGGTGAAAACTTTGTGTAAACTTTGTATTGTTTGCGTGGCCCAGGATACAAATGAAAGGGAGGTAGTGATGACAGAAAACAGTCTAGTGTTCTCTCTCTCTCTGTAAAAATTATTTAGGTTTATTTTCTTTACAGCAGGCAGAGCAATGTTTCCATTCCACAGTCCTTTAGTTCTACAGGGCTTTATCAAACATTGTCAAACTAGGGCATTTTCTATTATTGCTGACTGTGCTTTTAGCCAGCTGGGCATCACTTTGGGTTAACATAAGATACTTGCAAAAAAAATAAAAATATTAACGCATTCCTTCTGGTAAAATGCTTTGTAAATAAATTAATATGAAATTAACCTAACTTTAAATTAATACTATAGCATGAGGGATAGAAACATCTATTTCTAACACTGTAGTGTTCTAACTACCTCAATAATTAGATTCACCACCCATCCAAATTGAATTAAAAAATTGGAAAAAAGTTTACTTCACATTTTTTCAGTGCTGAGACTCATTCGTCATTTTGCAGGTATCACTTCTGTGTCTTCTCTTCCAATCCAATGCTTCACATAGACACAAAGCACATGCGTGGCGAGTACTGTGCTTTTCCAATTGAATGTTCTCTATGAGAAGCATTCAGAGGAGGTGATGTGTGTGAATGAAGTCTGACTCAGTG
Organism: Pelobates cultripes; assembly: GCA_933207985.1. Lineage (NCBI taxonomy): Eukaryota > Metazoa > Chordata > Amphibia > Anura > Pelobatidae > Pelobates > Pelobates cultripes. Next base: position 119,038,486 of record OW240917.1, on the reverse strand, counting down.
CTCACAACAGAAGAGCCCTTAGTGTCTCTCAGGAAGACAGCCACTAGAGGTTTATTTACCCGCGATGTTATCATGTCTACTAATATGACAATGTTTTACATAGCATGATAAAAAAGGACAAGGACACTGTACCCAGACAACTTCACTGAGATAAACTTGTCTGGTTGCCTATAGTGTCCTTTTTTTTTGTGTGGCTTCTTTTGAGTAAGCTTGTCATTTTTGGCCAAGGTTAGTTCTTATTTTCATGGTGCAAGTAGGTGCCAACAATTCCATTCATTTCTCATTCTCACCTATACAGCATAAAGTTGATACAATTTGGAATGATGGATGCTCATATTATTGAGCAGTAGAGCTACAAAAAAAATGCTACAAAGGTACATGCATGCTTTAGTAGTGGCATACACATGCATGCAGGTATCCAGTTAATTTGTATGTGTTGCCCAGCAGGATATGTCAATTAAAAAAGGAAATGAGATTAAATAAAAAAACAAAAAAAGGACACAACCAACATATTCATAGATAATTATTCTTTAATTTTATTGTACACATTTAAATGAAGGTGTTGCGCATGGAAAAAATAATAATTTGCCAATCCCTGAAGATGTCTTTACATGTCTTAAAAGGATTGGAGTTCATGTAAAAGCAGTCTGCCCTGCGTTGGTTATTTAATATGCTTGTCATGTAGGGTGTCTGTCTTCTTTACAAATTCTAACAGTTACATTCTGTGCTTTTTAACTTATTAACTTAACAATGGGTCTGAAAACAACAGTTTAGACAAAAATGTACTAAAAAGAACTATCCAACTCATTTATTGTATCAACTTATTTTCAGCCAAATGTTTAGAAATATGTTTTTAAGCTCAGAATAATTCGCTACTACCAGAAATGTAGCTTACACTGGTTTAGTGGGTTAAATGTGAACTCATAAAACCACTGGAGTTTTTGGAAGGCGGATAACGGGTGGGGGTGGGATAAAGGGGAAGGGGCTGGATATTGGGAGGGGGTCGCAGCTGTCTGATGATCTGTGCAAAACATCACAACTATTGTGTAATTCTGTTCAAGCAGTAGGGGAATTTATAAAACATTCATTTAAGAAAAAAAAAACTAACTCTCTAGATACCAAAGTGGCATTTAGCTAATTGCACTTGACAATTATACAGTATTAACGGTTTAGTATATTTTGAAAGACTTAAGTTTCATTGTGTTCTGCTTTAAAAAAACAAACAGCATGTCGTGTTATGAAAAGCAGAATGATGCCATGTGTCAGTCAAGAAGCAAGCAGTAAGACAGGAGGCTGTTTTTAAATTCCAGCTAGATAGTCTGTTCTGACCTGAAGGGATTATGTGGCATCCTATAGCCTGCATAACATGAACTCCATGAACTGTTTGAGAGGAGTGGCCCGCAGGAGCCTGTTTTCTTTTGTTGTATCCAAATATATAAGAAGTTACATGTCTCATACTTTACAATTGATCATCTAATCAGCATAATAAAATAATAATCAGCAATTTAACACATCTCTGGAAGTGACATTATAAGTGTTGGGGGGTGGGGGGGAGGAGGACCCCATTGTCCTAATCTAGTTTGCTCTCAGCATGTAACTTTATCAGCTGATATGCAGTCTATCAGGTAACATAACATTCTACTGTAACAATTCCACATGAATCTTAGTAGGACTGCGTATAATATGACCCATCACTGGCAGAGTGACCTTTTAATGCTATGGATCAATGGAAATGGAAATATATAAAAAAAATACCATCAGAGTCCATTAACCTTTTTGCCAAGAACCAAAGGAGTGCCATTAGTTAAAGAGTTAAAAGAAATAACCCTTCAGCAGCTATGGATTGCAACACCCAACTGTCTACTCTGCTCTAATATATAAATTACATGACATCCTATAGCCTGCATAAAACGAACTCCATGAACTGTTTGAGAGAAGGGGCCCTTAGGGAGCTCTGCCTCTGTATTCTTTTGTTGTATCCAAAAATATAAGAAGTTACACGTCTCATACTTTACAATTGATCATCTAATCAGCATAATAAAATAATACTCTGCAATTTAACACTTCTCTGTAATATATAGTATGTTTCGTGGACCCAGGACATACTTGAAAACGAGGGAAATCTCAATGCATCATTCCTGGTAAAATATTTTATAAATAAAAAATTACATTAAACAAAATGTATATATATATATATATATATATATACATACACACATTTATATATTTGTGATTCAAAAATGTATATTTAAAGAACTTTACATATCATAAAATAACACACCGGTCTTTTCAGCAGAAGGTAATTGCTTTTTTTACCAATAGTATTTTTTTTCTGCAGGCAAAGTATGAAAATGACCTAAATCCTAAACAATATTCAGCCCATTTATTAAATATTCTATTATAATTGTGTACGGTCCATGTAGTTGCAAGCAGATGGCCTCTCTTACCCTATGTGTTTTTTCCTCAGCTCAATGGTCCTCTCCTTGGGTAGTGGCTCACACATTCTGGCTGTTGTTGGCACAGAGAAGTTGGATGTTCCTGTGTCTGTCGTGTTATTCTCGGTCTCGCTGACACTGAGAGGTAGGAGACAAAGTGCTCCGCAAGCTCATTCCATAACTCTATTTATAAGCTAGCTCTGCTTTCCAGCACCCTGCCTCCTCCACTCCCCAATCCCCGCCTCCCCTCACCATTAACCCAGGCAGCCAGCAGCCCAAAGCACAGCACACTGACAGCTTTTTAATGCCAAGTGTTGTATCATTGCAACTGCAGGGTTTCAGCTCTAGCCTCTATTCCTACATTTACCAGTTCAAGCATAGATACCTTATTAAATGGATTGCTCTAGAAAAGACTTCCCCAAACTCCGGCCCTCCAGATGTCGCTGAACTACAACTCCCATGATTCTCAGCCTATCTAATTCATTCATAGAATCATGGGAGTTGTAGTTCAGCAACATAGGGAGGGCCGGAGTTTGAGGAAGCCTGCTCTAGAATGTTACTGGACATTATAGAATCAAGGGGATTCATTTCTGGGGATTATTTATTTATTTTTAGACTAGTTTTAAAGTTAATTTGCCAAGTGCAGAAAACATCTGTATGGTAATGATGTCATGTTATTATAAAGGATGGGAGGAAAATGCCCTGTCAGAAACCGGTGAAAAATGTCAATGGAAATAGTGAGAGAAATTGCTCCTAGAAAAAAAAAAAACAAGGTTAATGTTTAACAATTTTTAATGTAAAAAAAATTAAGCACTTTCTTTACATTACATGATCCACCTGTTGTTTATCAGACAGGCCTGACTAAGATTGCTGGGAATTACACTTGAAGACAACAGCTACTACTTGTGACTTCTTTCCTAAGTGGTTATGGTGCTTGGTATGTTCCTTTAATTCAGTCCCCTTCAGTCGTTGTGGCTGCCCAGGATTGTGACTCTTGTTTCTCTACTATAGCCCCTCTCCTCGCATGTCAGTATTGGGAGAGGGCTGCAAACAGTGTCTGGAACATGAATGTTCTGGTGCGCCCTAAGATTAATAGACCCTAACCCTAGCCATAAATTAAATAAAATATAAGTAGTTCTGAAACATGCATTTAGGGAAAGTAATACCAGCTTCAGTACTGGGATTTCTGAATTATCCAGAACCCACCAATGTCATTATTTTCCCCCAACACACACTTCACCATTATCGATATCATTGTATAGGAATGTGTTCTGTCCTTGCTCATCAATCAATGAATATTATGAACAATAACGGCCCAGACAAATCATAGCTTGAAGAAAGTCCAGAAGAAGGTTGAAATATTGCATTGACTGGTGGTATAAATCACTTCATCCAAATGCATTGTGTCTCCATGTGTGGACTTTATTTGTCATATGACTGGTGACATTCAGGTTATCAGCAAGTATTGCAAACATGTTCCAGAGTGATAGTATCCAGATTGGGACTGTTCCACTAGAAATGGGAGGCTAGGTAGTATGAGATATCTGAGTTAGATTCTTCATTCCACAACTGTAAACTTAGAAACAGTATTAGCAGAAGAAATACTATTAAAGAAAAAGAGTGTGAGACATCAATAGAAGGGACAAGTGAGGTCAGTAAGACGTTAAACCTTTGGGTGTTCAAAGAGGGTGTGAAAAGTTATTAACCCCTTAAGGACCAAACTTATGGAATAAAAGGGAATCATGACATGTCACACATGTCATGTGTCCTTAAGGGGTTAAAGTGTAAGTAAAATCGTGAGGGAGGTGTCCTTAGGTATGTGTTTGTCCTGGTGGTAAGGAGCAAGCTATGTACAATACTATATGCAATATGTTTTTTAGCGAAAAGTCCTCCTTGATTGGTAATGAAAGATTGCAGTTTATTGTGATATGTAGGTGCAAAAGGGAATCCCTGCTCAAAAATTCCAGGAGCTAAAAATCTGAACAAATGAACACACCAGTTAATCACTGAGGGCAGAGAAGTTCTGGGAAGAGGGAAAACAATTTCTACTGAAATAATGCTGCTTGCAACTGGGCCCTCACAGCAAAACGGTAGAACCCCAGAGGACACTTTTCAGTGTCTGGTAAATGTAATGACTTCTACTCTCTCCAAATTACTGATAATTATTATGTTCAAGCTGGGCTTTAAGGGAACACTATAGATCAGGAGCACAAACATGTATTCCTGACCCTATAGTGTTAAAAACACCATCTAACCTCACTGGTTTCCGTTGCCCCCCTAAAAATTGTAAAATCTTACCTTTATTCCAGTTTGCTGGTGCTGGCTCTGCCCCTGATCTGCCTCCTTTGGTTGACATCATCAGAAAGCAGAGACTGCCAACCATCCTGGCCAATCAGCATCTTCTCAGGGATAAAGTTCAGTGTCTCAATGCAGTGGGTGAAGACACTGAATGTCAGTGCTGCAGCACTGTGCAGCACTGCCACAGGAAGCACCTCTAGCAACCATCTAAGAAATGGCTACTGAAAATATCCCAAGGCTGTAATGTAAACACTGCATTTTAACTGTAAAGACAGTGTTTACAGCAAAAAGCCTGAAGGGAATGATTCTACTTACCAGAACAACTACAATAAACTGTAATTGTTCTGATGACTATAGTGTCCCTTTAACATAACACATTACATCCTTTAATGTTGAGCAGTGGTTGTTTAGAGGACGGAGGGGAAGAAAGGTGCCTGTTCTCAAGAAAATCCAACATAGACAATGCATTCCAGCACACATTTCTTAAATGTATGTATATATATATATATATATATATATATATATATATATATATTTCAGTTCTATGTGCATATTTATGTAATATTTTTACCTAATTAAGTCATTTTATTGATTGTAATTTGAGGGACCTGCCTGACAACCCAAGCCGAAAGTGCAGAGAATTTAATTTGCTAGCACTATATTTTACCCTGTAACTTTCTATGACACCCTAAAACCTGTACATGGGGGGTACGGTTTTACTCGGGGGACTTCGCTGAACACAAATATTAGTGTTTCAAAACAGTAAAACATATCACAGCGATGATATTGTCAGCGAAAGTGCATTTTTCACACTTTTACTGGTGATGTCATTGTTGTGATATGTTTTACTGTTTTGAAACACTAATATTTGTGTTCAGTGAAGTCTCCCGAGTATAACAGTACCCTCCATGTACAAGTTTTATAGTGTTTTTGAAAATTACAGGGTCAAATATCAGGCTTGATTTTGAAATTTGCAAGACGGGTTATGTTGCCTTTGAGAGCGTTTGGTAGCCCAGGAATGAGAATTACCCCCATGATGGCATACCATTTGCAAAAGAAGACATCCCAAGGTATTGCAAATGTGGTATGTTCAGTCTTTTTTAGTAGCCACTTCGTCAAAAACACTGGCTAAAGTTAGCGTTCATAATTGTTTTTTTTGCATTTTTAACACACAAACAAATATAAATGCTAACTTTGGCCAGTGTTTGTGACTAAATGGCTACTAAAAAGACTGGACATACCCCATATTCAATATAGGGATGTAATAGCAAGGATCATTTTTTTCCACGCTAAGGAACACATTGTCCGGGAAAGCAGGAACGCAGAGCTTCCAGAAAAGTACCACAACATTAAGATCTTTGCAGACCTGTCGGTGGAGACGCTGCAGTTTAGAAAGGCCTTATCACAGATCACCACGACTCTTCGTACTCAAGGCCACAACTACAGGTGGGGAGACCTGGCCAAACTATTGGTGTACCACCAAGATGAGTATGCCCTGCACTCCATCACCGCCCTGGCACAGGGTCAGCAGAAGCTCCGGGACTGGGGTATACCTGCAACTGAACCCTCAGGCACAGAGCCAGCTAAGATACCTAGAATGAATCGGTCAGGGCGTGATGACGTAGGTGACATCGAGGAGGTGGAGCTACGGTGGGCGGAAATGTACACGGCAGGGGGAGAAGGCGAAGCGAAGTGAAATGAAGTTTAATGGTGTGGAACTAGAAGCCAAGAATAATGGAGGGCTAGAGCTCAGAGAATCTGTCATCAGACGGGTGCCATATATGGAGCAGTGAATAACAAACGAAATAGGAAAAAGACAAGAAAAGAGGCAGAATGAGATCGGATATAAAATCATATTAATAAACTGCAAGAGAGGGCTGAAAAAGCAGGGGCGCTCAGGTGACACCATTCGGATGAGCTATTAAGGTATTGTATTGATTATACTAACTGCTGGGCACAATTAAAGTAAAAAGTACTGTAACAGAGAGGTGGTGGAGAGGGTTTTAAAATGACAAGGTCCTATATAAAAGGGATCTAATAAGGGGCAGTTTTGGCCCTATTCTAAGAGTGGTCCAATAGCAGTCTTCGTTGGTTTGTTAAGCAGTAAAAATAAAAACGCTTTAAAATGGCATCTAAGAAGCAAATAAAACCGCAAGATAAAAAAGATGATACTCAGCCGACTAGATTGTCAGGCTTTTTCTCACCGAATAAAGAAAAACTACTTACCAAAGATAATAGTACAATGTGTCAAGACCAGAATACTCAAACGTCAAATGCTCAAGCTACAGAGCAAATGCAATATGTCTCCCAAGATTTTTTGGTCGCTAGGCTGGATGAGCAATTAGCTCATTTCTCCAATCAGATAATTAACAGCTCCAACATAATCAAAATAGAGATGGCGGACATAAACTCAAAATTGAGCTCTGCATTGGATAAAATTACTACTATAGAAGACCAAATAGTGATCCTCCAAGAAGCCAATAAACAAACAGAAGGCGATATTCACCAGATCAATTTGAAGCTTAGAGATCTGGAAGACTGTTCAAGGAGGTGCAATGTGCGTTTTAGAAATATATCAGAATCTATTACCCAGGACCAATTAAAAGACTTTCTAATATCGTACTTTCAAGAAGCAGGATTCCAGAGGGACGACCAGTACCCTATAATTGAAAGGATACACAGATTACAGAAACCGAATGAGGTCCCCTCGCATTATCCAAGAGACGTTATTGTATGTTTTTTTTCTTATTCACACAAACAGCAAGTGCTGAAGATGCTCAGGGACAAAGGAACTTTCTCTGAGAAATATAAGGATATCACCACATTCCAAGATCTCTCTAGCCAAACAAGAACATGGAGAAAGACTTTTCACCGAGCTTTAGAACCCTTGAAGCAACACAATATGAAATATAAATGGGCACAGCCGTCTAAAATACTTGTTTGGTGGGAGGAAAGATGGCTTCCATTCAATTCACCTATGGAATTGGAAGCATGGACTAAGATGACTGTACTTACAAGTGGACATGGCCTCAATTAAGAGAATAGGTTGTAGCCCTTGAATATATGATACCGATATGGTGATAAATTTTTGTGTTAACTCATATTTACAGGTCCCAGACCGTAGCAGCTAAAAATGAGAGCTGGTTTAAAATACAAATGGAAGACCTGGGGTTAAAAAACCCAGAAGGTATGATATGGAATATAAAGAATTTGGATAAAATGGGTATTGATATAAATAGAAATAGGATGTGGGCCCAACTGTTTCCGGTTTGGGAGGAAATTAAAAGAAAAGTAGGTCTTAAATATGCAATTTTAGACTCTGCAAATTTGGGGATAATAGAGGCGAATGTGCAAGATTTCTCTTTAGCTAGATGCAGGACCGGTGCAAGGATTTTTGGGTACATAGGTGAAGATGTATTTTTCCGCCCCTTCTTCCCCCCCAAAATAACATCTTCACCCATGTGCCTCTTAACCAGCCCCTCTCCCCGTCCATTAGTGGTCCCCTCCCTTCCCTGTCCCTTAGTGTTCTTCTAACCTCCCCCCTCTTTTCCCTGTCCTTGGTGTTTCTCTCCCCTCCCCTCCCTGTCCCTTGGTGCACCCCCACCCTCTTAGTGGTCGCACTCCCCTTCCTGGTGTGCTTCCTACCTCTCTTGTAGCGTTGCCGAGCAGAGGATATCCCCTACAAGAGCTTCAATTTTCTATACCTGGCCGGACTGACAGGGAGTGCTTTCTCAGTGAGCACCTCCGGTCAGTCTGGCCGGGTACAGGAAACAGAAGCTCCTGTACCGCGCTCCGCCACGCTACACTTAGTGGTGTATACACACTGACAGTCACACACACTCAATGACAAACACAGACTCACTGATCTGACACACACTCATTCATTGACACACACACACACTGACAGACACACACTGATTGACACTCATTGACAGACACACTCACACTCACACACAGATACTCACACACATACACTCACTCACAGACACACACACACACACACACACACTCACAGACACACACACACTCACACTCACACTCACAGACACACACACTCACACGCACACACACACACACACCACTTACACACACATACACACCACATACACACACACACACACACACCACATACACTCACTAATTATTTTAATAAATAAACATTTCCCATCCAGCCTCCCTACCTGGAGAGCTGGTGTGGATGATGGATCTGTCCCTGGGGTCCATTGGGACTGTTGGACGGCGTGCGGCAGTGGTGTCATCAGATGCGGCGAGAGAGCTCTAATCTCCCCGCTCTGCTCCCTCGCGGGCCTCTGATGCATCAGTAAGCAGCCCGCGAGGGAGCAGAGCGGGGAGATTAGAGCTCCCTTGCCGCCTCTGATGACACCACCGCCGCACACCGTGCCACTCCAGGGGTCCAGAAGGTGGCCTGGCAGGAGGGTTCCCTCCTGCCAGTCACTGAAATCTTGCACCCCCAGAGCTGGTGCGTCATAAGGTGGCCGCCTGTGCCGCCTTATGGATGCTCCGGCCCTGGCTAGATGGAGAGCACAGGGCATAGATAAAGTGTCACAGATAGTACAGCAATATAAGTTAATGACATTCAACGCTATCATGCAAAGGTTCCAACTTCCCTATGCTAAGGTGTTTTCATATCTGAGACTTAAATACTTCCTGCAGAAATATCTCATTGTTGCCACTAAGAAATCCCTAAAGCTGTTAAAACCTCTCTTCACAAATGAGATTATTCCTAAGGCACTAGCTAAAGCAATAGAAGTTATAAGAAATATTAATTATTCAATTAGCTCCCCCCTATAAGCTCAAATGGGAAAAGTACCTAAACTGTTCACTAGACCAGCAAGAATGGTGTAAGGTCATTAAAAATACCCATAGACAGGTTCAATGCTTGAATTTACTAGAAACCCACTATAAAGTGATGAACAGGTGGTACTTGGTGCCAAGCTGACTATCACAGATGTACCCAGGGATTTCTTCTAGATGCTGGAGATGTGATAAGGAAGAAGGATCATTCCTTCATATATGGTGGAGCTGTATAGAGATTCAGAACGCAATCAATTTAATGTTTAGATTTATTAGATACATGATCGGAGTTGAGCTGGATAGGAAAACAGAAGTTGTTTTGCTGCATATGCACTGGCCAAATATGTCGTATAAGAATAGGAGTTTCTTAACTCACTGTTTTATTGCATTCAAAATTATACTTGCCTGTAAATGGAAAACCAGTCAAGAAGTTTCTTGGGATCTTATCAGAGATCAACTTGGGGTTCAAATTAGGATGGAAAGAGATTTGAGTATCCCATATCTGAATGCCCCAAAAGACATTATCTTTGGCAAGGCTGGGTCAATAAAATAGAATAAAAGTGTAAACTAATAGAAGAAAAAAAAAGAAGGAGAAAAAGGGAAAAAAAAAAATACTAAATTTAAAATAACACCTGAGCACAGACAGAACTCCCCCCTTTAACCGACTCTGCAGATAGTATTGTTTAATGTCATGTATATTTGTACATATGTTTAACAAGTATTTAAGTGTTTGATGCTGTAATATTCAAAGTATGATATATAGAATGGCTCAGTACTGGTCTGTTAAGTGAGACGGCCTGATGACGCCGTGGAAGATTTGTATGTAAGCCAATATCATGCTTCTGTAAATATTTATTGGAAACTTGTTATTCCTGTTAGTCTCTAGCATAGATGTTCTTTAGTAATGTATATAACAAAACCTACATAAGGTCAAGAATACCTTTATTACTGGTTATATTATCTCACGGGTCCTCCTACTGGTAGGAGAGATAGCGTTATGGTTAGATGACGACTCTGCCCAATGTGATAACTGGTTATATTATCTCACGGGTCCTCCTACTGGTAGGAGAGATAGCGTTATGGTTAGATGACGACTCTGCCCAATGTGATAACTTGGGGAACCCTTTGGTACTCTGCAGGCTATGTGACCTAATATCCAGGACGTCTAGCTAAATTTCTAAGAAATTCTAATAAAATTAAAAAAATTACTATAAACATAAGGTCATTTATTGCGTTATGACCCATGTTAGAGAAAGACAAGGTTGATGGATTCCAGATGTATATTATGTGAACGAAACCCACATTTTTTACTATATTACCAGTTGTTGACTTTGCACAAGTTTCAAACCGTTTAACTGCTCCAGTATTCTGTCATCAGTGAGAAATCCTCTATGACAGAGTGTCTCATGGCCACCACTCCCAAAAGTTGTGCTTGACCCCATGTCGGCGCAACAAGGCTCAACTCCTATGAGCCAGATAGGGCTTATTACCCTTCTGTTCTTACTCCGCCCCTTGCGCCTCCCTCCCTAAGGTCACCTATTTAGGACCTGACTTCCTCTCTTCTCCCCTTAGGGGTTACAACTTCCTTAAGAGATTTAATCACACCCTACGATACCTAGACTCAACTTACAGCAGTACTTACAGTACTGGATACTATAGACCAGGAGTAGGCAACCTTTTAGCAGCAGTGTGCCGAAATAGAATTGTGATGTTCAGTAGCGTGTCGGTCCTATTTTTTTAAATTGAGGTGTGTATGCTGCCGTATTCTGCTTGTTTTATTTATACTGTGGTTGCTTTGTATTGTTGTATTTGTGCGTATATGAGCTATTATAGTATATGTTCAGGAGTAGATTATGGTATTGTGTATGATACCTATGAATGTGGGCTGTGCATGGGGGCTGCTTGTGGAAGTTTGTGTGTGTGTGGATGGATTTGTCACATTGTGTGTTTGGTAGTGTGTGTATGTGTGGGACTGTTTGGGGTATTGTATGTAAGAGATTGCATGTGGGGTTGTGTGCATGTATGTGGATTGCTAGTGGTGTTGAGTATGTGCGGATTGTGTGTATGTTTGTGTGCGGTCTGTTCGTATTATTTGTATGAGGGGAGGGTTTTTCTGCATTTCTGTGTATATCTAGCAGTGTAGGCAGTGGCCTACACACAACCCATGGGGCCCCGGTGCAAAACTGATCCATTGGCCCCCCCCCTCTAATGCCCCACTTCGACAGACACACACATACATACATACATACAGAGACACACACACACAGACACAGACATACACACACGACACATACATACAGACAGTTACAGACACATACATACACACACACAACACATACATACATACAAACAGACAGACACACATACATACAGACACACATACACATAGGCACACACACACATACATACAGACAGATAAACAGACACATACAGACAGACACACACAAGACATACATACAATGACACATACATACATACAAACACACACACAATATTTAAGTCACCCTCCTGTTTACTACCTTTTAAGTGCAGGAGGGGTCCACTGGTGGCTCAGGTTGATGGGAGTCATAGTTCCCACTCTGACTCCCTGTACTTCCTCCTGCACGGGCTCTCAGTGATAGCTTGGTGGAGTGATGGGGAGTCACTTCCTCCCAGCATGTGATGATCTCATCACAGGGGGCCTGGTCGAGCTGTTAAAGTGCCCAGCGCTGACTGAGCCCCCTCAAAATCCATACCCGCATGGGCACCTTAACATGCGGCCCCGGCGGCTTGCCACGTGGGCCGGGGCTGCAAATGATGATGGCGGGCACCCAGTTGCAGGGGTCTGCAGGGTGGCCGGGCCCCCTGGCGTGATGGGCCCGGTCGCACCTGCGACCCCTGCGACCGTTATATGTACGCCAGTGAGTGTGGGTGACTTCCCTGGGTTCCTGTGAGACCATGTTGGCCAGGTACAGGTCAAGGACAGGAGCTGCAACAGCAGCTGCGGGCTGCTCTACTACAGTGTGGATTCCCATGCACAAGTACTGGGAGAAATTGATCTGAGATTACTTCCTCTACTTGCTGCCATGCAAAAATTGAGGCTTGTCCTTCACTACCTTTTCGTATAAGCAAATATCTGAAGTTTCACTGGGACTTCTGATAGGACAGAGCCTGTTTGGCTCTAGCAGCCTTGAGTGCCGTGCAAAGACACCTTGAGTGCCATGCATGGCACTCGTGCCGTAGGTTGCCTACCCCTGCTATAGACCAACACCTTATGGTCAGTCAGTGAGCTCTACCGATCCTCGCCTATGGCATGAGGGTCTTGCCGTATGGGATTGAAAGTTAACCTACTAAAGTTTAATGTGTCAGATCTCTATTGTAATGAAAATAGTGTCATATAATGTCAAGGTGCTGAATTCCCCATGTAAACGGAGAATCCTGCTGCAGGATCTTAGGAAACATACGGTAGATATTGCATGCATCCAGGAAACACACTTTAAAAAATCCAGGGTACTGGCTATCTTCACTAAGGTTTTCCCAACTCAATACCAATACCATGCACTCCAAAACAAAAGTAGTCTCTATCCTTATGCATTAAGATGTGGCATTTACATTACAGGGGAGCTTCATAGACCCAAAGGGGAGTTACATTATTATTTTGGGCCTTTTTAACAATATTCAGTATACCCTAGTATGTCTGTTTCCCAAATGGCAATCCCTCTGCCTTCCTTAAGAACCTACTGCTAAAAGTTGACAAATATAAACAAGGAGGATTGATGCTTGGTGGCGATTTCAACTTTATCCAATCTCCTGCCTTAGACACCACAGCAACGCCGACGGGCAGGAGGAAAGAGAGGTTACAGACCTTATGCAAAACTTTAGCTCACAATTTCCTTTTACAACCTCCATGATGGATGGAGAGTGCTACACCTTTCTGACCGAGACTACTCATTTTACTCTAGGGTCCACAACACCTACACTCACATTGACACTTTTTATATAGACAATATTACATTAGCACGGCTATCTGCCAGCCAAACGGGAGATATGTCCTGGTCGCACCACGGCCCAGTGTTTCTTGAACTATTCGATACCTATCAATTTAAAGGAAAGGGCTCTTGGAAATTCAACTAGTCTCTACTACAAGATAGAGCATTTGTAGATCAGATACTGGAGAAACTCAAAGAATACTTTTCTAATAATGCTACTGGGGACTCATCGGACCTCACAGTGTGGTCTGCCCATAAGACAGTGGTGAGGGGTCATTTTATTAGACGCTCAACGCATATTAAAAAGAAACACCAATCCAGTCTATTGGAATGCCATAAACAAAAAAAAGTTGCTTACGACCCAAAATAAGGAAGAGCGGTCGCTCTATTTGAGGACGGTCTCATAAAAGGTTACTTGGAACAACTGGGACTTCCCCTGATTGGCCAGGCCCAAGCGGATTGTCTGCTCCCACCAATTACGTTAAACAAAGTCCTTAATGCAATTACCCAATGCCTATTACAAAAAATTGGCAGACATATTGACCCCTCACCTGCTAAAAGTATATCATAAGGCCACTGAGGTAGGATCACTCCCCCCAGAAATGCTACTCGCCACCATAGTAACACTACCCAAACCGGACAAAAAAACCTGACCAATGTAAGAAATATCATATATCTATATCTATAAATATAGATATCTATAAATATCATAATAATAATAATAATAATAATAATAATAATAATAAAATAATTTCAGACCCATCTCCCTGCTTAATACGGATGCGAAAATCTATGCAAAAATCATAGCCACCAGACTAAGCCCTTTTCTCCCTTTACTGATCAGGGATGATCAAACTGGTTTCTTGGCAGGGAGGCAGGGCCTTGATAATACCAGGAAATTGTCGCTCGTACTGGAAAAGCTCCAAGGGCTGGTCGGGGCGGCCTACTGTTGGCTTTAGACACTGAAAAAGCGTTTGACCGCCTCGGCTGGTCCTTCCTGAAACAAGCTTTAATACAGTATGGCTTCCCCTCAACAACAACAAATCTTCGCATTATAGTCTACAGCTAAAGTAATGCAATCAGGTTTCCTCTCTACGCCATTCCCGATCACAAATGGCACAAGACAGGGATGCCCTTTCTCCCCACTGATATATGTTCTGGCCTTGGAGCCCCTCCTGTGCACAATTAGAAAACACCCTGCTATACATGGGATAGATCTTAATGGCCGTGACATAAAAATTAGCACATTCGCAGATGATATCCTTTTATACATTTCCAAACCAGAGGAATCGTTGCCACACATATAAGCACTAATAAAAGAATATGGGACTATGTCCTACTATTTGCTTAATACTTGCAAAATCCAAGCATTGGGTTTAAGACACCCAAGTGTTAACAAATCTCAAAAAGAAACTACCCATTTGAGTGGTGGTTGGATAACCTTAAATACTGTTATGACTTTCAAAAAGAGGAACTTTTTGTTGAACACAACTGCAGAAATACGTTGTAACTGTGCCTTTAAGAATTTAAAGGGAGAAATTGATTACTCTTGGTTTAGAAGTCTTTAATTTCATCCAAATAAAGTGTGAGAGACTTTAACTCTCAGCTATACAATACAATTAAACAAGTAGCATTAGGTCATTGGCATAATATGCAGAAGTAAAGAAGCATCTGAAGTATCTTTTGCAGGATTAGAATAGGTATAATGGCAGATATAGTAGCAGGTACTATAAGCAAGATCTGTAGTTCTTCAGCAGAGATCGTAACAAGCAAAAGCAATTAATGTCCACAGTATTAGTGTCGAAGCAGAAGCAGGCAGAAGTAAACAATCTCCGCAGAGGTTTGACATAAGCAGCAACAATAGCTGAGAATTAGTCCCCAATAATTAAAGAGAGGAGGCTTGCTATTAGTGATAATGTCCAAAGGCAATATGCAATATTAAACAATGTCCATGGAGTGTATTGTAGCAGGCTTACTAATCAATATCCCTCGCCAGCCGCCCGCCCAGCATGTCAGTTAGCCGCGAGGCAAACAAGGCATTTGCCTTGGGCGGCATTTTTCAGGGGGCGGCAAAAAAAGTCGCCCCCAAATTCCCAGGACAAATGTCTTGGTTAGTCTCACGGCTAACTGACATGCTGGGCAGGCGGCTGGCGAGGGAGCACTTCCCCTGAGCGCTCAGCTCCCTCACGCGCCGCCCGTAGAGTGAGGCTGGGAGCCGGAAGATGGCGTCATATTCCGGCTCCCAGCCTCACTCTGCGGGCGGCGCGCGAGGGAGCTGAGCAGAGCCCTCAGGGGAAGTGCTCCCTCGCCAGTCGCCCAGCACCCGCCCGCCTGCCCAGCAGCCACTGCACCCCAAGGAGAGGAAGGGGGTTAAATAAAAAAATTAAAAAAAAACACAAGTGAGTATGTTAGTGTGTGTGTCTGTTAGTGTGTGTCTGTTAGTGTGTGTGTCTGTTAGTGTGTGTGTGTCAGTGTGTGTCAGTGTGTGTCAGTGTGTGTGTCTGTTAGTGTGTGTGTCTGTTAGTGTGTGTGTGTCAGTGTGTGTGTGTGTCAGTGTGTGTGTCTGTTAGTGTGTGTGTCAGTGTGTGTGTGTATGTTAGTGTGTGTGTGTCTGTTAGTGTGTTTCTGTTCGCCTGTTAGTGTGTGTGTGTGTTTGCCTGTTAGTGTGTGTGTGTCAGTGTGTTTGCCTGTTAGTGTGTGTCTGTGAGTGTGTGTGTCTGTTAGCTAGTGAACGCGTATCTGTCAGTGAAAGTGTGTGTATTTAGAAGGCAGAGCAGGGGGGAAGGTTTGGGTGGCGGGGAAGGGGGGGAGGAGGCGGGGGTTCCTGAGTTTTGTCCTGCCTATGGCAGCACAAATCCAGGATACACCACTGAATATCAGTGATACATTGAGGAGTCAGTTGTAGAAATGAAACTAAAGAGTTAATTGCAGCCTGCAGCAATAGTTAGCCAGAAGGTGAAAGCAGGAGATACTTCAAAGAAAGTAAGATATACCGTATATACTCGAGTATAAATCAAGTTTTTCAGCACATTTTTTACGCTGAAAAGGCCCCTCTCAGCTTATACTCGTGTGAGGGTCTGTATTATGGCAACTTACATTTCCATAATACAGACCAGGACCGCTGGGCTCATGACAAACCCGGTCGGTCCTGTGGGGGGGCCCGCAGGAGCTGTTACTTACCTTCCCAGCAGCTCCCCTGTCTAAATCTCGCGAGTCCCGCGGCCGTCAGAGCAGACCGCGAGATTTACGCAGGGGAGCTAAAGGGAGCTGCTGGAAAGGTAAGTAACAGCTTGCTGCGGGCCCCCCTCACTGCTCAGTGCATGACACTGGACCACCAGGGATTGACATATCCCCCCTCCCTGGCCAAGTATGAAGCAGGGAGGGGGGACTAAAAAAAAAAGTAAAAAAAATAAATATTTAAATAATAAATAAAAATATGAAAATAATAAAAATGCCCTCCCCCCACCCAGTTTGCACACAATACACAAACACACTCTGCATTATATGCACACACACTGCATTCACACAAACACACACACACTCTGCGTTATATATACACACACTGCATTCATTATATACACACTGCATTCACACAAACACACACTCTGCATTATATACACAATCACTGCATTCATTATATACACACACACTGCATTCACACAAACACACACATTCCGTATTCACTAAATACACACATACACACACACACACTCTGTATTCATTATACACACATACTACACAAACACACACACTGCATTCATTATATACACACTACACAAACACACACACACACACACTGCATTCATTATATACACACACTGTAAATAAATATTCAAAAACATTTAACCTACTGATGCCTCAATTAAAGGACCACTCTATGCACCCAGACCACTTCAGCTTAATGGGTGCCAGGTCCAGCTAGGGTTAACCCTTTTTTTCATAAACATAGCAGTTTCAGAGAAACTGCTATGTTTATGAATGGGTTAAGCCTTCCCCTATTTCCTCTAGTGGCTGTCTCATTGACAGCCACTAGAGGCGCTTGCGTGCTTCTCACTGTGATTTTCACAGTGAGAGCACGCCAGCGTCCATAGGAAAGCATTATGAATGTTTTCCTATGTGACCGGCTGAATGCGCGCGCAGCTCTTGCCGCGCGTGCGCATTCAGCCGCATGGGAGGAGAAGAGGAGGATCAGAGGAGGAGAGCTCCCCGCCCAGCGCTGGAAAAAGGTAAGTTTTAACCCCTTTCCCCCTTCCAGAGCCGGGCGGGAGTGGAACCCTGAGGGTAGGGGCACCCTCAGGGCACTATAGTGCCAGGAAAACGAGTATGTTTTCCTGGCACTATAGTGGTCCTTTAATGTAATTTTATTGGTATCTATTTTTATTTTGAAATTTACCAGTAGCTGCTGCATTTCCCACCCAAGTTTTCCCTGTTTTTTGTGGTAAAATTAGGTGCCTCGGCTTATATTCGGGTTGGCTTATACTTGAGTAGAGTATATACGGTACTTATTTGCATTCAGGTTGTTTTTAGGATGAAGATCTTCAGTAGTTAATCCTTCCTTCCAGAATACTTGAGAGATGATGAATCTTTGAATTAGGAGTTTTTGAGAAAGCAGGAACAAAGTTAATTCAAGTAACGACCAATGAGAATCAGGAGCTTAGATGAGCGTTTCCCTCACAAGGCGAAATCACCATGGCAGGGAAGCCGCGCATCATCACTTGGGCGGAGTTAATTGCCGAACACGGAAGTAACTGCAAGGATCCAGCAATGCATTCAGACAGGTTCTGACAAATACCTAGGTCTGACATTTACAAGACACCCCATAGATTGCTTCCCAGCAAACTATGTCAGAGTATGGAATGAATGTAAGCAACATATGAAACAATGGACAGAACGGATTGTGATGATCAAAATGGTCATTCTACCAAGACTCCAATATTTGTTATGTACACTCCCTATTCACTTACCACTCTCATATTTTCAGGCAGTTAAAAAATAAATGACAAGGTTTGTGTGGGGGGGAGGCAGGGCTAGGGTGTCGGGAAAGTTATTGCAGGCACCAGCATGCCAGGGTGGATTAGCCTTTCCGGAAAGCATATTATTAGGCAGCGGTTTTAGCATAGGTTTTGCCCCACTTTCTTAATACAAACCCACCGCAATGGGTTTTGCTGGAAAATCAGGCTCTGAAACTCTTTGATCCCCATCATATTGTGGCTACCTAAACAATTCAGACCACACATAGCATTACGTCCCGAGCAAAAACAGTTGGCAGTGAGGATTTGGGAAATGAACAGGAAAAAGTTAGAAAGCTCTACTCCCCTGTCAGTAGCGACTCCGATAAAGGCAATTACCTACTGTATACCAACCTTTCACGCAAAACCGTGGATAGAAAAGGGTGTCACCCACCTTTTCCACATTCAGAAACAAAACAAGCTACTGGACTTTCCAATCCTACCACATGCACCTGGCCTCACAGTTCTCCTATACACAATCAAAGTCATTTTTACACAAATGTAAAATACAGACCCATTCCCGGGATGAGGCCTAAGGGGATATGTCGGGATGGGAACAGATGGCTATCAAGGGCTCTCTCCCACCCCAATATTACCAGCTTCTCCGGTCTTATGTTCACTTTGCTGATTCTACACTACACTGTACTATCTCCCGTGATCAATGGGAAACCATTATAACCTCACTTAAGAAATTGATCAAATGTGCCACTCTAATAGAACAACAGAAAAAGGTACTATACAGATGGTAAATGGTGCCAACCCGTATACACAGAATTTATTCCCACTCTTCTTCTATATGTTGGAGGTGTGCAACAGGGGAAGGTACAGTACTCCTAAAAGAGTTAGACACCCAACAAATATGTGAGAAATGCTACTGCAGTGTCTTCCCCCCAACAACGTCTGCCATTGAGACTTGGGAGCTGTGGAGCAACTGGAGATCGGTACAATCTCAAGAGTAATTGTTATTAGGGAATGTCGGGCTTTTACTAATGTGGAATATGGACATAGTGGAATATAGCTATACTATGAAGCAACAGAATTTAGCGTACTTGTAAGCTTCTGCTGTGATTTTACAGGTAGAAGGGTAAATAATACTGATAATCTGCCGATAAGGGATGTACTGCTCTCCCCATTTTTTTCCTTCTGTAGCCTCTACATTTATTTATTTACTAAATTTGAAATGGCAGTGAATTTAAAACTCAATTGAACAATTTTGGCAAAAATTGCTGATTTAAAAAAATATATTATGCAAGTCACCTATAATAACCTTTTTGGAAATGTTGGCATACATTGTGTGATTCTTTCTTGAAACATGACAGTTTTATATGAAATAAATAAGCCCACTGTCTCATACTTGCCACCACATCTCCAACAGGGCTTACTATATGTTCAATACCTTTGACGTAACTAGGTACCAGCTGTATGCATTAAAATAATTTTAACAAGGTTCAGACAATGGATAACCAGTTTCACTGATGATTTTCACCTGAAAGCTACTCCTGGGGAATAAATATTCAAATAAACAATTTTTCTTTACTTATTCTCCCTAACAAAATAATATTCTGTTATGTTTAATTTGCAGTTTAATAAAATTCAAAATTGCTGTATATTGTCCAGAAATTTTGTATTGTTTCTTATTTATTTTCACAACTGAGAAATCTTTATTTTCCCTTGACCTCATGATCTCTTGCATATGTGTGCACGGTATATTACATTATAATAGAGGCCTTTACTGCTCCTATTCAGCGTGGTCTTGGACCCAGCGAGCACGCTCCAATGCTGCACATACCCACGTGCCTCATTTCTATTGATTCTTGTGTATTTAGACCATGGCTTGTTCTTTGACTATTCTGACTTTTGTATGCCATGACATTTGGCTTGTCTACCGTTTATTGTGTATTAGACTATCCTGACACTTCTGGAATGCCCAGCAAACCAATAAATTATTCTGTGTCTAAGGCAAAGGTGAGCGCAGGGGTATCATTTTTAAAGTCTTATCTTTTTCCTGGCATTGTTTAACCAAAATGACTGGAAGTACTTCCAGTCAGGTCAGAGGCAATAAGGTTGAAATGTTTGGTTTATATCCCGACAGCTATATTTTTAGAATGTGTTTCATGTCCACAACAACCTTCTTTACAGATTGCTTTTCAGTGATACCTAAAATACAACAATTATTTAAATTAAAATGGGATGGTCATTCACAGCCTCTCTGGATAAATGAGGACTAGAGCTCTCTCAGAGAAATGTGCATCTCTGCACTGTAACTAATAGAAAAAGTTAGAAGGCAAAGTGGGGTTAAAGGGACACTATAGTCATCTAAACAACTTTGGCTTAATGAAGCAGTTTTACTGTATAGATCATGCCTCTCAGGTTTCATTGCTCAATTCACTGCCATTTAGTAGTTAAATCCCTTTGTTTCTGTTTATGCAGAGATTGCCACACCTCCCATGGCTCTGATTGACACAGCCTGCAAGAAACAACTGGTTTTACTTTCAATCAGATGTAATTTACCTTAAACAATTGTATCTCTTGCGCTGTAAATTGAACTTTAATCACATACAAGAGGCTCTTGCAGGGTCTAGCAAGCTATTAACATAGCCGGGGATAAGACAATCTTAATTAAACAGAACTTGCAATAAAGGAAGGATAAACATTTGATGACTCTTTACAGGAAGTATTAAGGAAGGCTGTGCAAGTCACATGCAGGGAGGTGTGACTAGGGTGCATAAACAAAGTGATTTAACTCCTAAATGGCAGAGAATTTAGCAGTGAGAATGCAGGTTCATGATCTATACACCAAAACTGTTTCATTAAGCTAAAGTTGCTTTGGTGACTATAGTGTTCCTTTAAATTATGTTAGCGTGTTTATGCAAGTTAAGAGAGAAGGAGTTAAACATATTAAACACAGTGGTAATCTAGTGGTAAAATATGATGAAAAAAAAAAAAACACAGCTGGCCATCATGCACTCATGTCCCATTTGGAAAATTTTCAAAGCTGGCCAATGTAATTTACCCCTGTCACACCATATGTTTTTGAAAAGTAAACACTCTAGGGTATTTCACATGGTGGCATTTTAACACTTTACATGCACTAATTCTACCACCAGTCTCTGTCAAACATTCGGGTAATCATTTTTTTGTGTTATTTTTCACACACATTCTACTTTAGGCATAGATTCTCAGCTCCTGGTAGGTGTTACTGCCAAAGGACACCCCAATATGTGTTCGGCAATATCTGCTGAGTACAGGTAGATTGTCTGGCACGTTGTTTTGGTGTTTGGTTTTTACGTTTGTAGTTGTGTCTTTACACAATATAGAAATGTATATTAATGCTTTTGTATATGAAGTGATCACAATATCACATATTTTTCACTTTAAAAAAAAAAATCAGGCTACACAAAAATTGGTAAATCACAATATGACATCTGAAAAGCACATGAAAGGATGCTGTATGATTTTTAAACAAAGAACACACTACATGAAGGTCCTGTTCACTAGAGTATGTAGTCATGAATGTAACCAGTAAAACTTTTTTACAGCCACTGGTTGGCCCATGCATATTTTAAAACTTGTTTAATTTTGTTGTAGTATGACTTGTAGATATGAAGAGCAGGCCCCAAAATGTACTATTTAGCAGATTAGCACCCAGAAAATAAGAATGTTTACCACTGCGCTGTAAGCACACTATTAGACGCTTCTATTTGACTCTCAGTTATGAAGTGCTTACCCCAAATATACTATTTAGCACCAAAAAAAAAAAATTGACTTTTTAAAACTCCAATGTAAGCAGCAGATTAGCAGCAAAACAATTAGAACGTTTACAACTGCGCAGTAAGCGCACTATTTGACACTTCTACTTGACTCTCACATATGAAGTGCACCACAGGCCGCAAATGTACTATTTAGCAGATTAGCACCCAGAAAATAAGAATGTTTACCACTGCGCTGTAAGCACACTATTAGACGCTTCTATTTGACTCTCAGATATGAAGTGCACGCCCCAAAATGTACTATTTAGCAGATTAGCACCCAGAAAATAAGAATGTTTACCACTGCGCTGTAAGCACACTATTAGACGCTTCTATTTGACTCTCAGATATGAAGTGCACCCCACTAAAATACTATTTAGCAGTTTAGCACCCAAAAAAATTTAAGTTTTAAAACTGCAATGTGACAGCAGTATTTGATGCTTCTATTTGACTCTCAGAAATGAAGTGCACCCCACTAATAAGTCTACATCTTAAAAATGCAATAACCCACAGAAGATGGGAGAGAATTTTTTTTGCAAATGGAACTTTGATTAGAATTTACTACATCGGTCACTTGTAATATTGTTTCACAACTACAACACTTGTTACACAGATCTAAGTTATAGAAAACAGATTGATATTTTCCACGATAGAAACTATCAGATAACAAGCTGCTATATTTAAACCAGTCTAAGAGGTACTTAAACAATTTTGTAATTCTGGGGCAATACCCTCACAAGTCAAACTGAGAGGTCAGTTTATAGGGAAAACTGTTGCCTGGATACAATTCTAAAACAATTTCCATATGTCCTTTGCAGACTTTACATGCTGGAAAAACACAGGTGCCAACTGTTGTGGCTTTCTGCAGTGTGCATAGCGGCAAGGAGGGCAGGGTTGAGGAGTGGGTGGAAGATGATGTGGAGGATGATGAGGTCCTAGACCCCACATGAAATCAAGGTCATGCGAGTGACGTGTGCAGTTTGGAGGAAGACGTGCTGGTCGTACAGAGGCACCAGCACAGCATAAGAGGGAGCAGGGTGCAAAAGCTGTGCAGCCGTACCCTAGTGCTCGTCAGCATGTATTATCTTTAGAATTCCCACAGTTATCCAAGTAACAGTTGAAGCGATAAAAAGAACCATAACAGATTTAACGAGCCATTCGCAGTTTCGCAGTCCGGTGACCGGGACCCAGACACTGTCTGGGCGGCAGTCGGAAAATGACCGGGACCCAGTATGCCTGATGTTGAAGTTAGGAGTCCCAGTGTGGAATGGATTAGCAGGGTCTGGTGCAGGGTAACTGCACGCCCCTTGGTGTTGAGAACCAGCATTTGTGCGGCCACATACCAGGACCCTGATGCAGCTTCAGTAAAAAGAGTACTGGATACCAGAAGCCATCACCAGACTGATCCGCATCTTGGAACAGGATGTGACATTCACAGTAGTGGCTGTGCGCGCTTTCGGTGTTCTCACCCTGCTGCTGCTCGCCTGTCTGCACTGCAGCGTAACTTCGGCCTTCCCGCTCACCGCCTCATGAGACTGTCCGAGCAGCAGCAGGCGATAGTGGAATTTCAGCTGCAGCACGCACGGGTCAGTGGCTCTGCACCAGACTTCCCTCCAATTAATCAGAGCTAAAGTATTTCAAGTGGACTCATTACAATTACAGGGCCTCTAAAGAGTCCTGTATTGTTATTTGTTGTCACTACCGAGTCGGGAGTGGGTAATTTGCGCGCCTGCTGCCTTCCTTGCATGTGGTAGCCATTTCTCAGGGTCCCTGTACGGAATGGAACCCTGATTCCCTGTTACCCGTAGTCACCATGGTAGGCACAGAAACTGGCATCAAAAGTTGATATGGATGACATCCAAATGCAAAGTCACGGGATGTGCGATTGGCCCGAGGTTCTCTAGAGTCAAAATGCCTGCGCAACTATAATGTCAACAGCTACTCTGCGAAACAGAGTTGTCTTTTTTTATATGTCCCATTTTGGGGGCTACCCCCACAAAAAAAAAAAAAATTATATATATATATATATATATATATATAAAAACAGTGTTGGCTACCTCATCCTCCTCCTCCAATCATGCTTCCACCCACGCCATGGTCACTACCTCCCCTCAACCTGGATGGATGTCAATCTCCCCCTCACCACTCCTCCTCTCTTTTCTCCTCCCTCCCCCTCACACTTCCTTCCCCCCTTCTTCCACTCTCTTTTCTCCCCCCTTCCCACTTCTTCTTCTTTTCCCTTTCCTTTTCTTCCACTTCCTAGTCCCCTCTTCTTCCACTTCTTCCCCCTTCTTTCCACTCCCTTTCCCCCTCTTCTTCCACTTCTCCCTTCTTCCACTTCCTTTTCCCCTTCCACTTCTCTTTCTTCCCCGCTCTTTCTTCCACTCTCTCTATTCTTCTTCCGGTAATTTTTCTTCCACTTCTTCCCCTTTCCAATTTTATTCCCCTCATTCTTCCACTTCTAATCTCTACTACTACAATAGTTAGAAGCTGAAGTTTCAGGTTCGGCTGGGTAAGGGAGCGCCTGTAACGGTCGGACTAAAAGGAAGTGCTCACTGAGTGTGCACTTCCTGTTAGTGCGGCAGGGTACAGGAGACAGATGCTCCCTGTACCCGCAGACCATACAGAGCTCGGCCATGCTACAGAAGGGAGCGCTGAGCGCTTCCCTCCTGTCAGCCCCTCTCCTCAAGCTGCGCCCGGGCGGTGCGGTGTGCCCTCATGGACGCACCAGCCCGGGCAAAGCTGCAGCCGCCCGAGGCTCTCTACAGAACGCTCGGGCGGCTGCAGCATGAGTGGGGCCTGTGCTCCTGGCGGCGCCCCTTCCCAAGGGGCACCCTAGGCGGCTGCCTAGTCCGCCTAAGAGGTAGCGCCGGCCCTGTTTCCCATTACATATTTATCTGTTTAATTATTGAAAATACATAGCTAATTGTTGAAACTTCTATCACTGGATGCTGTATGAAAACAGTAAACTCACAACATGCCCAACTCCCTTTAACTGAGCCAATACAGAAAAATATCTCAATAAGTATGGTATGATTTATTTATTTAAAAAAAAATTAATGTCATAAACTATATTAAATATATGTATTTTTTTGCATTAACATGGATTTGGAGGAAATCAAGAAATAACAATAGAGAAGAAGGAAGAAATGTGTGATTTGTTTTAAAACACAGCCAATAGTGATCCTGGGAATACCAACAAAGAAGATGATAAAATGGCTCGAAAGCTAAGCCCTATCAATAGTAAAGTCTCATACCATAAAGTATAGTGTGTACATTTTATTGTTTGTTTTTTCTTTCTTTTCCTAGCATTTTAGCTGTATCAACTGATCCGCCAGGTCTAATCCCCCATGTGGTTATTATCTTCTGTACACTAGCTTTTTAGTCCAATCTATATTTCCATGTAGAGACTTGTAGATCGGTCTCGTAGTGAATGGCTCTTAGCTTTAACCCCTTAAGGACACATGACGGAAATATTCCGTCATGATTCCCTTTTATTTAGAGTTGTGTCCTTAAGGGGTTAAACTTCATTCTTTTCGTTACTTTACGTTTTGTTGCCAGAAGTTTTTCAAGCTGTAAAACAGATGTTTCCCTTCTCTGTAGCCTGGCAGTCTCCAGCAGCTGTGGACATGTGCCTGTTTTTTTCTTATACTGTCTCAGGCAGTATGCAAAACAGCATTTTAAATAGAAGAACACTCGTTTAATAGTTCCCAGCATTACCCCAGGGGGAGTAACGCATCTTCTTCTAACAGAATTACTGGAAGTGCCACATGCAATGTAAATATTTGCCAAGTGTTATTTCAAGTCAAACAGCAATATTTGCAATAGAAATAGCATGAGAATAAAATAATATAAGATTATACACAAAGGCAGTTTGAGTGTGAATGATATTGGCAATCAAATTTAGGAATTTGACATTCCACTGTCCCAGCACAAACAAAAAATAAAAAGCACTGTTTAGCAGATATACCCCATTGAAAACATGCATGCATCTAATTATGCATTTTTGTCATTGCGGATATATCTAAAACCACAATGAAAAAGTTGCAGTTGTCTGCAGTCTTTGCAAGTCCTCCACTTCTAACCCCGCCCAGAATTTCTGTCCAATCACAGACTTCCCAATGTAGCCCAATGGGAAGTCTTTGTAAAGCAGGTGCTCTGGGCATTTGCTGCCTCTTGAGTTCAGTGCAAACAAGCTAACCAAACTAGGAAGTAACATGACTTGTTGTCTGGATGAAAGCCAGAGGGGTGTAACAAGGTTAATTTATAACAGTGGAAATGCCTATTGAATCCTGAACATTTTGTAAAATGACACACCTTCCACACATAAAACATTTAATCAAGGAATAATCCTTTAGGAGTCTGGAGTGCCCATTTAAAGTGAATTGCAAAGTAAAGTAGAGGGATCTGACTATTTACATGTAGCAGAAATAGAGCTGAATTGCCCCCCGTTTTGTTAATTTGCAGGAAGATTCCAGGAGCCAGATTCCTGAGGTAGGGAACTACAATACCACATAAATAAAATAAAATAACATATTTGGCCTGTTTACCGTGCAGGAACAGGGTTCAACAGTTTAAAAAAAAAACACTCAGTGTTATTTAATAAACACTGTTTTTTTTGTCTGAATGGGCAAAATTTTGTGAAAAAAATGCTTAATTCCAACTGGAATGGCAATTCTAATATTTACTAATGCTAGTTCCAGTAACATTAGGTTAATCAGAATTCAGCCCAAATTAAGGCCAACAAAATGGTAACAAGCCAACCAATCAAATAACTCTTCTGAGATTTCAAAGCTTTATAAATGCTTTCCCACCTTGAAACCTCATTCTCTTCAGATGGATTTATTTTTGTTGCATCACATTTTTATATTTTCCGTTGGGATTTTGGTAATATATCCTTTTTTAATTTTCAGTAGTAGAGTTGAAATGTAATGTATTTTGTTTTGTCCTTTTTTAAAACTCAAGTACTGCATGATGGTCCACTATAGACCACTATAGACCATCAGGCATTAAAAATGGCAGCAAGGTTAAATCCCTGCTGGTACTAAGGAGCTCTAGGAGTCATAGGATATCTGAGGGTCCTCTCGATCAACTGGGGCCGGGGCCAGGGCCAGTCTTAGGGGTGTGCAAGATGTGCATTTGCCATAGCTGTGTGTGACTGTCTGCCTGTAACTTTGTATGTGACTGTCTGCCTATAACTGTGTATGTGTGTGTGACTGTCTGCCTGTGACTGTGTATTATTTAGCACCAGCACTATTTAATTTGTCTCCCATGTTGTAATTAGTGTAGGACCCACAGATATTGGGGTACTCTGGAGTAGTGGTGGGCTAAACACAATATTCATTTAATAAAGCCTTGCAAAGATCAAGTGCAATATATCTTTTAGTGCAAGTGAAAAAAATGTTTTAGCATAGTAAAGTGCTAACATTCAAGATCTCTATAAACGTTAATATCATCAGTGAAATTAAAATCAAAATTAAAAATTACACGTTATATACCATTAGTGATGTGCCGAACGGTTCGCCATGGACGGCGAACATATGCGCTGTTCGGTCCGCCCCCATGTCATCATGAGTAAACTTTGACCCTTTACCTCACAGTCAGCAGACACATTAGAGCCAATCAGCAGCAGACCCTCCCTCCCAGATCCTCCCACCTCCTGGACAGCATCCATTTTACATTCATTGTGAAGCTGCATTCTTAGTGAGCTGTCCAGGAGGTGGGACCGCATGCAAGCGGAGCAACACTGCCAAGCAGCAGCCCTGGCGGCCACCAAGCAGGGCAATATCATCCTCGATCTCAGGAGACAAGTAGAAGACCTCGACAACAGGGGCCGGCGAAACAATATTCGCGTCCGGGGCATTCCAGAAACAGAGGGGAAAAAACACACACATGAAATGCTCAAGAGCCTGTTCTCCCAGTTACTCCGTGATGAAGCACCGCCAGATTTTGTTATCGAGAGGGCCCACCGGGCCTTGCGAACCCCCAGGAGAGACGGACTACCCAGATATGTAATTTGCTGCCTACTCTCATTTCAGCTAAAAGAGTCCATCATGAGGGCGGCTAGAGCGCAGCACGATATCCCGTTCATGGACGCACGAGTCTTGCTCTACCAGGACTTGTCCATACTCACCCTGGACGCCCACCGGGCCCTGAGACCGATCACGCACCTCCTGCAAGAAAAAAGAGGATTCGGTATAAATGGTGGTTCCTGTTCAGTTTACAGGCCAAAGTAGACAACCACTGGCATACCATCCGATGGCCTAATGATATACCGCACTTCCTATGAGCAACAGGCCTCCCGCATGTCAACGTCCGGCCCCAACGAGCCAGCACACAACCTTGTGACTCGGACATCAGACTTATTGACCACACAGAACATGCTGTCGGTAAGCACGAGTTCCCCGCTCTTTAAACCCGGTGAATGCCAGTGGAAACTAAACGAAAGCCTGTTGAATGACGTAGGGTTGACAGACAAGGCCGCTCAAACACTCCGACAATTCTTTGACACAAACGACACACCTGACGTGACCCCATTGACTCTCTAGGAAGCACACAAATGTGTCATACGCGGTCACTTTATTGCAAAATGCACACAATGCAAAAGAGACAGGACACAACACATGACCAAACTGACAAAACGCATAGCTGCACTGGAACAGGACCACAAACGCACACTAGAAGACACCGTACTTACAACTCACAGAGGCACATAACATCCTTTCCAAAGGACTTCAACTCATCTTGAGGAAATTGGCCAGATTTTACTACGAACATTCGAACAAGAGTGGTCGTCTGCTAGCCCGGATGCTGAAGGAAAAGAGGAGAAGACAGCACATACATAAGATTTGGACCGGGGGTAAGGACATCACTAGGCTCCTGGAGGGCATCCTGGATTCCTTCCACAACTACTACACATACTTATACGACCAAACACAAGACGGGGGGGGCGCAGCTGCACAACGCCATGCACAACGCATCACGGACTACCTTGACCAACACATAGCCCGCACTATACCCCCGGAGTCGGCGACTGAACTGGAGCAACCCCTGAAGCTTGAAGAACTTGCTTCTGCCCTGAAACAATCCAAACCCCACAAGGTCCCTGGCCGCGACGGCCTCCCAGTAACATACATGGCCACCTTTAAGGACCTACTGCTGCCGAGACTCCTCACAGGCACTTGATTTGCTCAGGCAGACAGTTCCCCTCCGACACTCTTACCGCGATTGTGACGGTCATCCCTAAAGAGACAAGGACGCGACCTGCTGCTCGAGCTACCGACCAATATCGCTCCTGAACGCAGACTTAAAGCTCTTCCGAAGGCCCTAGCGCTCCGACTCATGCGGATCCTCCCGGACCTAAGACCTAGTCCACCTCGACCAGGTCGGAATTATACCAGGTCGAGAAGCGAGAGACAACACTATACGGGTACGTAATGTAATACACTTTGCGAAGCGCGCCGGGAAAGATGTAGTGCTCCTCTCCACCGACGCAGAAAAGGCTTTCGATTGGGTGGACTGGACTTTTCTAGTGGAAATCCTAAGGCACATGGGCTTTGGCCCCACCCTACGGGCCTGGGTCGCGGCGCTATATACCACCCCAGCAGCGCGCATACGCATCAACGGAGCCCTGACGAAACCTTTCCCCATTCGCAATGGCACCAGACAGGGGTGCCCCCTGTCCCCCCTCCTGTTTACCCTCTCTCTCGAGCCTTATCGTGAGGTGGTCAGACGGGATGGGGGAATCATGGGGCTCCGCATGGGAGATGTCGAGCATCGAGTGGCAGCCTACACCGACGATATACTATTTTTCATAGAGCAACCGAGAATCTCCATCCCAAACCTCCTTGAAGCCTTCCGGACATACAGCCTGGTATCTAACCTAAAACTCAATCTGAGCAAATCCGAAGCTATGCCAGTAACGCGAGACCCCAAACACCTCAACCAACTCATCTCGCAATTCCCATTCAAACTCTGTGAAGACAAACTTCGGTACCCTGGAGTCTGGCTACCGGCCGACCTCACACTCCTATATAGTACAAATTACCTCCCGATCCTAACAACCCTGCAGGACGACCTCCACAGATGGTCAACCCATTACATCTCAGCATCAGCGTCAAGATGAACGTGCTTCCCCGCCTCCTATACCTGTTCCAGACTATCCCGACACCATTACCAAGGGCATTCTTCCATTCGCTGACAACAGCAATCCGAAATTTCATATGGAAACAGAAGCCCACCTGGATCCGCAGATCGATCATGGAGCGGCCCAAGAGAGAGGGCGACGCGGGTCTCCCATTTCTGCTCACATACTACCACGCCACCAACCAGCAACGGCTTTTGGACTGGCACGCCAACCCGAGCCCGAAATTATGGGTACAAATGGAGATCCACCAGGCTCAGGGAAAGATCCCGTCCAGACTCTGGCACGGGAGCTCAACATACACTGAAATTCGCACGGGTAATCCAGTGATAGACGCTCCGCGTGTGGAGCTCCATACGATTTTCCCGACAACTGACGACCTCACCTAACCCGCTCACTCCTATTACACATAACCCAGACCTGGCGGGGGGGCTACACCACTCCACCCTGAAGAACTTCCAAACCACGCACTGGGAATACATACACAAATGGAGTACAGCACAAGCACTCAAACCGATAGCGGACTTACTTGTGCAACGCAGACCGACACAGTTAGACAAATTTCACTACCACCAAATCAGGACCTACTACTCGACCATCAGGGGTAGAGGTCACCAGCACAGGTCACTGACATACATAGAACACATATGCACGACCAGACAACACCTTCCACACAGGGTGTCAATACTATACACCAACCTAATGTACGATGGCAAAAGACCCCCACTGGGATTCACGGCAAAGTGGGAACGGGACACAGGGACCGTACGCCAGACCAGGAGTGGGATAAGTCTTCCTACTAACACATCCATTTCCTCAAAATATCAGGAAACCAACTACAAACTACTGACGCACTGGTACAGGACCCCCAAAACCCTCTGACATGTCCACGACTCAATCTCGGGTAACTGCTGGAGATGTGAGAGAGGCATCGGCACTGGAATACATATCTGGTGGACGTGCCCACTCATAGCCCCCAGATGATTAACAGTAAGATCAGAGAAATCACAGACGCGGACTTACCCCTTCTGCCACTGACGATGCTCCTTAACCATACGACACTCCTCGCAGCAGCTTACAAAAAGAGCCTTACGATACACCTACTCACGGCAGCGAAATCCTTAATCCCGACACACTGGAAACGCACGGTTGCACCTACCTTCCAGCAGTGGGTAGCCAGGATAGAGGATATATACAATATGGAAATAATGATGGCCTCCCTGCAGGGCCACTCTTACAAATGTGCCCAGATCTGGTACCCATGGATGGAGTTCATTTCCAGGGGGCGGGGGGAGCCTTTTGTAAGCTATCAGAGGTTTCGCAGTAAATTCAGGGACATCAGGATGGCATTTAGACAGAATGTGCTAATGTTTACAAACAATCTATGTAACGGGAGTAGACAATCTCACGAACCTAGAAATTAATTTGATTCTATGATCTTTGTTATCCCTCTGTTTTGACACAGACACCACCAATACTCTTTTAATTTATCAAAATCTGAATTTAAAGCTCTGAATGCATTGAAAAACAGTAGTGACCTGGTTATTAAATCGGTGGATAAGGGTGGTGCCATTGTGGTTCAGAATAGAGTTGATTATGTACAGGAAATCATGAAACAATTGCAGGATAATGAGACATATAGGAGGCCCATGTGTGAATGCAGGTGTGTATTTTTGCAGTGTCACATGCACACATCCCACAGTCAGACATACAATCAGATGCACACAGTTGTACACATATACTGTCAAATACAGCCACATAGTCACTTGCGCACAGTCACACACACAATACATATTGCACTTGATCTTTGCACTTTATTATAATATGCACTTTATTGGATCTATACTATGCACTTTAGTGGATTATGCACTTTAGTGGATTTATATACATAATAAATACAATTTGGATATTACATTGCTGGATATCACAGTTTTATTAAAACACTTTTTAGTGTAGGAGCTTTTCTATTTTTGGTCCTATGTATCTGGACATTATATATACTGAGATTTTCAAATATATATATATATTGGTAGACTTATTATCTATCTTATACACTTTAGACTTTCCACTGTATAAATGGAATGCTTAAATTTCATATACTATGGCAGGGGTAGGCAACCTTTTAGCAGCACTGTGCCGATATAGGAGTGTGATGTCCCGTAGCGTGCCGGTCCTATTTTGTAAATTGAGGTGTGTATGCTGCCGTATTCTGCTTGTGTTATTTTTACTGTAATTGCTTTGTATTGTTGTATTTGTGCGTATAGGAGCTATTATATTGTATATGTTCATTAGTAGTTTATGGTATCATGTATGATACATATGAATGTGGGCTGTGTATGAGGGCTGCTTGTGGAATTGTGTGTGGATGGATATGTCACATTGTGTGTTTGGTAGTGTGTGGGGGCTGTTTGGGGTATTGCATGTGAGAGGCTGCATATGGGGTTGTGTGCATGTATGTGGATTGTTAGCGGGTTACGTTTGTGCGGACTGTGTGTATGTTTGTTTGTGGGCTGTTCGTATTATTTGTATGAGGGGAGTGTTATTCTGCATTTCTGTGTATATCTAGCAGTGTGGGTGGCTTCCCTGGGTTCCGTGGTACAGGTCAAGGACAGGAGCTGCAACAGCAGCTGCAGGCTGCTCTACTACAGATCCGAGATCACTTCCTCTATGTGCTGCAGTGCATAAATTGAGGATTGTCCTTCACCATCTTTTCGTATTAGCAGATATCTGAAGTGTCACTGGGACTCCTGATAGGCCGTGGCACTAGTGCCGTAGGTTGCCTACCCCTGTACTATGGTATGGTCCCATTTTACATATATAGTAGTTTCTTGACAATGTAGGTCTCTTATTTAGGTATGTTTATAGTAGTTTATCTATATGCATGTTATGTGTATAGATGCGGATGCGTGTATATTTATATATGAATATATTTATTGCTGTGTTTTTTATGGCTATGTCAATGTTGGTTGTCCTTTGGTGATCTTTTTTTTCGTAATTTACAGTACATGGCAGATACCTTTTTTGTTATATTGCTTCTTTTTAATTTTAATTTTTAATTTTATTATTATTATTTTATTATTACTTTATTATTTTATTACATTATTATTATTCTATTATTATTTTGAATTATGTTGTTTTGTTTTATTTTGTTATTTCCTTTTATTAATTTAAATTTTTGATATTAGGCTCCCATTTCTCGGCATGGCTCATTCACTAACTAGGAAATAAAATATACAGAAATATTAAAAAGTTGTTCCCATGTACATGTAATCTATCATTCATTCTAATTGTAAGATTATTTTATGTAGATATTTCCATTCATCCATTAGTTTGCCTAAAGGCGTCAGTACTTAATTAGCCATATGTCATTTTTAAAGGAAAAAAGTGATAAAAAAATATTGATATTTCCTGGAGTCCCGACAGGTGCTTACTAGTATGTTATTCGCTGCAGAAAATAAGTTGAAGCTATATGGAACAAAGATTATAGTATTTAAAAGATAAATATATCAAAATAACTTTGGACTGACATGGCTGCAATAACATTGGCATTTACACAATGTTCCATATTAGTTAGGATATTGTTTGTACTTTAACAAAGTTTCCATTACATAACATTTTGACTATAATGAGCAATTGTGCTCCCTGGTAGAAACACAGAGATACTTCATAATGCAAAAATACAAATAAGTCCATTGCCAAGGAAAAAATTGAGTTTGTGTAGAACTTACAATAAAAAAACAAACTTTAGAAAAGGGAAGCATTGGGGGCCAGAATTTTGTGGGTATATCAGAATGATTAATATCAAAAGCCACACAGGAGGATATCTGTCCCTTTACTGTTGACCTCTAAGTCGCTGTCCTATTTCAGTCCCAATAATAACCTAAAGATGTAGAATGATGGGACAAAATTGTTATTGCAATGCTCTGTTTGTGGCTCTGCACAGAGCCCCATGGGTTAATGATATCAAGATTTGTGCATAGGGTGGCATGTATCTCTTGCCTCTACTAGACCACTTGTACCATGATTATAGGCTACTAGTGCCTTACCTTAATGGCTAGAGAGATACATTCAAGCTTAGAGATACTTGGGCTCTGAACTTCCATCTATTTACTGATAGGCAGGAGGCCTGTACTCAGAGGGGCCTAGTTCATGTGTCTTCTTTGAGCACCGGGCTATGACATCACATTTCAGTACATTCCCTGAATGCTATTGGTTGGTTAGAGCAGTGGTAATATCACTTGGAATTCCTGGTTCAAAGCCCATTCAGGTCAACTCACCAGGTAAGTCATCTTGGGCAAGACAGCTAATGATACATGTCCCACTACTTTTAGTCACCCCGGCTTGTTTGAGCAGCGCCTTCTTTCCCCAAATACCTTCTTTCTATAATTGCAAAGTGCTGCTTGTAGTGGGGTTTACAGGCAGCTTGGGATCTTGTCTATGTCCAAATAGGCAATCATGTTCTTGGCATTTACATGATGGGTAGCAGGAAAAGTCCAGTAATTATATACAAATGTATATTTTGTATATACAAAAGATAGAGATGTAAACCCAAGTTGTAAAAACCTCAGCATGATCTTGCCTGCCTTTAGTATTAGTGAGTATCAATCTGTTAGTGTATGTTATTCTGCCAGCAGAATAGATTTCACCTTTTCCAAGCATGAATTATGTGCAAAGCCACTCTTCCCTCTTAACTTCAAACGGCTGTATTATTTATTCTGGGGGAAAAAACCATTGCAATATAAATACATAACACCTTCAACACTCCTTTTAATAATCTGCATTTTGTAGCTATATAAATTTCAATTTCTCATCTACCATTTTCATCCTAGTTTTTGAGTGCATGTTTGCACATTTTGTGGAATTATATACATATGGGTTAAGGGGTTAAAATATGCTCCAGCCCATCACTTCAATCGCTTGTGCAAATGATTCTGAATATGCATATCTATTAGTGCCTGCAAAGGAGTCTGTCCACCGAATTACTGGCAGTTCAGCCTGGCAAGTATGCTCACCAGGCTGCCTGCCAATCATGTAATGGCAGCCCACTGAAGGGGAGCCGCGAAGGGATCACTGTGTCAGTGCTCCTTGCAGGGCCCTAGTGCCCTGATCATGCTTGTTAGGGACAGTTCTCTGGTATCCCCAAAAGTGAGACAACAGAGAATGAAGTCGGGATGGTGGGACAGTACCTGAAAATTGGGCGTTTGCAGTAGAAATCGGGATGATTGGGAGGCCTGCATTTGTGATGTCTGTACAGTAAAATCCAATGTAGAAAACCACGTTGCTTTATTTAGTTTATCCTAAAAGCAAGCACTTCCATTATTACATACACCCGAACATCATTTTAATCTCTGCACTTTTCTATTAATTGAACATAGTATGTGGAGGGGGAGAAACGATGTTGCTTTTCAACCAATTCAATCCGCGCCTTGTCTGTGCCTGGACTAAAGCGGATTATGATGTCAATATATAAACCTCGATCATAGATTTAAAAGAAAACAAAGCAACACATGAAACATTTTAAAAATAAATATTGGTAATTCTCAATGTTGTATTCCTTGGTGTAATTTCCAAAGAAGTGATGATTCCCCTTTAAGCACCCAGATAAAACAGCTATATGACAAACTAATGTTATTTATAAGAACCACATGTTTCCAAAGCATTCATCTTTAGGAAGGAGTATTCCTTTTACTCACCAAAATCCACTGTCCCCCTTACCTTCTTAAATGGTGCCTTTTTTTCTGGGAGCTTTTTTGTATTTGATTGAAATCAGTGAATCACGTAACAGTAATAATAAAATCAATAATACTGTCAGTGATAAAGTTGTGGAACGCTATGGAATTATTATTTGTAAATATGACATACTGTTCTTCGTTCAAATAACTTATTGGCTATTATTAGGTTATGCCTAAAAATTCCTTGTGGTCTTAGCAGTTCCTACTGCAACAGCGTTCTGTCAGTTTAATCAATAGAAGTTATTGAACCTCCATATTTATTAGCAATCTTAAAATAAAAACACTCCAAAATGATAAAGGGGATTAATATTTTAATTACACACTTTTTACATTATGAAAATATGCCATACATAGTGTAAAAATAATTCTGAAGATCAACTTCTCACCATGAATTAATAAACCAAAAAGAAATTACAAAATTCTGAAATATGTATTCGAAATCTGGTGAGCAACATTCTTAAAAATGAAATCCTTAATGCAAAGCAGTATATATATATATAGGAGAACATAAACTGTGAAAAGTGACAAAATTTCATTAAAAAATAATACATGAATCAAATCAGCATTTTTGCAAATGTTTGCACCTTCAGGCAACACAATTTTCATATTTACACTGACAAGACACTTAAGACCATATTTACAGACACCTGCCAAACCATAAACCAACTTGTGGTTCTTAGAGCTGATTGGACCACACAATGTCCTATGGTTTAGCCCAGGTCGCAATTATGGCCCTTATTACATGTGATTAATTACAACATCGACCCATGTGTCGTAAAATAGCAGCATACTGCCAATAGGGACTCCTTCATCCTTAACATGAGCTCTTACACTGCAGTACTAATTTATCTGCTACAATAATAATGTACACAATGTTGCCAAAAAATATACAAAAAATGAAATAAGAAATAAAACATATATATATATATTGAGATTAAGTTCACCTTGAAAATATGCATATTACATTGCATTACCCATTACCATAATACCATAATTTTTTCTCTGCATACCCGACATGATTACTTAGATAGATAATATGAATAATAACAAATCCATGATTAAATCCAGTAAACCATCACAGGTTCGGGCAGCAATTCAGATGTGTGTGGTATGCAATAACGGATAAGACGATGCAAAAACAATGTAGCTTTTAATAGACTAAATAAGAGCAGTTTTGGGATCAACTCACAAAACAGAAAATTGTAACGAAACAAGTTGTTGGTAGTGCCATACAATTCAATGTTTAGTGAATATACCCCGAAGTGTACATTCACATAGGGGTATCCAGTGCTCCTAATAACATTTAAATAATAAGCCTTCTGGCAGGTCTTGGAATATTTTATTAAGAATACAACCTTTTCATAGGCAAGCATTACCTATTTTGTTACTACAACATTTACTCTATCCCACGGGTCAATATATTCCAGCAAACTTAGTGCCAATAGCTAGACTAGAATTTTGTTAAAAAGCAGCTTTATACATAACTGAATCAGCCATATTAAGGCAGCATTTTTAAAGGCAGCACATCAGCCATTAGTGGGTAAGAAGATTTAGCTGCAAAACCTTCAAGAAATAAAAGCGTCAGTGCATGTATATCTGTAGCACTGAAAGTATGTGTATGTGCCTGTATGTGTGTATTGCTCAGTATGTGTGCTGGTGAGTGGTTAGTTATTTATGTGTGTGGATAGCTACATAGTAGGCTTATATGATATGGTTAAAGGGACACTATAGGCAACCAGACCACATCAGCTCATTGAAGTGCTCTGGGTGCACTGTCCCTGTTAGTTTATCTCTGCATTTGTAATTATTAATATTATTATTATTAATTATTGCAGTTAATGATAAACTGCAATAATTACATGCAGGGTTAACTCCACCTCTAGTGGTGAATTTTGTTCACCTGCATGGGACTGTCCTAATGCTGAGGCGGAAGCCTGACCCAGCGCTGAGGGACATAGGTGCTGAATTCAAGTAAGTGACAAAAGAGTTTTTAACCCTTTCTGTGAGGCGGAGAGAAGGGGTGCGCAAGCGAAGGGTGCACTCTAGGGTACTATACTGCTAGGAATACAACTTTGCATTCCTAGCACTATAAATATCTTTTAATTAGTTATGTTGAGAAGTTAGGCTATATAGCATATGACATATGCACTGGAGTGGGGGCAGCATTTTGTTTTTGTACCCACGCAGCATAATGTTTTGGGACAGCCATGTCTGGTCATTTATAAATCTGAATACGACATGGTCCACTGAAAATAATTTCACAACTGATTTTTAAATTCATTGCCTTATACTATTCAGTGAATAAACTCCATAGAGATAAAAAAAAAAAAAGAGAGAAGACTCAAAATTTGAATTGAAAAGTCAATAAACATGTAATATTTATTACTTAATCGTTGCTGGCCTTGTTATTATCACCTATCAAAATGGCTACCATCTAGCTTATGAAATATACTGCTTGAGGCATCCAAGAAAAGCTGAGGATTATTTTGTTAGTAGTTAAAATGCAGGAAAGATGGAGGTTGTTGTATACAAAAAGGCAAGATCAACAAAAATTATTCAGTCAAATGTCTTTTTGAGCAAGAAACATTAAGGCCTGTTGCTGACATTTCAGCTAAGTCTAGAGACCATGTTTAACGCTACAGCTTATTGGATGCTATTTGGTTGAAATACCAGGCGTTAGACTCTTATACACTCTTCATAATCAATTAAACAGCACAATCATATTACAAACTACAACTGCTTACACAATTGCTCAATAAACAAATGAATCCTCCAGTGATTCAAATAAAAATGTTATTGGAAATAAAACAAAAACTAAACAAAAAAAATACACCCTCGATTTAATAAGTATGTCACACCAGTATAGAAAGTAAATATAAATGAGTTTATCAAAGTTTTACCCTGACTCAGAAAGTGGGTTTCATGAAAAAAACATAATGTGCTACATTCAATAAAATCTTGAATGTGATGAAAAAAATCAGCTTTTATTTTGATCTTAAAATTGCATCCAGCTAAAATAAAAATTCATATTTAAAAAAAGATTGTGTGCTTTGTTTATGCTGGAGCTGAGCTTTGGCAAACCTTTGATAAACAAAGCTTATTCAAAATGTATTTACCATTATAATGTACATAAACCAATATATCACATATAAATATATTCTAAAAAAGATACATGAATTGATTCTAAATGCATTGAACTCCTTCAACCCTTCATGGCAGACATGAAAGCATGAATTTTACCACTGTTCTGAAATTCAAGCAAATTCAACTAACACAAAATAGTATTAAAAAGGGATACAAATCAATGCTAGAAATTCATAATTCGATTGTGCGACAGATATTAGCACAGTTTAAATGTTTTCCATGGAAACTGAAATAACAGTGACATATGGTTTGTTATGTACTAAAGTACCAAGTCTAGGTAGGATAGGTAAGGTCTGGCATCAGTTGCTGTGGACCACCAACTCTGATCATATTTATGGAGGCAAAGTATGGCTACGTGTGATGGATGTATTTGTGTGGACGCTGTTGGATCAGTAAAGCAGAATATTCTCCTTGACATGAGAGAGAGTATCTTCACAAACAGGAGCAGTCAAAAATGTTAAAACATGGTGTTGGGTGTCTACACCAATTGCAACTCTAGAGCTTACCTTTTCCTTCTAAATACTATCATTAGTGGAGAAATGAGAGGTACGATACAATATATTGCCCTCCCTTCTAGCTCTTGTAGGGTACAGGTCATAGTTGCTAAATCATTGAAACTAAAAACAATAGTAAAGGAATGAAATGAATGGTAAGAAAATGTATTTTAAGCTCATTTTCCTTTTTTTATATACAGAAAACATTAGAAAAATAGCACTAAAAGGAAAGTAAATACAAAATAAAATCAGTACCTCATTAACCATTTAGCCTAATTAATCAAGCAAGTTAATTAAAAGGGAAAACACATCTCATACACACAAAAAAAGTTTATATTGTGTGTTTGTGGAAATAAAACTAAAGGTACTTTGCAAAATCAGTAGTAGGTTCTATGCAGTAAGGCAATGCATTATTCGGATCTACAGGTATTTTCATTGGACTTGGTTTTAATTCAGCAGTGAGATAGCTGACATTTTGCATTTAAACTAAAGAAAATTAATGATAAACTCAATTGAGAGAGTTATTAAAAGCTATCTGTGTAAATGAGGAGAATATTGCGTATATGGCCTATCTGTGGGCAAATGCTGCGTAAGTCCCTACTTCCCCTTTCTAATTCTCAGAGCTATGGCAGCACCCAAGTATCGTAAACAGATTAGGAGGGCAATGTGCACAGCCCTGTTCACAATATGCAGAGCTGCTATTTGTTCATAGTAGTCACTAGAAGCTTTATTTCCTAAACTCCAGATTAGTAAACATTTAAGTTTTGACTTAACTCACAAAAGCTACAACTGCTCTCTTTCACCAAATTTACTCAAATAGCAAAATTTAAGATTTTTTTTTTTAACTTAAAGTTCTAATTTCCCCTTTAATCTCTTACACTACAGGAATATACAGGAAGTATACACTTTAAAGGAATAATAATGACATTTTAACCAATTTTTGAATGGCCTGGCTTGCCGAGTTACGTATTTAAGATTTTTTTCTTTTTATTTGAATTTGTGGACAATATTTAATAACACATCAATCATAATGACATCCACTAAATGCTTTACTGGAGCATAAATACTGCATTTAGGGTGTTAATGGAATATTTTCATTTGGAAAAAAAAAAAGAGGGATTTACTCCCTAATAAGTGATCTATGGGAATGAACTTGCAACAACACGACTATTTTTATTACAATTTGGCCATTTTTAAACAATATTTCTCAACACGCCACAGCTTGCATTTTTGTAAACTGCACTAAACCCAATTGCTAAATTAGGGCATCAGAGAAAAAAATACCAAAACTAAACAATGAAAGTTTTGAAGATCATACCACAATGTCTTATCATTAGTTGGCCCTTATTAAGCATTTGTTATGCTTGTGGGTGCGTAGATGGTACAGACACTTAATATACTAAATGCAGCTGTTTGGATTTAAGTTTAATATGATTTAGTCAATGGTATTACCCTGGCATGTCTTACAGTACATACTTTTTTCTTTATTCTCCTTACAAGTACCTTCCTGTATTGTTTGGAATAATATCTGCAGTTCTGGGGCTATAAGCAGAAATGACTAACAGCATCTCAGACAGGATACACACTCTGTACCTAATGATAGCCTAACCTATTGCGTGACTTAAAGTTTGGCATCTCAGCTAATATTTATCGAAACAACGTGTGCTTTTCAGGAGATCAGCAGTAAAACTGTTGGCTGTGCTCCCAATTCCACAGTTCAGTGTTAATACAGCTGCAGCCAGGTTTCCAACAAAGTAGGGAACTCTTTTAAAGTGTCTGAGAATTGTTTTCTCTTTTGATTATAGGGGAAATACGGTAAAACGCATAAAAAACAAACAAAAAAAAGACAACACCCCATGGCAGCAACACTGTTTTTTTTTTCCAGACCACAAAATAATACTGGATACCTGTCAGAGAGTAAGGAATGAGTGCTTTAGCATACGTAAAAGGTTTCATGATTTCTTGACATTTCCTTTCAGCATAAATTATTTATAATGGAGAGACATTAACAAGGAACTAAGTAAGGTTTCAAAACACTAACACAACCAACAACATTGTTGAATCTTTTTGTGTTTTTCTTTTTTTTTTACACTGCGATTTGCAAGCATGTGCAAGAACGCAACTTCAGACTGTTTGCGGGAAAACAAAAATTGCACAAAACTGTCACAGAGCATTTGTACTAAGTCGATATACTATTGTTTTGTTGACAGAGCATTCCTCAATAATAGCAGATACAAAAGAATCATGTATGACATCTTGCACGGTTGTACGCAGTTGTAATAAACTGACATGTTACCACATTAGGTGGAGGTTAAGGAAAATATTAGTCTTGCAATAAATTGCCATAGCGGCTCGGTTTACTATGAGACTGTTTATACTGAATAGATTCCACAACAGTGCGATACTTTATGAACAAACCCTTACATTGATCAAAAGATATTTTAAATAAAAAGAAAAGGTGTCATAACAGACCTTAATGATACATACAGTAAGAGCAAATTTTAGGATGTTTTGGCACTCATAAAGATTGATGTTGTTAGGCTTTCAAAATGACCCAGTTTTTCTAGATCACATGAAAATACCTTAAAGAAAAGGAATAAACAAAAAGTACCAATATTCTGTTGGGTAGGATCATGTGATTTACTTGTGCATTTTTTATTTGATTAAAAATATACCGTACACACATGAGCTATCTCAACCTACTCATAATAATATAAGATGAGCATTTCTTTC
Source organism: Pelobates cultripes (assembly GCA_933207985.1). Lineage (NCBI taxonomy): Eukaryota > Metazoa > Chordata > Amphibia > Anura > Pelobatidae > Pelobates > Pelobates cultripes. The sequence continues at coordinate 118,995,966 of OW240917.1, read as the reverse complement.
TCCACAACCACCTTGTATCCTTAAGATATCCTTAAGATAGTCAAGATAACCATTGTGGGTGAGTTTAAGATGTATAATGAAAGAGTTTTATCAACGAAACATGACCACCTGTGTCCTTATGTAATACCCCAGTCCCCGGACACTTCGCTGGCCATCTCCAAACAGTACTGTATCCCTGCGATACATCGTGTTTCCAAAATAAGTCCACATTCTACTTCCCGGTGGCCTTGTGTAGCACAGAATGAAAAATTGCTGAAGGCAATCAGGACCAAGAAGCCTCAGTAGTAGAAAGGCAGGTGAAACAGGAGCTTACAGGCCACACCATTGGCCAAGTGTCTCCAAGTTTTATAACACTGGTTGATTCTTTGTTTCAGTTCTATCTTTTTTTAGCCACAAGCCATGGTGTCACTCCCTTGGAAGGAACAAAAAATGCGTTCAGAAGAATGGGTGAACGAGGCCAGCAAGCAAGTGAGGTTCAATCACACTGCAAACGTTGAGGCACAGAACTCATGCATATCACAGATTTATACAACCAGCTATGAAGACACTTATTAGTCTTTTGATTTGGCACAAACATGGATAACAACTAGGTGTAGGCTCAGATGAGAGTCCATATTGATTTGACTATATTTGGCTGTAATATTTGACTTCAACTAGTCTGGAATGTCAAAAGCCATATGCAAATATGTTCATGGCAATATGTAGTTATTACATTAAACTGTCAAAGTTAATGAAGGTATCCCAAGCAGTGTTAACTACTGCATGTGCAAGTGAACAAAAAAATTACTCGTGAACAAGTAAAAGTTACATGTAAACATTTCTGTTCAACCCATCCTTTCAGCTTTCAACTATAAATACAGAGTTTGGATTATTATTTACAACTTCATGCTTGCATGGTTAGATTCATCACTGCAAAACAAAAATAAAATACAGCGGTTAAGCGTTTCAAGACTGAAGAGCATCCAAATATACTGCTTTATTATATATCCAAAGTAGACATTAAGTTACGAACAATCCAGAATACAACTCTTTACCCATTAAATGCTCCTCCACTTTGGGAATGGAGTTAAATAATCGTTTAAGACTAAATTTAAATGGGAAATTACTTCCATTAATTATCCATGCAAACTGACAATATATAATATGAAGGACCTGGAAGATATGCCCTTGACTGTAGAATACATTTATCACGAGGGTTGCTAAGTTTTGTAAATTCCATTTCTCATAACAGTCCTATTACAATACACTCATCATAACTGAGATCAATTTTCCTGCTATCCCACAGCACTGCAATTTTATCTGCAGCATTAAAATATACATTAGTTGTGGTATTAAAACCTTTGTAGCCTACATTTTACTTTTCTAAGCCCTGTTTCACTATACTGTGAGGATTGCAGATTTTTGAATACTAGTATGTATTTACACAAGTGGTTCTACCTGGCTGTGGATGGATTACTAGAATGGACTCTTGTTTGGTCATGTTAATATATTTGGGGAGATGTTCACGTATTTTACAGTGAAACATGGCCCTCTTCAAAAGGCAGCAAATTATTTTCTGCATTATCTCACATGGAAGATTTTGTGCCCTTTGAAGTCCATAAGAATTTGGACAATGACACAAGTGGTAATGTTGTAGCTCTATCGTCAAGCAGCCAAGATAATGAATGCAAGTTACTACTAAAAGAAAAGAGTGTAACTGTTTGATTTAATTAATGGTATGTAGATACAGTACTGTGAAGTGCTTCATACCAATATTCTTAACTGTGTAAGTATTACATTTTTAATCATAGAACCTCCACTTTAGACAATTGGCTACCCCAGGACAAATAAATTGTGATTAGAAAGGGGAGTATTTCCAATAAGTTGACGGGTTATCAGCATAAACATTTTAAAATCTAAATTGAGAACCTGCACTATGTACTCTTAGTCATTATTTAATTTTTATTTGAGTACAAAGTGTGCTGAAAGGCCAATTACAAGAAGCATATTTATATAGTTGATATTTCTTGGTGGTTTCTAGCACTTTTTTAAATTAGGCACAGCACTTATTTAAGATCTAAGATAGTAGTGGTATCTGATGGCATTGAATAAATATGAATAAAAAGTGCTTTCAAAATATGTAAGCTAAAATGAGTAGCTCTAAACACTCGTGCAGAGTAACCTTCCTTCCTTTACAAACTTGCAAACAATCTAAAATAAGTGAACAACTTATAAAAATAGTGGAGCGCTTTAAAAAGAGGGCTTTCTTACCCTCTTTAAAATGTGGTTAAATGGGGAATCAGTATGGCCACATGTAAAAAATAAAAACAGTATACAACATATAGTGCAGATGGCAATGGCACTCTGTGAAATTGAGTGAATGCTACGGGTTCACTCAAATGGAATGGAGCCTAGAAAATAAGGCTCACTTCTCTTGCAGTTGTGGTAAGACAGCCCTCTTTTTATAGCACTCCACTATATTTATACGTTTTTTTAACTTATAATATATTTTAGACAGCACCCATTTTGTATAGCTACACTTTACTTTTTGTTGGGCCTGTCCTATTTATGAACCATGCTCATAGTTTGTCTATTGTGAATGTTTGGGAGTCGGTCATCTCAAACTATACATAGTAACAGAACTTGCAAGCATGCAAATATTAAACAGCTACAAAACCATACATGCTGCATGCAGAGTACATTCTTATGCTTTATTGAAATAATTTGGTTTAATATAAAAAAAGGTTAATTTTAATTTCAAACGCGATTACCTATCTTTTAGCTGAGACATCAATTAGTCAGTTCTCACCTTTTGCCAACAGCCAGGCATCGGAAGTCCATCTGGTCCCTGTTTTAAACAAATGCGGATTAATGAGCTATATTTTATTATGTCACATTTTGATGAAATGCTTTTGTTGTCATTTAGGGACTGTTTGGCAACATTCTATGATGTAATCTTTATGTCGTGTTCTAAATATACAAGCAATAAATAGAAAATATTATATACTGTTATCCTTTGGGCCAATTATGGACCATTGGTGATAAACTAAAATGGTTATTTTAAGCTGATGAATGGAAGTAATATGATGAAAGAGGACATATAGTAGTCCCAAATTGAGTAACTGGTCAACAGCCCTAGAAACAAAGGCACATGGGCAAAATCCTAGAATTACCAGGTATGAACATAGAACGATGCACATTGTTTGTTTGCGTTGATAAAAATGGCAGGCCCAGTTATTGGACCTTATTAGACCTGTTTATACTGTGACTTTTTTTTACAATGAGGAAGACAGAAACAGACAATTGATTAAAATATTGTGTCACCTAGTGTTCAGAGACCTCATAAAAGGTATATTGGAGGTTCAAAATAACAATAACAAAGCAGATATTTCTAATACAAATGGTATAAACATATCATATCCTACCAGGGCTAGTACAGGCACTTTTGACTACTCAGACGAAGATTAATTTTGTTGCCCCCTCTCCAAAAAAAAATCATTTTTCACCTGTGCGTCTCTTAACCCCCTTTTTGAATTTCTTATCCAATCTTTTGAATGTCTTACCACTTTTTTGTACCTTACCTCCTTGTTGTATCTTACATCCCCTTTAGTGTATCTAATCCCTCAATTTTTCTCTTTGTATATCTCTTACCTTCCCCCCTACTCCTTTGTGTGTCATGGTCCCCTTCCCCAGCTCCTCTCTGTGTGTTACTGTGCCCTTCCCCAGTCCTCTCTGTGTGTTACTGTGCCCTTCCCTAGCCCCTCTCTGTGTCAATGCACCATTCTTCTGCCCCATCTCTCTGTCATTGTCTCCTTCCCCAGGCCCACAGTGTGTGTTATTCCCCAGCCCCTCTGTGTGTTTCACTGTCCCTTTTCCTAGCCTCTTGGTGTGTGTTATTGTTCCCTTCCCCAGACCCTCTTTCTTTGTTATTGTCCTCTTCTCCAGCCCCATGTGTGTGTCATTGTCCCCTTCCCCAGCCCCTCTCTGTGTAATTTTTGCCTGCACCACCCCCTGTGTTTGTGTTATTGTCCCATTCTCCAGTCCTCTTTGTATGTTACTGTTACCTTCTTCAGCCCCTCTGTGTGTGTTATTGTTCCCTTCCCCAGCCCCTCTGTGTATGTTATTGTCCACTTCTCCTGCCCCTCTCTGTTTGTTATTGTCCCTTTCTCCAGCCCTCTGTGTATGTCATTGTCCCCTTCCCCAGCCCTTCTCTGTGTCACCGTCCCCATCTTCAGCCCCTCTCTGTGTCATTGTTCCCTTTCCAGCCACTCCCTGTGTAATTTTCCACTTCCCCAGCCCCTCTCTGTGTTATTGTCCCCTTCCCCAGCACCTTTTGTGTGCCCTTCTCTTCCCCACCACATTATGGGCCTGCTTGCCTTACTTCATGCAGTGTGGCTGAGCGGACAGCAGTAGAGGAACTTCTGTTTCCTCTACCTGGACTGACAAGAAGCTGTCACCAAGCACTTCCTGTCATACCGGGTAAAGATTCTCTGAAGCGGTGCAGTCCGCTCAGCTATGCTACATGAAGTGCCTGGCAGGAGGAGGAGTGCTGAGCTCTCTTCTCCTGCTGGTCTCCCAGATCTTGGATATTGCGTCCCAGGACTGGTTCGGTGTTAAAGCAGCTTCCTGTGTCGCCTTACGGTAGCGCCAGCCATGTATGTAACAAAACATAGATTGTCAAAAAAGTATATTGGCAAATTATGAGAACATAGGAAACAGCTCTTATATTCCATAAAGGAGATAAAGTGTTTAATAAGGCTTTAGAAGCCCCTCGTAGCCCATGAAACACTTGTGAGTGCCCTTAATGCTAGTCTATTTGGTATCTAAGATACATACATAATCACTAAACAGAGTACATGTCAAGTGTATTTTCCAAAGTCAAGTAAAAATAGAATGAGAATGGCCTCTATTGATTCTTGTATTCATTCTATTATCACAGATGGCCCCATGCACATCAGCATCTTTCAATGCAAAATTCCCTTGCATTCAGTCTCCGGCCCTTTTGAGTTTTGTTTTATTATCCCTTTTCAATAAGGTTGCATTTATGGTCGGTGACTAGTAATGATCTGCCAATGTCATTTGAATCTAGAGGTTGCAGAGTTTAGATAATAGGTCATAAAAGCAAACACAAGCATGTTTTTTTATTTTGGACTTTACAATTAAATCGAGCAGTTTCAGTATCAACACATTGTACTGCTCTGAAGCTTATCAATATTGGATTTAGTTATTATTATCTGTGTTTGTATATGATTTATCAGCAGCCGTTAGAATCTTGTTAAATGTTTTATTGTGCATGATACATTTACTGTTTAGAACTGTGTTCCACGGGCTATTTTCAGCCACAGAGCTATTCTGTATCAGGTATGACAAACTCTGGATAGAAATGACATTTACATCATAGCAGACATACAAAACAAGTACGTTTTGAGTAGTAGACATGCTTCATTTTTCCCCAGCAACAGATTGAGAAAATGTCCTTTAAAAATGTAACACCAGCAATGAAATTTTACCCAGTACCTTTCCTTGTTCAATTATGTCTAGTGAGTACAATTATAAAAGATAGCTCTCTTTAAACACTTTGCACTTTGTCAAGGGACGACAGGTGTAACTATTAATAGTTCACTAAAAGAACACCGATCCTTATAAATGACTTTATTGACTAGATATTTCAGAACGGCTATGATTGCCATATTGGTACAAGGAGAGGGTTTTGTAGTATACTTTTAGTATGGGCAGGAATTTTAGATTCATGCTGAAATAAGGATAGGAAGCGACGAAGGAGGCTAAAGGAAAAATAAAGTTAAGATTCAGAGGGAGGCTATTAAGCTAAGTCAGGATGTATATAAAAAGGGTGTAGGCTGCAGGCTATTACATCACTAGTAAATCTTTTACCTATTGGTCTTTTTTTACAAGGTTCTATCTAAACTGCAGGCAAGCTTTAAACAACGGTTACCCATTGCCACTGCAGGGTTACGAGTGTCATTGTTTTGCGTGTAGAAGATTCTGAGGAAAAATAATAGTGGAAGGACAGACGATGTGAGAATGCACAAGGGTTAGATCCAGGACTGGAAGTATCACATTAATTAAGTTGTAAAAAAAACATGGATCATGCAGGAGCATGCAGGACATTGACAATGCAAATGTTGCCAGATTGGCCTTTGCACTTGTTATACAGACAAGGACTCACATGCAGGGATTATAGGAAAGATAGATACTGTACCAATTGGCAAGGGGCATCCAGCCCATCCAGGCCTGGCTGACCTGGTTCCCCTTTTTCCCCCTTTAATCCACGGAAACCCTGTTTGTAAAGATTAACTTGCAATGTTACTGACAATGATAGAACCTTAAGTGCTAACTTGCCTGTAGAAAACCAAAACATAAAAGGAAGAAAATTCAGGAGCAGAGCAAATATTTAGCATCAGCTAGCGCAATGTCAATACTGTAGGTATTTTCAATACACTTTGTTTAATCAAATGTGGGTTTAGTTTAATGTATTATAAATAAATAGACTTGTATTATGTCAATCGCCAGCCAGATTTTACCAGAAGGTAGAGGTTGTCACTTTACCATAAAGAAACCAACGAGCCGAGGCATAAATATTTGCTCACATCCTTTTCCATTAGAGTTCATTATAGGTCGACCGATTTTTGGATTGAGACATACCAATGGGCAAGGTGCATCTAATCCCGGGGCACCTTGTTCTCCTTTCTCCCCTTTAGGCCCTTTTTTGCCTTTCTTTCCCTTTTCCCCCTGTGAATACAATGGTTTGGACAAAAAATATGTATAAAAAAAATTCTGTGAATGATGGGGTATATGGGACATTTACCACTTTTAGCCTACATTTGAGAACCGATAGACTGGGTACAGGAGATAAATAGCAGCATGCTGTCTGTCGATGTCTATAAAGAAGACCATTTTTAGATATATCCTTAAAAAAGCAATTGCAGGCAAATAAAGAAATGTTGTACTATTGTTCTATTAAATACATCCAAAAATCTTATGTTTTAAATTTCTAGAACCAATACATTCTTCATTGTCATGGCAGTCTAGTCCATGCATATCTTATGATAGCATTGAAGGTCATGTGAATGCAAGCATCACTAAAACACACAGACCTGCTATCAATAAATGAGCAGAATGTTCTGTGTCAGTATACATACTCTGTAAACTATGTTCTTATTTGTCCTTAAAGATAACATTATATTTGTCTGATTTACTTTTTTGTCACTGAACAAATGGACCAGATTAATAACATTAACTGTTTAAAACTAGACTTTGAGCAACTCCAGAACGAAAATGTTTCGTGTCAAAGGTAAATTACAGAGGTAAATGTCCATTATAACCCATCAATAAGTTGTTAGGTTTTTCCATTGATCAAAGCATATTCCTTCAGTTACGTAATGAAGTAGAAAGGGAGGGTAAAGCCACAGTATTAGTAGAATAATGAGTAAAGGGTCAATGAGAGATTTTGAGGGATTATTTAGTGATTCCTGCCCAGTTAATGCACAATACGCCCAGAGAGAGAGAAAAGTTATATCTGAGCTCATTAGAAACCATAAGCTGCTTAAACTGGGCAGGTATCTCCTAAATAAACATCATTAGGCTGTTTTAGGGAGAAATGGAGAAAGGAGGAGAAGTTGCAGGAAATAACATAGGTTGAAGAGGGAGAAGCAATTGCACCTCTGAAAAAAGAAGATACATTTAGCAAACATTAGGAATTACCTTAACATGATATGTCAGTAGTATAGGACTATGATATATGGCAAGACAATGCAAAATAAAATCAAGGAATGAAATGGTAAAAACTAGTTCATGAAATCTAGACTGTAAATACTAAATATTATCTTTTAGGTGTCTACCACGTCACACAAGTTAGTTGCTCAGGAGGAACTCCTGTGTGCCAACACTCCATCAGAATACTTATAAGGTAATTAGTATCTAATCTTGGATTGGACTGAATCAGCAGCTGATTGGTAGCTATTATTACTCAGTTGTATTCATTTAACTGACCAATATAATTGGCCATACCAGAAATAGAAACTCTGGACAGGTACTACATAGAAACATAGAATGTGACGGCAGATAAGAACCATGCGGCCCATCTAGTCGGCCCATCTACAGTTGGTCCAACTAAGAAAATCAACAGGATCTATCTCACTGGTGCTACCATTAATGAAGGCGAACTGCTTAATGTGTTTTTCTGATAGCTATTGATAATAAGTAAGAATTAGTCTATTGCAACAGCACTTCCAGTGAAATAAACTACCGTGACTTAGCAATATAAGGCATATTTTTTCTGGCATGACTTCCTGAAGTGTTGACGTGCACTGTTCAAAATTGACGTTATCACTATTGTTTAGCACACAGGACTCAGACTGGTTTAATAATGCACAATAAGGTCAAAGCAACTCAGAGATTAACTTGTCAAATTAGTATTTATTTAATGTTGCAGTCACCTTTTCTCCTCTTTCCCCTGGGTCTCCTTTTTCTCCTCGAGGACCCGGAAAGCCCTAAAACAATACATAAGAATACCTTGTCTAACTGACTACAATGCATGCATTGCTTACAAATGCAACATTCAAGTTACATCCAAATAAACTAAGAAATATTCTAATTACACTTCTGCAGAGATATATTTTTTAATAAGTTATTTTGCATATTCTTAAATACCTTTAATATGTTTTTATTAAATGTAGTTAATTCCAACCTATATATGTACTAGCAATTGCTTTTTATAATTCTATTTATATCAAGCTAGTGATTACTATGTTTATTTAACTTATGGTACTGTAATAATATCTCTTTTTAAATCAAATAAATAAATCAAAAATACACTCAAATTATGGTAGACTAAGGCATGAGAAATAAAGTATGAAAATGGTATGGTTTTTGCAATGGATATAAAACATGCATAGATACGTAAGTCATCTTCCAGTTTACACCGCAGAACTTAGAACTTACATCTAGACCGGGTTCACCATCTTTGCCCTATAAAAAGAGTAAACATTATCATAGAAATAAAACAGCATGGATATATTTACAAAAAGTACAATTTGCAGTTGTTCTAACTAAAATACCTTCAAATGAAAGCATCTTACAGTAAGATGAGATAAACCAAAATTTGTGGTTGAATATTACAGAACAATTTTCTAATTTTGGCATTCATTTTATAAGCTTTCCAAATGCACTTACCTGGAAATGCATAATTGGGGTGTTGCTGGGGCCAATTTATACAATACACAAGATCCAGCACACTCACTCTAAACATCAACTTCAAAGCTCACAGATTTTATTAGTTTTTTTTTTTTTTTAAACACCTAATCTAGGCAAAAATAATGGGTATTTAGTTACATTATATGATCATACAATGCATAAGCCTGCCACAACGTCAATGTACCCCATCTTTGGTAGATCCTACTCTAACAGCCTAATGTATGCTTTTATGAGATTAACCCACTTACTTGGGGGGAGGGGGGGATCCATCTGGGGCTCTCTGCAGTACAAGGCTAAATATGGCCCCTGATGCCTCATTCCAGGGCCCTATTTAGCCTTGTACTGCAGAGAGCCCCAGATGGAAAAACATTTTCCCAAGTAAGTGGGTTAATCTCATAAGGGCAGACATTAGACTGTGAGAGTAGGACCTGCCAAAGATGGGGTACATTGAAGTTGTTGCAGCATTATGCGATGCATGATCATATACTGTAACTAAACCCCCATTATTTTTGCCTAGATTAGGAGTTTAAAAAAAAACTAATAAAATCTGTAAGCTTTGAAGTTGATGTTCAGTGGATGAGTGAGTGTGCTGGATCGTGTGTATTGTGTGTTGTGTATTATAAATACATATATATATTATTAATACATTGCTAAACACAAACACACACACACACACACCAGGCAAGGCATAAGACTTGCTTTTCCCACAGAAATCTCACTTTAACGGTGCTCTCACCACTGCAAGAGATTTTGGGTAGACGTATGCAAATGAGCTCAACAAAGAACCACATTTTTGCCTCATAATTCCACTTTATACATGGATTCCTTGGAGTATGTGTCTGCTGTATACAACAGCTTTGAAACACAACTCAGGAAGAGGAGCAAAGCCAGGGAACCACTCATGGACAACTGTTTCGTTGTTAATGCAACTCATCAGCATGAAGTTGGTTACTGGCTTGCAATGGAGGCTATATATATATATATATATTTTAAAAAATAGGCTCACCCCCCCACCCTCCCCTTCGCCAACATCAGTTGTTTTAAGTGTTAAACTCTATCAGATTGATCAGTGTTGCTTCAGACCCGAGGAAGAGAGGAAAACTCTCAAAAGCTCAAATATTATGTTAGTCCAATAAAAAAGGTATCATTGCATACTGCAATACTCTGGTATTTTGGCATCTTATATATATAAGTTGTATATATATCTTACTGGTAGACCATAAGGTCCTCTGGGTCCAGGATCTCCAACAGCTCCTTTTTCACCCTGAAATGTAAGAATTGTTCTTGAGCTTATTTACATCATCAAACCTATACTTTCAGAGACAATTACATAGTTACATAGCTGAAAAGAGACATGTATCCATCTAGTTCAGCCTTTCTCACATATCTTTTTGCTGTTGATCCAAAAGAAAACCCAGTTTGAAGCACTTTCCAATTTTGCAACAAAGTAGAAAAAAACTTGGGAAAAATTCCTACTCGACAGGCAAGCTGTTACCCTACATATTAAAAATGAGATGTTTTTGAATTGAATTCAGGACCACCTTATGGTGCATAAAGGAATGAGCCTGAAATGCGAAGGAGTTCTAATGGTAACCTTCTATTATGTAACCCAGAACAGTAGTGAATTTACCAGGCAGGTGGGAAGGCCACAGTAACTAGCTCACAAAATGGAAACTTTACCATAAGGCTGTCTCCTAGTGCTTAGGAATGTGACCACAGAATGATCTTCCCACAGTGTGACATTAACTAAAGAGAACGGGAAGTGATAACTCAATATTACCGACAAAAAATGGCGGTAGAATAACGCTAATGTTGTAATATAAATACACAACACAGGGTGAACAACATTAGGTTTTGATAGCACAGACAAAACTGGTTATTAGTGAGAGGATGGGGTTATATTACATTCTCTAATATCCTTCCCTCAGGGATGAGCTAGGCTCCTGTAAGGCTGGTATAGGTTGTTAAAGATAGGGATGGTATACCATTTATTTTGGACACCTCTTTATTCCCTTTATGACCTCTTGTTAAGTGAATAAGCTACAATGTGTGGCCATATATAACAGTGCTATCTTACCTTTCTGCCCATAAGCACCCTGTAAAAATAAGTGGCACATGCTGTAGACGTTTGTACCAACACCTAGTTGTAAAGGCTTTTTCAGAAGCATGTACTGTGTGTACCCTGAAATATTCATTGCATCAGCATTTTCACTAAATCTCTGTACAACTCACAGAAATGCAGGGCCATTGATATGTTCTAAAAATACATGAATTGATCCCAAAGGAAAACTCAATGACTTCTACACTGACACAGAGGTAGAAATATGTTGTGACACATTCCTGCCTTTCTACGTTATGTCCTGTCCCCAAAATCCATTAAGAGCTTGCTGCTGATGCTCTCTGGGATTTAATGAAAGCAAATTCAGAAACAAGTACATACTGCACAATCAGGAACTGAATTGAATCCCGCCATGCTACCTAAATAATAGAGGGGTGTGCAATAAGGTTGTGTTCTTTCCTGACAGTCACCCACAACCCTTAAGTGGCATGGCAGAGCAATAAATTACTAATATTTTTGTAATAGGAAACTTAATTAAGAAGCACCTGCTAGTATTAAAAAGAAAGAAAAAACACTAATGCCAGTTTGCCCCCTCCATCATCTGTGCAGAACTGGGACTATAGCCCCCATAGCCCCGACAAGCCACAACTATGCAAAACTAGGTTTAAGAAAGTTTCCACTCTTGTACGTATTATATTTGCATAATTAATCTGAAGTGCATTCACGTCCTAACATGTGATAGATCCTATTCAGAATGATTCACCTCCCCCACAAAAAAAGGCAACAGTAGAAAATACACATTTTAAAAAGTAAAAAAAATATCAAGAAATTAAGGATGAATTTGCTTTTTGTCCTGTAACTAACTATATAACAGATACTTTTTCTAAAACCCACTTTGTATCGATAAAGATGCATATGATTACCTCGGTTGTGCTACATTACATTACAGTAGATTACAACCCCCTCACTTCTGAAATTGGGATGTAAAAAACAGAGAGCATCACTAATCCCATAAACGTGTTACCAAGGAGTGCCCTTCTGCCTAGGGCTAAGTCACAAGTTGCCAAGTGTTCTTGTGTGAACCAGTAGTTTATGTTGCTACTAAGTAAACAAGAATATGTATCAAAGGAAAAATATATCATGGCTTCCTCTTCTTTCCTCTGCTATCTTTTCTACTATTGACATATGTGTTTATATCGGGAATATTTGCTAAATGAGAACACAATTTTTTAAAGCATTGCCAATGTGACAGGGCAAGGCTCCTGATCGGGAACCTGAACAGAGATGCCCATTGGACGTCCATGTCCCTAAATGTTAGAGACCTCCAATAGGCTCCCAAAGTGTGTGAGCAGTGGCGCAGGCACACCAGCTGCATTGCCAGTGGTTTGCCAGTGATAATATATTTGCACATGCTAAGACTATCAACTTGTAGTTTAGCTAATATCTTTGAGCTCTGCTCAGTAAGAGAATCTTGGGGGAATATGTTAAGTAATTACTGCTAGCTTGTGTCTATCTCAGACTTTGGACATGCAGTGCTGGAAGAGCCAAGATGCCTGGTTCAATTTCCTTACCGCAGCGTTTAGAGGGAAATACACAGCACACTAATAATGTATGCATATCCAAATACATCCAAATAAGCAGCACCAGTGGGTTAACCAAATCACAAACTGTTCTTGAAACAAACACCCACAGCTTCCCAGTTATATCTTCTTATTCATTTTATCTGTTCATCTCCTATACTGCATTGTGTGTGACCAATTGTTTAAGTACAAAGACTGTCTTGTGCATTAACTTAAAAATACACACTTACCCTGTCTCCTTTGGGACCTGCTGGACCATGAGGGCCAATTGGACCATCTGATCCCTGGAACCAAAAATATTTTGAAAAGTTAGAATATAAACTTATCTCTCTTTACAATATTGGGAAATAATTTCTCATTCTCCCTCTCCTGTAGAAAAGAAATTTAAAAGATTACAGAAATATTGTTAGAATCCAAGAGGCAAGACAAATCGTCTGATAGTTACAGTTTGTTAAACAGCAAAGAAAGTCAAACATGACAATATGCGAATAAGGGAACCGTGAAATGAGATATAAGTATAGATAGTTTATTAACTAGACGAACTAGAAGAAGGACAAATAAACCAAATAAGGGAACCATAAAACAGATGGTGTTCTAAAATAAAAGTGCAATGTATACTTATGCAGGTATAGACATTAAAAAAAGTTTTTCCACCAAACATTAAAGAATAAGATTAATTTGAAAGAGTTCGGGACTGATTGTAGCCTCAAAATCATGTAAGGCACCCAGCAAGACAAGAACATGCTTTTTAATCAGATTTCATGCTTGTTTTAGTTGTTTGGAAAAGGTCCCAAGAAATAAATATGAGAGGAAGAGTAGAGAACTTCTTCAAAAATAAAATTCCAAGGAGAACGTAAACATAGACCAAGGTGGAGATGTAACAATGTTCTAGGCTAATGCAATGCATTGCTCATAATTCTGGTGGTCAGATATTTAACCTATTCGTGAAGTTCTTAGACCTACAAGAACTATACATATATCATGACTTAGTTTACATATGTTACAACACTCGATAAAGGTTCCAGCTCACAAAACGTCAGTGAAACCAATAAAACTGAGCGATGGCAGTTTCAAATAGAGCTGATTAGTTACCCACTAGTTTATGTGAGTTATTATTTCTCACAACTGTCCCACAAGTCAAGAGCACAGTATAAATAAGACATTTTGATTCTGATACAGATGTTTCCCCTTTTATTTGATTATAGGGTGCATGTATCTATATTGATCTATTACAACTATCAGAGGCCTTGTGCACCCTTCAAATTATTTACTGTTTGTCAATCTTCTTCACAGGTTTCCATTGTCACAGGAGTATAAAAATACAAGCAAAAGATAAAATATGTCATTTGTAACACAGTACAATTTTGCCGTGTTACCTTTTACCTAAGTGAACTTCTAACTTGCTGCATGTCAAGTTTGCCTAAACCAGTGATGGCTAACCTTGACACCATAAATTGTTTCTGGACTACATTTCTCATGATGCTCAGCTAGCTTTTAGCTCAGCTAGCTAAAAGCTAGCTGAGCATCATGGGAAATGTAGTCCAGAAACAATTTATGGTGTCAAGGTTAGCCATCACTGGCCTAAACTGTTTAAAATATCTAACCTCTTCCGTCAATATGGGATCTGGAAACAGCTACAGTTGCAAGAAAAAGTATGTGAACCCTTTTGAATTATATGGATTTCTGCACAAATTGGTCATACAATGTGATCTGATCATCATCTAAGTCACAACAATAGACAATCACAGTCTGCTTAAACTAATAACACACAAAGTGAACAAGGAAAAAAAGGAAACCGCGCCCTTATTGTGATACGAATATACGTACTCAAATCCTTATAGTCATGTAATTTCAGTGATATACCTCAAAAGAGAAGAATATACAAAATAATAGTGTAACACTGTAAGTAATTGGTAAATAAACGAAGGATAAATAAATGCACACTCACATTTATCAGAGCTAAATACAGAGCTCTAATGTTCTTGCGCATAGACAGAATAATCCCTGTGCCCACTCTTTATTGTATATATCACTATAGTGAGTGCCTAATTTTGTCTGTTTTTTAATAACACACAAAGAATGAAATGTTGCCATGTTTTTATTGAACACACCGTGTAAACATTCACAGTGCAGGTGGAAAAAGTATGTGAACCCTTGGATTTAATAACTGGTTGAACCTCCTTTGGCAGCAATAACTTCAACCAAACGTTTCCTGTAGTTGCAGATCAGACGTGCACAACGGTCAGGAGTAATTCTTGACCATTCCTCTTTACAGAACTGTTTCAGTTCAGCAATATTCTTGGGATGTCTAGTGTGAATCGCTTTCTTGAGGTCATGCCACAGCATCTCAATCGGGTTGAGGTCAGGACTCTGACTGGGCCACTTCAGAAGGCATACTTTCTTCTGTTTAAGCCATTCTGTTGTTAATTTACTTCTATGCTTCGGGTCATTATCCTGTCGCAACACCCATCTTCTGTTGAGCTTCAGCTGACACTCTAGGATTCTTCTTCACCTCATTGAGCAGTCTGCGCTATGCTCTTGCAGTCATCTTTATAGGACGGCCACTCCTAGGGAGAGTAGCAGCAGTGCTGAACTTTCTCCATTTATGGACAATTTGTCTCACCGTGGACTGATGAACAGCAAGGCTTTTGAAGATACTTTTATAACCCTTTCCAGCTTTATGCAAGTCAACAATTCTTAATCGTAGGTCTTCTGAGAGCTCTTTTGTGTGAGGCATCATTCACATCAGGCAATGCTTCTTGTGAAAAGCAAACCCAGAACTGGTGTGTGTTTTTTATAGGGCAGGGCAGCTGTAACCAACACCTCCAATCTCATCTGATTGATTGGACTCCAGTTGGCTGACATCTCACTCCAATTAGCTCTTGGAGATTTCATTAGTCTAGGGGTTCACATACTTTTTCCACCTGTTTACATAGTGTGTTCAATAAAAACATGGCAACATTTCATTCTTTGTGTGTTATTAGTTTAAGCAGACTGTGATTGTCAATTGTTGTGACTTAGATGATGATCAGATCACATTGTATGACCAATTTGTGCAGAAATCCATATTATTCCAAAGGGTTCACATACTTTTTCTTGCATCTATATGTTATAGGGCACAAAAACAATACTCAGACATCTATAGTGGCAATTATTAGTTTCCATATATTGGACAGAACAAAACTGCATCTTGACTTAATAATTTACTCTACAGACTATTTACAGCACAGTGTACAGACTGCTTACATGGACTATCGGCTACAAAATGGCCTCTAAGCTACACACTAATTTATATATAATTTTATTTTATCTACTGGGTTTTTCGGTGATATATTATTCTCCTCTGTGTGATGCTGTGGAGTGCTGCTAAATTTGAGACAGAAACACAAGGGACTCACCCGGGGTCCTGGCTTTCCGTCTAAGCCAGATGCTCCCTGTATGATTAGGTGGAGGTGCACATGACGGGGATAACATAGACGACAAGAATGTGAGATTAGTGAGTGATGCTGGTGAGCACATAGAACTGATTTAAAAAAAAACAACACATTACAGGTGACAACATAGATTGTGGGATGGAGTAATGACGGACATTCAGGACCTGGCCATTGTGTTCAGAAACTTTTAAAAAGTATAAGCTCTCTAGGCTAGGTAATTTTACAAACTCTATATCCATTTGTCTTAACTAAAAATGGTTAATAAAGTTCAAACCCGCATAGACATGTACGTAACTAAAATTAGGAAATGGGCACACTAACAACCCAAGCTGTAAGATCCAGTTCTATAAAGTACAATTAAAAACTGATCATAAAAGCCTGAAGAGCTGGCAGGTGGGTGTCTCACTGGCGTGGGGCCCTTTATAAACCTGTACCCTGCCAAATTGCAAGACGTTTATGATCAGCAATTTATTACATGTAATAAAACTGGAGTCAGTGAGTCAATGAGTCCGTCACCATCTGGATACACTTTGAAGGCGAATCAGTGTGTGTATCACTAACATTGCTAGATTTCTGCCCTTATATCAACATGTGAAATCAGTAAGAACAGCTAAGGGATTTTTTTGTGTTTGCTTTCTCAAGATGCCCAATACATAAGAAATGCTTGCCACGAATAGCTTTGGTTCAGTAAGCACAGAGAAAAAAAAGTTCCTCTTTGTGTTATTGGAATCGGCATGTCAAAGCTTGGGCTGCCAAACCTCATACTAGCACAGAATGCTGGGAGTTGTAGGCCAACAGCAAAAACACTGGAATAATTGTTACTTTTAAAAGAAATAACCTTTCCATAGCACCGGCCCATTGTGCAATAATTTATTTCAAGCACGTCAGGATAATGTTAGAAAATAGCATGTTTAGGAATTACACAAATTCCTTGCAAACTGTGAACCACAATAGCAGAGAGATGGAATCAAAATCTACAACTCCAATCTCCAAGACAAAATGTGGTTTAGTGAATAAGCCATACTTGTTGATGTCTCTAATGTATAATATAGTTATATTTGTATATTAATCCAAATAAATTAAAGGAACACATTTCATGCACCATAAACACTATAACTCACTATGGTGGTTATGTTTCCAGCAGCACCATGTCACCCGCTGTCACAGTAAGGAGTCAAACCTATTTTGAAGGATTTAACTTCTTAATTGGGAACCAGCCGGCACTGCTTAACGCCTCCATTCCAAACTCTCAAAAGCTGGATGTTCCTCAGCAGGAACTTCATGTTACCTCTCCTAAGCTAAGCCCTGAAATGCAGAGCTTAGCTCATTGGCTGAGAGCATCAGCTGATCACTGTATCTTTGCATGGCAGGAGACTTAATAGAATTCCCTGCAGAGAAACCTCTGGCTTTTGGGAGATGGTAACGGAGACACTTGTGGTGCCAAGCATTCCCCAGGAAAAACTGTTCAAAAGCAGTTTCACTCCTTACAATAGGGGGTGTCAAGGCACCACTGGCACCAAATCACTTCAGTGAATGTAGTGGTTATAGTGCTTGCAGTGTTCCTTTTTTATATTCCAATGATAAATTTTGGTGTAAAAATTTAAAAACTTCAGAAATGTGTGAATCTAAACAATGTGACTTACAGACTATAGCTACAGTTTATTCAACGGTTTTAGTTCTAGAAAACAATTTAAATTGAAATGGTTCTAGTGCCATCTAGTGAAAATGATCAAGACTTGTTTTATTCCCACTCTCTGAATAACAGTGATGGTGGACTCTCATTTACAGTGACGTAGGTTCTTTGAGAGATGCTACTAAAAAACCAGGACATAGTGTGACAGTGTAAGTCAATAAGCGTGAGCAAGCAAACAGAAAATCCAATTATTGTTCTTGTGAGTAAGTTCATGAAATTACACAGCACAGGGTAAAACAAACAGTGAACTGAAATATGACGTGATTCACATATTTCTACACAATTAACGTGGACATTACACAAGTACACAAATAACAATTAACAATACATTAGTGCTGGAGGTGTCAGGAAAGCTAACATTGACTGTTGGTGGAAAACATAAGGAATGGTGTTTATGTCTGCTTTAGCACTGTGCTGATCAATGTAAATATAAAGATGGTTTAATCATTGGTATGGAAATAAAAAAGAAAGAAGAATATGGATTGAGGTGAAATTGAATAGATTTTTACTTACTGGAAGACCCAGTGGTCCTCTGTCACCCTTTTGACCTGGCTCACCCCTCAATCCTTTAAGACCATTTAACCCTGGTTCACCCTAAATGTAAAAGTAGATGCCAATTTTGTTTGTTGGCTGTGTAAGCTGGGACAGAAGAGGTTCAATTGTAGACAACGCTGAACATTCCTGTCTGGCACATCAACAAGCACACAAAACAAAGGACAAAAATCTGACATGAGGAAAGGCACTTGTTACTTGCTCTGAAGACACATAGGTCAACAACTTTCTAACATGGCAGAGAAATAGCAGATAATGAGGGTTATGTCAGGAGGAGAGGAGGTCAGGACTCCCTTTGTAACTCTTTACTCCAATACAGCTACAGAAAAATATAATTCTAATGCCAGATAAAAGTCAATTGGCCAATTTAGTCTACCCACTGCTCATCTAAAAAGCACAGGCATTATTTTGATTTTGTCCAGAACAACTGTGTGTCCTTCTCAGTCCTATTCCTTTGCTGTGAAGTCATCTTCTACAGACACCAGGATACTGGTTCAGTAACTAGAGAGTTCACATATTATACTGTTATTTTCCTAGAGAAAGGAGGAAAATAATGGTTTAACCAAGGACAAATAACAATCTATGCCATTTAAAAAAATAAATAAATCAGGCCACACAATAAAAACTCTTATAGTCACATAACGGAGAAGCCATGTTATGTCGCTATATGAATGACAATCTATGCCGTCATAAAATCAAATTGGTCATTTCAAAATGTAATGTCCAAAATTAAGGTCTGCAGGGTTTCCTAAAGCTGCAAACTAAATATGGGAGCAGTTACTGCTTTAAACAGATTATGATAAAAGCAACAAAAAAAAGAAGAGTTAAGACAAGACAATCATAAAAATGAGTGGTCATGTCAGAAGAGGCAACATTTTCAATTCTAGTGCAGCACATGTAGTGGTTCAGAATTATACATGAAAAACCATAATGGCCAAGAAGCACCTAACAATAAAATAAACCTTTTAAAAATATTCCTAGAAGAATAAATACCAACTATTTCATTGTTTTGTATGATTACTATTGACTAGTGACATACTTTTACAAGATTTTTTCTGCAATTTTGTTTACTGGCAACGATTTTATCGCAGGGTGTTAAAGGGGGGTAGAACAGGACTCCAAGAGGGACAGTTTAAAAAAACCAAAACGGAACAATTACAGTAGGACAACTATCACAATCACCAAATTATTTATAGTTTCTGTATGAAACCTCTGTAAACCCAATCTAGATGTGTTATAACGATAATTACATTTTATTTTCTTCCTATGTTTTGGACTATACATGCACTCTAGCAAAAAAATATGCTGGCACAAAATGGGCCTGCACATTTCATATGTTTTCAAGATTACTTAGATTTAGTCTAATCAGTATTATATGTTTTTGATCAGAGAAGCACAAACAGGTTTTTCTTTTTGTTTGTTTTGTTTTGTGTACTTTTGTCAGGTGGCAGACTGGAATAAGCAGCACACACTAATGAAACCTTTAAGCTCATTACGTTGACTGATTAAAGAGATGCTCAGACATTATTAAGACTAAAAATATCAAGTTCATATTCGCCATCCCACTGTGTATTTCAATAAAGCTTCATTTTTCTAGCGTTTTTGACAGTTTTAAAAAGGTCAAGCTCAAAATTGGAAGAAAAAACGTGTACGATTATCATGTTAACAAAAGTAAACAGTATAATGGAAAAAGTAATTTTAGTATAATTTATTTTATAATGAAATGCTCATTCGCTTGAAAATAACATTGAGGTCTATCCAGTAAAGTAATGCAAAATATATATTATTGAATAGTAAACTCACAGACTTAAACTAATTATGTGATTGTCTTGTAACAGGTTCTTTTATTTATTTAAAGCGATATCTTTATTTATTTAAAGAGGTATGTTTTCACTGACTATAAATCATAGGAGTGCTAGATATATGTAAATAAATAAATACAAATAATAACTGAAAGAAAAGTAGATGAGCTACCACTGGCAAAATGCATGTCTGGGGCACTATTGACTTTCCTCATATTATCTGACTGTCTCCAGCTATGTTACTATGCAACTACATTTTTAAACTTTGAAACATAAAAACAGGAAGGCAGTGTAATCATCTAGATTTTAATTTTTTATTTTGGTTGTTATGCCTTTCCTGATTTGGTAGTTTGCTAAGCATTTCCTTCCTCAGCCACAAGGACTATTAGGATCAGTTGGTACTTAGTGGGACGTGGTCTTTATTTTGGGGTGCCCTCGAAGGCACATTCAGGTAGATAAGGTATCTTCCTTCCTGGCGGGTGTAGATCTATATTCCCCCTGATGGACATTAGCCATTTATCTGGCCATCTAGCCATTTATCTAGCTTTACTAGTTTTGCCAGAAGGTCAGACTGTGAGCTCCAGTCTGTACTTTCGTCTATGTAACTACCGTATTTTTAGCTACTTTAGTATATTTATTGTTTCAATATTTTTGGAAATTGTTCACTTTGTTGTAACAGTTGCGATTCACTGCCTTAAATTTTTATACTTGTAGCAGCTGACAGCCTCTACAATTTCTCCAATATTTATTCTTACCTTTGTAGCATTTTGGTGTGTATTTCATTTTGGTGTATGACCCCAGTGGGTCGATTTATTTTCTTTCTTTCTTTGTCATTTTGAAACTTATAATCAACAAAAGTGAAGTTTTAATTTTCTATTCTGGGCATGTAGGTCTCAGTATTTTCCCTCATCATACCTATACTTGCATATATAATTAACTCTTCTCCTTCCAACACCTTCTACTTTTCTTTCAGGTATTTTTTTCATAAATTGGGTTATCCCCCAACCTGTTAGTGTTGATGATACCTGCTCCACTTTTTTATTAGTTGTGTTAGTTTAACCCCTTAAGGAATCATGACACCTTAAGGTGTTAATAAATAAAACTAAAAGAAGCAAATAATATATTTTAGCATGTAGGTGAGGTAGAATTTATTTTTCACTTTACCCTCTAAAACTGTATGTTAGTGTGGTATGGACACTATTAGAATGGAGTTCGACATATATTTATGACCCTTTGGCCCATACAATAATAAAACTATACTTCACATTTTTCCTTTCTATATAACTTTACTTTCAGCCTACTGTTCATTGGGGAAAATGAGAAGAAGATTGTGGTAGAGGATCCAGGTGCCTGACACAGATTTTGTGGCCTATGGGTTGGCTGTGACAAACATAGTGGTGAAAACAAGCCATTTCCCAGTTTAGCACAATTTAAACACTGGAACACTGTAGGCAATATAACAACTTTATCTTATTCATATTGTTATAGTGCCTTTAGTCATACCCTCTCAAAATGTAATTTAAAAAAAAAAAATAGTTTGTAGGCTTGGAAGGTTTCAAGCTGCACACTGGTGGGAGGGGGGACATGCCTCCACGATGACAGCACAAAAGACAACACCGAGGGATACTCGGTGCTGGAGAGAGGTTATTTAAAGTTTTTGTTTTAATTATATTGTAGTGTAAGTTATACAGTATTTACATTAAATTAAATTCATTTAGTGATGTGAGAAGAGTGATTTTTGGATGCTTGAAGTTGGCTGTGAGAGAGCATTACTTAAAGGAACGCTATGGGCACAAATCTTTATAGTATTTGTGCAAAAAAAACCCACCATTAGTCTGCTTCCTTAGCCAAGCCTGTCCATGCCAGAAAAACATCCTTAACAAATATATGCACACATCTCTGCCCCAACAGCAGCGAGTGAACTGCTTTTAATTCATAACCTGTCTGCAGACAGTCAGAGAAACTATAAACAGGTAGTGATACCCTTACTGTATGTCTCGCTGTGTGTTTTGTCCTGATAATGCAGGTTATTTTGTTGTTCAGACCATTAAGTGCTGTCAGTGGCTGAGCCGTGTGCGTTCATTTAATAAGGAAGTATTTCAGGAGTGGTGAGGGGGTGTGGCTAAAGAGGCAGGCATACAGTGCATTCTGCAAAACATTTATTTTCTTATGCAACAAATAAGGATTTTAAGAGGCCAAAACCTATGCAATGAATTAAAGTTGTATTGGTCCCCAGAGTGTCCCTTTAAACACAAATTAATATCAATAAGAGTTTTAGGGTTGGTTTTATAAACCAATTTTCTGTCTAATGTCAGTTGAAAAGTAATACAATGTTATTTACTAAAGTGAGAAGAGTCAGGAATTCAAAGTGAATTTCAAATTTGGGGCTAAAATAGAAAACTGTCCAAGTCATCAATGCTTCCAGTTCAGTTAGTTTTATCTAAAATTTACTTTGAATTCATGACAATTCTTACATTTGTGAATGTTCTGAACAGTTTCAATAAAATATGGCATTTCATGTAAATGTAAACTTTGTATCACTTGAACGTTGACATGTTACTCATCTGGTTTTAAAGTTTACAGATTTTATTTGAAGCTTACATATATTATTTGATGCATTTACTTCCTTAGTGCGTTTATTTCCAAAACAAAAACTATGAATATGGTTACTCACAAAATGTCATTGTGTGAAATAATCCATTGATTAAAATAGCCTTTCCTTGTGTTTGATGCAATTTTATTGTACTTCCTATGTATAACAGGACAAGGGAAGGGGGAATCAGAATCAGATCTAATCACCTAATATAGTGAAATAACTGGCTAGCTTATAAGAAATGCACTTTGGTTTTTAGTAATGTAATCATAGGTAACAAAACATAATATAAACATTTAAATACATAAATTTTGAGATTTATTTCTGGGTGTTTTGTAGTAATATTAATTTGTAAGAGCTTAAAGGTTTACACAGTTATCACATGTTAAAATACATTCACAAACAATATACCATGTATGCATGCACCATTAACTTTAACATACATGCACAGTGGGGATGCATTAATTAATTTAATAAATATAGTGCTGCATGCACCTACCTTTGGGCCTGGCATCCCATGTGGTCCCTAAAAATATGAGGTACAAATGTGGCATTAACAGGAAGCAAAACAATGGGGGGAGGACCTAAATAGCCTGTAAATTGAATTAACCAGTAGCAAAGTCTGAACGCATGGATTGATAGTTCCTTGTTGCTCAGTACTAATTATAAAAGTAAAGAAGGTTGTATGGGGATGACTGTAAATCATGGGATTTGCAGTCTTAACATAATTAATAAAGCTATATTCTGTGATCTACAGTAGATGTGATTAAGTAATATGAACCAGCAGCCTTATGTACGGTGTAATATGACTTGAGACTGTTTGATGAATACGTTCTTCACAGCAAGGCCAGCCAGATTGAAGCATTGTTGCCTTTGTTGTACCTGAAGCTCCCATGAAAATCCTCAACCATGTATGTTTCTATGCTATCATACAAAGTTTAATTCACTATAGACGATCAACGAAAAGCTAATCAGCCACCTGTCTAAACATCGTTAAAAGTTAAATTATTGCCCAACCTACGTATATTTCCTGGTTACCATGTGGAAAAGCAGAAATCTTATAGCAACTGTGCAATGGGATTCAGCTACATGATATAGGACGATTTAATCATGTTGACCAGTGTTGGCTTATTGTGAAGTCTCAGATATTTGTGAACTATACACACAGACACCCTAAGGACAGATTCCATATGAACAATCATAACAGGCACCTCCAAAGTGCCTCAAAATAACAACAAATGCTGCAAGGGTGCCCCTTGCATTAAATAAAAATATCTCAACACATTGTCAATATTGGTTATTCTCCCTTATCTGTGTGTTTGTATATGTTTATTTATTTGCATATCTTCTCATTATCTTACCCTAGCTTAAATGTTTGAAACGTCCTGTCATAGCTCTTAATTAATGAGTGACATATTTGCTGAGAACTTACCATTGGGCCTGGAGGACCGTGAGGCCCAGCAGGTCCTGGAGGGCCAATGATCTGTAAAAAGAAATCATTGGGAAACTTGTTAAAAAACAAAAACAAACTAAAGTTCAACAAGAACACTTTAGCCCTAACCTATTTATTCCACCATAATCATTGTATATAATTCCATCGGAATGACTAGGATTGCTGTTAAATTTAACAGTGCAAATCTTCTCACACTGTGTGGAGAAATGTGTCACATACATTGTCACATTGGCTAGAAACATATTAATATAAAGACAAATCATTATAAAGCCCATCAATCTTAGTGTAGCACATATAACACTTCCAGACTGCAGCTACAGTGTACTAGTCATCATAATAGTTGCTCATCATTTGCATGCCAGGCGAGGAGCTACAGAGAGAGAGGGAGAGAAACTGGAGAGATATTTTAAAATATTATGATCTGAAAAATAATGCAAAATTTTAGACACGGGTCAATTACCATGCAAACCAGGGGAATCAGCAGGCATTTTTAATTAGTCACCACTCCACCTTAGAAACTATGCCCCGATTTTCAGATCACAAATTATGATAAATTTCCCTCAATGTTTGCCTTCAAGGGAAAACATTCTGGGTCCAAACATTTTATTTATGTAAAAGAATAAACAAAAATGAATTTATGTTTAATTTACGAATGTCTACGTAAATAAGTAGTGAGTCATGTATATTACAGTATTTAGAGGTAAATTCTGACTTGGTTTAGGAATAAATATTACACACATGTACTCACCCACAGACATGTCTTGTGTCAATTAGAATAGGCTATCAAAGGATTTAAGGAACACTACAGGCACCATAACCACATTGCCAGGTTAAGGTGTTTATAGTGCCTAGAGTCCATGGGCACTGGGTCCTCGTCACTACTATATGGTTTATTTACTGTTTAAAAGAGATTCTCTGTCCCCAGCTGCCTGAAGCCCGGCATCCAATGATGTAATGACAGAGGCGAAGTTATGATTCAGCCTCAAGCTAAACGAATTTATACAAGGGATTGGGGCAGTGATTGGCTCACAGCACTAAGCTCACACTCTCACCCAATCACTTCCCCTATTGCTGGTATGGTGTATAGCAGGGGTAGGCAACCTTTTAGCAGCACTGTGCCGATATAGGATTGTGATGTCCCGTAGCGTGCCGGTCCTATTTTTTTTTTTTAAATTGAGATTTGTATGCTGCCGTATTCTGCTTGTGTTATTTATACTGTAATTGCTTTGTATCGTTGTATTTGTGTGTTTCTGAGCTATTATATTGTATATGTTCATGAGTAGATTGTGGTATCGTCTATGATACATATGAATGTGGGCTGTGTATCAGGGCAGCTTGTGGAATTGTGTGTGTGGATGGATATGTCACATTGTGTGTTTAGTAGTGTGTGTATGTGTGGGGGCTGTTTGGGGTATTGCATGTGAGAGGCTGCATGTGGGGTTGTGTGCATGTATGTGGATTGTTAGTGGTGTTGCGTTTGTGCGGATTGTGTGTATGTTTGTGCGGATTGTGTGTATGTTTGTGTGTGGGCTGTCCGTATTATTTGTATGAGGGGAGGGTCTTTCTGCATTTCTGTGTATATCTAGCAGTGTGGGTGGCTTCCCTCGGTTCCAGTGGGGACCATGTTGGCCAGGTACAGGTCAAGGACCGGAGCTGCAACAACAACTGCAAGCTGCTCTACTACTGTGTGGATTCCCATTCACAAGTGCTGGAATGAAGTGCTCTAAGATCACTTCCTCTACGTGCTGCAATGCATACATTGAGGATTGTCCTTCACCACCTCTTCGTATAAGCAGATATCTGAAGTTTTACTGGGACTCCTGATAGGCCAGAGCCTGTTTGGCTCTCGCAGCCTTGAGTGCAGTGCAAAGGCACCTTGAGTGCCGTGCATGGCACTAGTCCTGTAGGTTGCCTACCCCTGGTGCATAGCATAGTGCTGCCTCTGCCATTTCGTCATTGGAGGCTGGCTTGCAGGGCACTGAGAATCTGAACTATATAGTGAGTAAACCGTTCAATAGTGATGTGGTGACAGGCAGACTTCAGGCACCATAACCCCTTCAGTCTTTTGAAATGGTTATGATGACCAAAGTGTTCCTTTAGCTTTTCATCTTCCTCCTTTTATCTTCCTCCTTATATTCCATAAAATATAAATTGAACATCTTCTTTCTGTAAAATAACTTTCAAAGGGAAAAGCAGTGAATGTCACTCACCGAAGCTCCATGAGGTCCAGGTGAACCATGATCTCCTTTTTCTCCTTTCATCCCATTTGCTCCCTGGAAAACAAAACGCAAGTATTTGGTTCTATACAAAATCCTTGTATTCCTTTAAAGTTAAATATACAGTTGTGCTCAAAAGTTTGCATACCCCTGGAGAATTGGTAATATATATATATACCATTTTTAAACAAAACATGAGTGAGCAGGCAAAACACATTTCTTTTATTTCTTATGGGATTCATATTCACCTGTGGGTTATAACAGAATGACACAATTATAAAACAAAACATGGCAACAATAAAAAACAATGAAATGACAGCTGTTCAAAAGTCTCCATACACTTAGTTCCTAATACTATGTATTTCCCCCTTTAGCATCAATTACAGCATGCAGTCTTTTGTAAGAGTTGTCTATGAGGCCCCTAATTCTTGCAGGTGGTATAGCAGCCCATTCATCTTGGCAAAATGCCTCCAGGTCATGCAAAGTCTATGGTCGTCTTGCATAAACCACATGTTTGAGATCTACCTAGAACGGCTCGATGATATTAAGGTTCAGGAGACTGTGATGGCCACTCCAGAACCTTCATCTTTTTCTGCTGTAACCACTGGATTGTCAACTGAATAGTCCAAGAGCGTCCCATACGCAGTCTTCGTGCAGAAGAATGCAAATTGTCTGCCAGTATTTTCTGATAACATGCTGCATTTATCTTGTCATCCATTTTCACAAGATTCCCTGTGCCTTTAGAGCTCACATCCCCCCAAAACAGCAGTGAGCCACCACCATACTTCACAGTGGGGATGGTATTCTTTTCACTATAGGCCTTTTTGACCCCTCTCCAAACATAGGGCTTATGGTTGTGACCATAAAGTTCTATTTTGGTCATGTCACTTCAAATTAAAGTGCGCCAAAAGCTGTGAGGTGTATTAAGGTGTTTTTGGGCATATTGTAACTGGGCTTTCTTGTGGCATTGGTACAGTAATGGCTTCTTTCTGGAAACTCGACCATGCAGCTAATTTTTGTTCAAGTATGGCTTCATATGATCACGATCCTTCAATAAAAGACATTGCTATAGCATGGTCAGTCATATTTTCAAAATCAATGCCAAAATTTCACAATTTCTGCCAGGATATGTAACATTTTGAGCACAATTGTGCACCAGCTTGACATAAATTCTTGAAAACCATGTTTAAACTGTATTTACTTAGATATTCTGTATATAGTTTAGAAATCAATGAACACCTCTGGTCATAAGAGAGAGAAACAGACAGGATGTAAGACAATAAGAATGGAAGGGACTGTGGAGTAGATATGATTAAAGAACAAAGAAGAAAAAAGTTAAATAAAGTAATCAAGAAAAACAAGAATAAGAATGAAAGAAAAAATACTATACAGTGTTTAATATAATGATAATTTAAACAAGAGACATTGAGGTTTGCCTTAAGAAGTTGAGGTTAATTTCTAAACTTTGAATTATAAATAATTGATCTGGGATTGAAAAGCTACATTAAAAAAGCCAAGAAGTATTACCACTGAGAAGCGAAGGCGGACCTGAGCCAGCACCAAGGGACATTGGCGCTGGACAGAGATAAGTAACAGAAGTGGCTTTTAACCCCTTCTGCACCACGGAGGGGGGTGGGCATGATGGAGGGGGACGCTTTGTTTTCCTGGCACTATAGTTTCCCTTTTTGACAGGACCACAAGACATGACTCCACCCTCCCCATACTACAAAGTTATTGCCTTCTTAAGGCAAACCACTACTAGATAACTATGTTGCTTTCTCTTGACCTTTATCTGTTTTTTTTTAATTAACATATTAAGAAAACAGATAAGAAAATCTAAATTAAACAGAACTTGCAATAAAGGAAGGATAAACTATAGATGACTATTTACAGGAAGTATTAAGGAAGGCTGTGCATGTCACATGCAGGGAGGTGCTTAGGGTTCATAAATAAAGTGATTTAACTCCTAAATGGCAGAGAATTAAACAGTGAGACTGCAGGGACATGATCTATACACCACTAACATACAAAGGTATTGATTTCAACACCTAGGTCACTGGTGTGCAGAGCACTAGATGGATTTAGACCTTGTAAAACTGAGACAGGTAATCGGGGTCTGCGGTTGTTACAAATGACTGCTCCAACAATGGCTGATAATATATACTGCTATAATACGCTCTGCCACTACTAAGCAATGACAGGAGGAAATATGAAGAAGTAATGATAGAACTTCCTATTGGAATGAAACTAAAGTGTCATCATTTAACATCTTACTTAAAGCTCTCAGTTAAGTGTTCTCGACCTGAATGTTGTGGGCAATGAAAAAACTTAAAGGGATCTTATAGGCATCAAACAACTTTAGCTTAATACAGCAGTTTTAGCATTTAGATCAAGCCCTCCCCAGACTTAATCCTCCATGTTGTGCCATTAAGAAGTTAAATCACTTTGTTTCTGCTTATGCAGCCCTAGCCACACTTCCCCTGGCTGTGACTTACACAGCCTCCATAACAAAATAGTTTCCTTGTCAATCAGATGTTAATTTGTTTTATAAGTTTTTATCACCCACTCTGTAAATTGAACTTTAATCACAAATATAATGCTCCTGTAGGCTCTAGCAAGCTATTAACAGAGCAATAGACAAGAAATTCTAAATGAAATAGACTGTGCAATACAGGAAGTTTAAACATTAGATCTCTCTTTACAGGAAGCGTTTAGAAATGCTGTGCGAAGTCACATGCAGGGAGGTATGGCTAGGACTGAATGCACACAGTTATTTAACTCCTAAATGGCAGAGAATTAAACAGTGAGACTGCAGGGACATGATCTATACACCAAAACTGCTTCATTAAGCTAAAGTTGTTTTGGTGACTATAGTGTCCCTTTAAAAAATAAAATAAAAGGCAGAACATGTTTAGAAGTATTTTTAGTCAGTAGGTGATGGTTCTACCCAGAAATGTGTGTGAGTGTGTGTATGTATGTGTGTCTGTATGTGTAGGAAATTTTAGGTGCCTATTTTATGTGAATCCCTACAGTATTTTAGGTGAGACTGATGGTTCATCCCTAGTTTTAGCTTATCACATGCTTAATTAAACCTTCAAAATCATAATAAGCATAACATTTTCCATATCGCATGCAAATGAAGCCAAGATGACTGCCTCAGTGGCTAAGCATTTGAAATGGTGAAAAATTTGAAAATTCTAGGCAACGTTTAGAAGACACCTCTTATATGTCGTATGGATTGCACTAATATATACATGAAATACAATCAGAGTTAGCATCAGAATTCAAGATTTGAGTATTTCCAAGGCCTACATACAAAGAAATATTAGTCATTCCATGAATTAACAGTATGTATTAAAATGTTTGTTGCCTTGAGTGAACTCTATATGAAATATACGAGTAGAATTTTGCTTAAAAAATACCTTTTAGAAAAACACTCTTTCTCCTTTTTATACTTACAGGCAAACCAGGAAGCCCAATCCCTCCTTTTTCACCAGCCATACCCGCATCCCCATGATCTCCTTTTGAACCTTTAGGACCCTGTTAGACATAACATCCATATGCTTTAATTCCATCCATGTGCTTTAATTACATGAAATTACAAACAGTGAAGCCCGTACAGCTTCATGTACAAAGCGAAGAGATGCAGAGATGCAGAAGTTACCATAAAATGGATGGAAATCATTACATAAATCAAGCTATCATAAAAATCAATGCTGCATCAAACAGTTTACTATAAATACGCTATGTACATTAATAAAAACCATGACATGTGCTTCCAAATAGGAAATTGGAAATTAGTTGAATGCAACTTTTGTGTTCTTCTGGCTCATAAACTTCATGGTATGAATTGTCTTTTTCAAACTTAGAAACTCTTTAGCTTATGAAATTATGAAATATAACATTATTGCCTGAGAGAAATATCTTTCTTTAAAAAAAGTTCTTGGTTGACCAAAATGTGTAAAACTCAGGTTCTTCTGTTCTCCAGCTCTCTTGCAGGAGAAGGCCTGGTCAGTGGTGCGTGGACAGTGTCTTATGCAACGTGGCTCACTGCTTCATTACTTGTAAAACAGCTTTGTGAAGCAATCCTGGCTGCCTAACAAAACAGCACGCTTGTGAGCTGGATAACCGTGCAGTCACAGGTTATCATTCAGGACACTGCTATTCCTATAGAAATTTGGGGGTGGTCCATTTTTGCAGATTGCAACTTATGATGTGCTTGCTATTTTCTTAATTTTTATAATTACCCAAGTAAAGATAAATCCAAGGCCCGAAAAAAGACAGATAAATAATCAACCATAGGGCTGTTGTAAGAAAAACACAGAGAAATACATTTCTCCTTCAGGTTAACTTGCAGGAAATGCAGGAGACGATATAGCCTTGTATGTGCAGTATTGCTAAGTGAGCTCTCATTAAAGTCTCACATGTAATTAGAGTGTTGAGGTCATATATTGTAAAGCGCTACGGAATCTGTTGGCGCTATATAAATGGCAATAATAATAATAATAATCAACAGCCTGGCGTGTCCCTTACTATGCGTTATGGGAGTCAGTGTGCAGGGTTTTATACCTTTGTGAGAAGAAGCTTTTGAACCCAAATATATTTTTGGTTTAGATAAGTGAGAAAGTGTACAATTTACCAGTAAACACCACTTAAAATTGTTAAAGTTAATAATACATGTGGAAACCATCAAAGCCATTATGATAGGAAGCATTTATGAAAAGCCCATAATTTGCTTTACTGATTATGAAATTGCGATGAATTTACAAGATGTAACATAATTGGCTGTAGGAAATGAACAGTAAAAATGAAGGTGACTCAGGATGAATCAGACTGGCACTCGTGTAATTATTTAATACTGTTACATACTAATTGCATTGCAATCACAGTCTTTTCTTCTTAAACCCTTCCACCGAATGAGCTCGTATGAATATCTGGGTCTTTCATGCTGTCATAGTAACAGGTAAATGTTTCTAGAATTTAGGATCCAGACAGACCAGTTTAGAAGAAAATACCATTATTCTATTACCTGGCAAAGAAGTGCATCCACACAGTGCCATATCACATAATTACAATGATTTATATTATATCTAGGGAAACCATGCCACCTAGCTCCAGGGGGTTTAAAAAGGCTTGTATTACGGGACAGTATTTTGTGAACTTCAGGACCTCTAAGTTTGGCAGCTATCTTCCAGGTGCAATAAACCTTCCCTAGACAGAGGAATGATATTTTGCTCCAGCTACTTCCTATCTCCGACCCAAAAAGTTAATTTTGAGTATTATTTTTATGGCTGATTTATATCCTTTTTTTTGTCATAATTTGATTTGTTTGTGATAAACTCAGTAACTGAAGTAATGTTATTTCACAAATAATGAAGACTAAAGTAAATACACTATGACGTTTGCCGAGTTCTGTATTTCCTTGCCTCCTGTGTAAATTCCGGCTCTAACACTTTATAAGATACTATGCTCATGTTAAAGTCTGCGTTACAGCATTTGTAGCCCAACAACAGCTAAAAAAAAATAAAAAAATAATTAGCACACCTTTCTTTATTAGTACCTCCTGTATGATATGTTTGTATACATGAATGTATCTGTATCTATAGCAATATATATACTTGATAGTTGCTATAGTGGTTATGATGTTAGGAGAACCCCAGCACCATTGCCTGTTTTTTGAGCAAACTGATTGCAGCTTAACCGTATCTGCGGAAGCCGGTTGCTGATTCTGCCACTTATTCATTGGCTGAGAGTGTCAGCTAGCCATACTCAGCCATTCTCAGCTAATGCATGACATTCTGTGCATAGAAACTGAGTTATACTTCTTGTACCAAAGGAGTTAAAGTCAGTATGTGCAGAGATTCATAGCAAAACGCTGCATATACAGGCTCCAGGTATCGCGACTACTTCAATTCACTAAATAGGTCATGGTGCTTGGAATAGCCCTTTAACCATTTCACTACTAGAATTGAGTATAAACATTTCTACTTTCATGTATTTTGCAGAATATAATTTAGTCCACAATAGACTCACTCACCCTTGTTTATAGTCTAGGAATAATTATCAGCCTTTAGAGGAACACATTTCTATGCGAGTAGTCACTGATTGCTAAATTAAAGCCTGCAAGTGTGCTAAAATGTTAGTTCAACCCCTGCTTTCAAACAGTATAGGAAGTGTCAATAGGTCATATCATTCCAATAATTATGGAGAGGGGAGATATGAATGGATTCTATCATGTCGTCCCTGTTAGCATTACATTAGTATTCTAGAGACTAATAAAGATTGCTATAATAGTTTTTAACAACTTTATTTGAGAAATATATGATTTAACTGTATTTACTGTATCTACTTTATTTTCGTAAGCTGTACTGCTACTAATGCATCCAGGGCCGTTACAAATACCTATAAGCAAGGTATTTGACCATTTATCTATTTTTGTGACACCTATTGTATGTGAGAATTAATGCACATTTACTTTTATACTAACATTTCAGACCCTGAATTAAACATGGCAAGATAAAGGACACTGTATACTGTCTAAAGCTAATCATCTCCCACCTATTTTTTTTTCCATAAGGGATGAACAAATAAGTGAAAAAAAGTGTGCAAATTTAAATAATTTTAATGTATTATGTTTGTCAGCAAAGCAACCTTTATGCTGTTATGACATGTTTATATGCCAGTTATGCATCCCTTGCTTCAAATATATGTTATGCTAATATTTTTTGCAGTGACAATCTGACAAAGTGCTCGGTAGTGAAGAGGTTAATATAACAAAAATATATATTTTAAGTGACATGCATGTTAATAAATTGACATCGTTCAATTTTACCCGTATGTGCCCAATGTTGCATGTCATATTAGCCAATTTACAAGAGAGAAAGATTGGCAAATGATCAGCAGAACATGAATCAGGGAATATGATACAATCATCCCACAAATGGAGAAGATCTTTACATTTGAATGGTAACATTTCACAGTGTTCTCCCATATTTCATTTTTTTTTATTATTTATTTAAAAAAAACATACTGAATATCAGATACAATCACTGAAAGGAAATGTATCAGTGCAGGTATATACAATACATCACATTTCATTGTAAACTGGAATCTTTTACTAGGTTGAGTAAACTCAAAATGACACTTCAGCCACATTATCGTCACCAACACAACTTGCATTTTATAGGTTTCTTCCTCATTTAACACTGTGTTTTTTTCCCCCATTACAATATCTTTAGTTTGACTAAAAGAAAAATAGTCTTGCAGCTTCCTGCATACCTCACCCCCTTAGTCACACCTTTCCTATTTACTTACTAGAAACTATGTACTTAGCCACTGAAAGGTGAGCTTCTGACATCACTCCACCCCACAGCCAATCACCGTTCTCTTATTATCTGCTCTCTTCCACTTCAGCACAGTTTTGAAAGCTTTTATAGATAATCAGAAGGCGGTGATTGGCTGTGTGGAAGGACTCAAGTTAGATGCTCAACTCACACTGATCGCTCATTGGCTACGCTAAGATTCCAATCAGGAAAACATTTTGTGAAAAAAGGCGGAGTAGCTGAGGCTGCAGAAAGCTGCAAAAAACATTTTTCTTTTTGAAAACTAGAGATATTTGAATGTGGAGAAAACCATTTCTTGTATTTTTAAAAGAAAAAAATATGATTAGTGGGAGAACCTGGTGAATACACCATAAACATTTTAAAAACAAAAAGCATCATCACTGCCTGGATTTATGCTTTCATTTTTTTTCCTACTCCAACTGTTTGTTAGTTCTGGTATAGTGAGTAATGTTTTACTTAATTATATAAAATTAATAGAGGTGTTTTAATGTTTATATTATATGTTGCTAGGCAACCAATACTTCATGGTTTAGTCTTCAAGGTAACACATAACATTGCACGGAAGGCAATTTGCTCTATTGATGAAGAATATTCGTTTAGTCACATGACAAATGACATATGGAGAGAGATGACAACTAAGATTATATAGGGCGAAAGTAGTCAATCAATACACTGGCTTAGTTGGATATTTCATGATATAATTTGTGACAAAAATTCCAGACAGTCATGGTGCTTAATGTAACATAATCTATACATTATGTAAGTAGCAGCCCACCCCCAAATGGACACTGTACCATGATAAATTATTGTACACTTTACCTGTTCCCCATCAACTCCTGGAGGACCAACAGGGCCTCTCTCACCCTGTAGAAACATTATAAATAACTATGAGCTTTAGATTCCTGGACACCTTACACATATTGTGGGATGATTTCTAAAACAAAACCCACTGCAAAACTGGGGCTGGGGCTGGGCCAGTGCAACATCATCACATCCAACATGTTATACGTATATAGTTTGCATGCTTCTCCTGAACTGTATCTATAGCAGATCTAGAGGAAGACTGGCAACTTTTTTTTTGCCTGCAGTCAATTTAATGGTCTTTTTTTTTTATTTAAAGGTGCCTTCACCTAAGTTGCAAAATTTAGTAGAAAGGATCTGCTCATGGTAGGGCTGGCATGGGTCAATTGCACTGGACAACAAGTATAGGAGGACTGGCATGCTTGCTTAATGGACAAAGAGTCTGCTTTCTGGTAACTCCACTGATATCAGTGACAACTAGAATGTATTACCAATATCATGATCACTGTCTCTCTCACCTCACCCTGACATTATGCTTATTCATTGCCATGCACAAACCTACAATCCCGGGCTAGCCCCCCTGCCCCTCTTGTCAGTCATTCCATGAGCTGATCCTTTCTAGAGACAGATTTTCAATTTAGATGAAAGCACCTGTAATATTCAAAATCAAAAAGGCTGATGGTATATCCAGATATAATCAAATCAGCCGTATTATGGTAACTTTACTGATGTCATGGATAACAATACATTTCATCAAAATCCATATTGTACTTTGTTAAAATGGATCACATCAGGCGACATAAAGGTATTTCTTACTTCTGGGTAAAATTAGGATTGCGGACACAGCTCTGAGACTTTAATAAATTGTAAAGTGCAAAATTAGGAAGCATCAGGGCAGCTTGCATTATGCACATTGACTATTAATGCATTTATATGTGCTAGATCTTATAATTAATTGTCTTGCATGGCCACAAGCCATGTTAATAAGGCAAAGCTTAGCTTAAGCAAAGTATAATATGTATGCTCTGTAACTTTCAACTGCATTGTAATTTTATGAGCTTGAGACTAATATCACTTCCCTCCTGCACAGTATAAAAAAGGTGAGTGTAAAAGCCTCATGCTGGAGCTATATACATTAATGCAATGTGACAGTTTGGCATACAATTTGCAATTTTCTGTTGGATTCACAATAATCCGTCGTTTACAATAAGCTTTAATAGTTAAAAATACAGTGGTAACAGCCATCAATATAAGCATTTACAGGAGGTTAACGCACCTCCCCGGTGACTAAATCACCAAGCCCACCAAAAACCAGACAAAGCCATATTACTTGCATAAGCCTATAACCATATGTCTTATAGTTTGATTTATCATTTAATTTATCCTTGTGTACTTTTATTAACTCCCGTGGTAGTTACCTTGTACACCGGCGATGATGATAGCCTGTTTTCACTAGATTTGAGCTTGCACTTCATATCAATGCAGCCCTGCACAGGTGGTCAATGGTAGCCCTCTTCTCAGCAAAATTGCCATTAAGCTGATATAGCAATTGTCCTATACCTACCTACTGTAGCCAGAGCGTTGCCTGACTATAAAGCTTTATAGCTTACTAAGCATTAAAATCAGGCTGTAACTCCCACTGTTTACATGTTAACGCTTGTTTCCCTTACTTAAGCTACACATGTCTAGCAGAGCACTTCACCCATAACCTACAAATTTGGTCCATGATTAGTTAAACCTCCCTAACCAGACAAGGGTAAGGTTACACCAAGCCGGTTAGCTAGACAAGCATAATCTAGCCTGATTTCTGCTGAGGATTATTTCAAAATTGTACAGCGACCTTGAATGCCATAGACTGTTAGTTCAGACATGTATAACTATCTTGTCTTTTTCTCTGTTATGCCTGCTTACTCGTAAAAAAAATCCCCCAACAAAACAGAGGCTGTCAAGCTGGAGATTATTTAAATGGGAATTAAAATGTGATGTTGTTATCTGATTATCTGTTATAACCCCATTTCTTTTTTCTGTACCGTAACTCCTAATTGCTTTAATAAAAGAAAGACTGACCCAAAAAAAATAAAAAAATACAGTGTTGATATAAAGAGCTCCACATTTCATGGTAAATTATAAATATCGACAATGGTATACTGGCAAGCCAAAATGGAAAGTTTTTTTTAACCTAAGTATGGTTTAGTAAACTCTAATAAGGGCCTTGAATGCACTATACTATTCTTCTGCTCCACATGACCAACTATGTTACACAGAATCCAATACCAGGTGTATACCATTTCATATAACTATTATGATTTGTCAATTTTATTTCTGTGTATATAGGAATATACAGATCTTCTAATACACAGTAAATCAAATTTCATACTCAGCAATTATGTTCAAAAGAAATGATTAAAATGACACCTTTGTTCCTGGCAAGCCAGGTGGTCCGGGTGGTCCTGGAGGTCCCTGTTGACAAACAAAAAGACATTTACTTAAATAGAAAACAAAAATGTCAGATTAGATTATACATTTAGTTTGTGATAAAAGATCAATGTTATTTGTTAAATGGCACACATTAATGAAAGTCAGTGATGGTGATAATTGGAGAACTTGTGATATTTAAAGGAGTTTTATTGCATTTGTTATATTCCCTTTTTTATATAATGTTTTCAGAATCTTCCATAATTTATCTTCCATCTTATTCTTTTTTTTCTTTTTTTGTTGCGGTTTTTCAATTTAACAACAATTTTCTACAATTATATTTGATCTTTTCACGGTCATATAACACTTTAAAAAGTGTACATGGATTGTGTTGATTATTTTTAAATCTTTTAAGTTTTTATTTTACAAAAAAAATATAACTTTCCATTTCAATGGTGGATAGTATGCATTATCATCCATTTCAAACACAGATCTGTATATGTCCTATTTTTGTCAGTTGTTCCGTGGGTTTCCCCCTCCATACCAAGTGGAGTTCTGGGAGCAAATGAATGTTGTTGTAGTTCAGAGATCCATTTTCAGGTACGCATTATTGTTAGCAATAACTATTTTACTTAAACACTTGGAATGTTATTTTTATTTTATTTTTTTAATTCTTTGGTTAAGGGCAGATCAATAGATAGCTTCTGACGATGTGAACCAGAGTTCACAAAACGTGTAAAGCTTTAATGCATCTGTCGCAAAGTTTGCTGTTATACCGGGATACAGTGGAACTCAGGTCGAAAGGTCAGTGGAACGCAGCGGCGCTCCGGCTAGGATCTCCACCTTGGCATAGTTCCTAGCCGGTCAGGGTCAAAAAGTGAAGTGATTGTGACTCATCACATCAAAAGATTTTCCCTGCCACTCTGCTATATGCTCGTATTCATCACACAAATGTGGGTGTTTAAAATCCTTGTAAATTTAATAAATCCTTGAATACAGTGAGCACTATGGCTTTCTCTTTTTTTCACAGATCGATGCTGTTTCCATTTTAATTAGACCTTTCATAGTGGTCCTAAAGTATGAATTATTTAGAAGACACCAGTACTATTGCAGTTTTGTGGAAGATGTTTGCTATTACGATAATATTACAGCCTGTTTGCAGAGTGACGCTTGCTGTTTTTATAGCAGGAGCATTCTGATATAGGTTGATACATTTGAATACTTGGTGCATCATTTCTCTGAATGTGTGTGTGTCAAAATATCTAGGTTTTACTTTATCTACGGGAATAAAGCGTTCTGTCCACTTGTTGTATTAAATACAATCCATAAACACAATTAACACAAAAGAAGGGAGAGAAAACAACATTGTAAAAAAATCAAAAACATACTGTCAGGAGTTTTGAAGTACTGCATAATAAAGATAGTTCCTATGACCTATTTTCAGTTATTTCCTTTTTTCACAGGATGAAGACACTTTCTTATATATCAACTTTAAATCTAAAGGACTCCAACATCTCTGAAAGTAGAAGATGCACAGAATTGAACTATATAGAATTGGGGACAGGCGCGAGGTAGGGGTGCTGTGGTGGTTCAGCTGGTGACTAGCTCTAGTACTTTATATGAGGTTCCGTTAACAAATTGGTCTCATGTAACTTTTTTAAGAAAAAAAGTAAGGTGACATAGATATTAAGTCCAAGATTTGAGGAGGGGACATTCCGCTAAATACCCCCACATATTTATATGCATTGCTGACCATGGAAAACTTTGGAAAATGCAAATGCATTCTAGAACCTTACATGGTGTCCTGAAAAGTTCGCTTTAAAATTACATTAACCTAAAATGTGAAATATCCAGTCCAGGAGATTAAATTCAGAAATCAATAAAGAAAATGTCTATATGCTCTGATCACTAATCAGGAAAACATTTTGGAATCAGATGTAGTCAGGCTCATGGAATTCCTTATACTTAAGATATTGTTTGGTAAAACAGATAAGTCATGTCAGAAGCATTCCAGATTGCTTTTATTTTGAGATTATAGTGATGGATTGTCATTTTTAATTAATTGTGGGCCGTGTTCTTTTATCTATTGTTGTACATGTGTTTTGCATTTTTAAGAGTTTGTAGTTGGGCTATCAATCTAGTATTTACAAAAATATGTTTTCAATGCAAATACTAAAGGAATTCTTGGGATTTTGATGAATAGTGAAAATAAATTTACACATACAAAGGCCAAAATATCACATTGGAAACCTTTTTCTTATCTATTCACAACTAAGCTTTATTAGTTTATTATTTCGGTTTTATGATTAATTGTTGGTGTGTACATACATTGTCTAAATGATCACTTCCATTTGTAAACCAAGGAAACCCTAGCTATATTTGTTTGCATCCCTTATTTCAGAGTGTTGTGTGTGAATGTACTGATGTGACGGGACAATACAACACATGAAATCCTAAGACCTATATGTTATATGAGTGGTACAGTCAGCCATAGCAGGTTATGATGAGTAAGTGGTTTGTGGAAGAGATGTGTAATGTGGTTTGATTGGTATTTACTGTTAACAAGGTTACAAACAGTATTTGAATGGAGAGGAAACTGAAGCCAAGTGATAAAGTGAAACATGTGTGCAGGAAAGTGATGCGTTATATATTTGATTTTGGAAATAATATGAAAAAGATGCAGCTAGAAAATGTGTGTGATTGTGTGTAGGAAGATATTGACTTAAAAATAAAAAAAATAAAATCCTCGCTCGTTAAATAAATCCCTTACTAGTGTCTATTTTTAAACATAATCTTTGTATCACTTATTTAGAGACTTTAAAACTACACATAAAGTGTAAAATCTAAGTGAATCAGCTCCTAGCTTGAATTATATTAGAAGATGCAGTTGCACTGTATCAGGTTTCCCTATACTTGTGCAGTCTGGCAATTTGAGCAACTATCTATTGGAACACAGCGTTCGTAAATCCAAAATGATTCCTTGCCATAGAGTCTGCTTACTAAATAGCTATCACAATACTGGGGGTTCATTGCCCCTGGTATTACATTCAGCTACCTAGTAATACTCACATACCCAAGTACCCATTCATATACAGTGCTCACTTAAAAAAATAAAAAATAATAATAAAATAGAGAGGTAAAAAATTATGACATGGTGGACAAAATGGGGAAATGGCAAGATAGACGATATGTGGAAGGATATGACATAAATTTGACTATGTTGGAGAACTCAAAAAGGCATAAACATGGAAGGATGCATGTAAGGGATTAGCAGGCTGGAAGACAAAAGGTGGATGAGGAACAGTCATATACGGGATGTTATGAAGGCAGAGTCAGACATTAGTATGGTGCTCTGTCCATCTGTATACCACAAATCAATGATCACCATTGGACAGAAGCATGTTTTGCAAGAAATAACCAGGGGAATCTCTTTAATATAACTGGTTATTACGTATGACACAATTTGCAATACTGAAAGCCTGTGATGAATGCCCATTGGGAGAGTTAGACAGCCACCGATCCCAAGACAACAGTGCTGCTAAAAAATAGTTTCTTATTTCTGTACTTTCCAACCCCCTTTGGACTGGTAGACATTATCCTGGACCTGAGTGATAGCAGCCACTGATATGATTTGAATAATTTGACGTTTCTAAAATACAGATTGCTCCTTAAAGAAATACTTCAACTAAAACAAGTGCTTTAATAAAACACTGTTTTTGTTTGTAGTATACCCCCCCGAACAAAATTAATAAAAATAAAGAAATTACGGAAAAATCACCTTCAATCCAGCATCAAGTTCTCTCTGCAGCCTAATCCTCCTCTGGTGAGGGATGTCCCAGAGGATAGATTGGGGGGTGGACTTGGGCTGTCTGTGCCACCATTGGTCTTCTGTCAACAGATGCCCAATATGGACAGAATACACATTAGCCAGTCTGAAACTCCTCTTCCAGGCTGACAAATGGCATTATACCTCTGGCAACAAAGATCTAAGTAAGTACCTAAGAGCAGAGTATCTAAACTGAGCTCAACAAAGATATGCCTAAGCAAATACCCCAGAGCTGAGCTCAACAAGGTTAACTACCTTCTGGTAGAATTCATGGGATACTGACTGTTCTCTAGGACTTTAAATTATCTGAAGCTAACTTTGTAATTTTAGTAAGTTTCTGTTTAGCTATTGCTTGTTATTACCCATTGAATACACTCTACTTACCTAGTTTGTACTTTATAATGATTTATATAAGCATGGTTTCTTCTGGAAACGACTACCAGTTTATTTTAGTTTCTAACTTCACTTAAAAATTTAATTTTTAATAAAGATCCTGACTTTACTTAAGATTCTAACTACTTAAATGTGCACTTGCTGATTATATACATTTTATGATAATTAGTGATTGTTTTTTCTACTGTAATTATATAACACAAATAAAAAACAATACAAAACTAAACTAAAAAACTAAATCTAATTTCTATTTTTCAAATGACATAGAGCATGCAAAGACACCAGGGAGAGCTCTTAAGAAGGACGATCAAGTGTCCTATAGCATCTGTTAAAGGGACACTATAGTCACCAGAACAACTACAGCTTATTGGATTTGTTTTGGAGAGTAGAATCATAACCTTCAGGCTTTTTGCTGTAAACACTGTCTTTTCAGAGAAAATGCAATCTTTACATTACAGCCTAGTGATAACTTCCTGATCTGCCTCTTTGTCAGTCTCAGCCAATCCTATGGGGAAGCATTGTGATTGGATCAGGCGACCACTTCTAATGATGTCAGCAGGCAGTGGGCAGGTCTAAAGGAAACAGAGCCAGAGCTAGCAGCTTCATACTTGAATACAAGTAAGATTTTACATTTTTTTGGGAGGCATGAGGGGCCCTGGGTGGCTAGATAGTGGTTTTAACCCTATAGGTTTGTGTTCCTGACTCTATAGTGCTCCTTTAACAAAAATGCATGAAAAAATGCTGATGTAAACTGCCTCCGGGTACCAGTGAGGCTTCTAGTATTTGAACTCTTAATTATATAGAAGTTGGAATGGGTAACTAGGAGGGAATATAAAATAGAAAAAAAGATGAGAGCTGGTCTCAGTAAACAAACTGGTAACAGAACTCACAATGTTACAATGTCACAATTTAAACCTATTTAGTTTAGAAAAACGTTGCCTAAGAAGGGATGATGATGATAACATTATACAAATATATTCGGGGCCAATACAAACCATTGTGTGGAAATCTATTCACAAACCGCACTTTACATAGGACACGAGGACATGCATTTAGACTGGAAGAAAGAAGATTTCGTCTAAGGCAAAGGAAAGGTATTTTTTACTGTAAGAACAATCAGGATGTGGAATTCTTTGCCTGAAGAAGTGGTTTCATCAGAGTCCATACAGATGTTCAAACAGCTACTAGATGCATACTTGCAAAAACAGAATATTCAAGGATTTAATCTTTCAATGTAGGGTAATAACTGCTTGATCCAAGGATAAATCTGACTGCCATTCTGAGGTCAAGAAGGAATTTTTTTCCTAGCTTGTTGCAAAGTTGTGCTTCAAACTGGGTTTTTTTGCCTTCTTTTGGATCAACAGCAAAAAACAAATGTGAGGAAGGCTGAACTTGATGGACGAAAGTCTCTTTTCAGCTATGTAACTATGTAACCACTAGAATATCTATAAGTCCTATGTATAGCAAAAAACAAACAAAAAAAAAACCTTTATTGAATGGCAATCATGTGTAATTATACACGATTATATATGGAATATAAAATACTTGAGATCCATGCTGAATTATTTCCCTTTTGTAATAGTAAATACATTTCAATGACAAGCAGCTCCAGAAAAAAGTACTTTATGTGTTCATCTAGCTCAACCTACCCATACTGTATAAAATACCAGGATTGCTGTAGATTCTTAGTTATGTGATTTGTCAAATCTTGTTTTTAATAATTGGTTTGTAAAAAAAAAAAATTAAGGTGTGCGATGCTTTTGTGAGGGTAATTTTAAATATTAAATGAAAAAAAATATTGAACAAACCATTAAAGTTCAGTTTCTGTTACCTACATACTCACTTCATAAATAATAATCATGGCTCAATTTACCAAAATATATATGTAGAACTGTTCATGCCTTCAATGAGATCAGAGGAATTATCTTTTTGTGGGTCTAACAGTAACGTTGTGCTCAGTATGTGGAATAGAGCAGAACAGGAGTTTGCAATGAAAAATTGCATATGGGCATAGAAAATGGGGTTTAATATGCAGGGTTTTTTCCCCAAAACATTTTATTTCTTAAAATGAAGCAAAAAGACATATTGGTTATCGAGATAACAGTGCCAAACACGTTACATAGTTACATAGTTACATAGTTACATAGTTACACAGCTGAAAATAGACTATCAAGTTCAGCCT
Organism: Pelobates cultripes; assembly: GCA_933207985.1. Lineage (NCBI taxonomy): Eukaryota > Metazoa > Chordata > Amphibia > Anura > Pelobatidae > Pelobates > Pelobates cultripes. The sequence continues at coordinate 118,952,432 of OW240917.1, read as the reverse complement.
TCCTCACATTTGTTTTTTGCTGTTGATCCAAAAGAAGGCACAAAAACCCAGTTTGAAGCACTTCCAATTTTGCAACAAGCAAGGAAAAAAAATCCTTCTTGACCCCAGAATGGCAGTCAGATTTATCCTTGGATCAAGCAGTTATTACCCTACATTGAAAAATTATATCCTTGTGTGGCGGAACCAGCCTCGCCACTGTCCACTGGAGGAGCCTGGTTGCTCGCCTGCTCCCTTTAGACTATGGCCCGGCATTTAAAACCTTTTATTTTCCCTGCATAAAGGCGTATTTGTGCATTTCTTCCGGGGTGTCCGGTAGATTCAATCTACCGAACAAAATACCGAACGATCAACCACCTGGGAACTGGAGTGTGCTGTCAATGGATCCCAGAAGTTAACCGCAGCTTAATTGACGAATGCTGGGTGGCCTTTGTTCGTTTGCCGAAACACGTGGCAATGGCCATTTTAACTCCCGAACGGCCAGCGGTGTTCAGCGCCCAAACTATGGAACTGGAAACAGACACTTATTTGCGCGAACATCGCTGAGCCGCCAGCCTCCTTACCTCTGCATTCGGTAGTGGAACCGAATGACTGTTTATTCGGTAGTTTAACCGTATGAACAGCATCACCCCAGATAGCCATGCTATGGAGCCTATTCGTGTAACGAAAGACTATGGGAAAGACTTTGGCTCCATGACGATTGAACTGTATGTATGTGATCTGAGCACCATTTGGTAATAATGTGCGCTCAGATCTAAGCTATCTGGGGATATGTAGAATGTGTATGTTTTATGTGATAAATGTAACCGTATGTAATTTTATGTCTTTTTACTGAAAATGTGTGTAATGGAGTTTTGCCTCTGTCCTTGGAGATAATTGGATTACTTCCCAATTATCTCCAGGCCAGAGAGGAGGGATTGTGATGCATTGTGGGATTGTAAACTTGTGATTGGTCAATGTCCAATATGTTTCCCAGTCTTCCATCTGGTCCCCTAGGGGAGTGTCCACCAGGTGGGAGACCTGCATAAAAGCCGGGCAGGTAGCCCCAGTAAACCAGATTCTGCTTGACCCTCAAAATGAAGTGTCGTCTCATTATTGGGGGAATTGGATTGTATGCTGATTGCCAGGAGTGTAAGCTGATTGTATGTTTTTCCTGTTCGGCTGTTTCCAGTGTTCGTGTGTTTCCTGTTTGGGAGTTGGATGATTCATGTAGTTTGCAGTTCGGGAGATTGGTGCTTGCAGTAGCTGCCTGTGCATCTGAAAGGGGAATATCGCCTAAACGTTTTTTAACCTCTTGTGTGCAAAACGGTATGTTACACCTTGAATATTCTGTTTGTGCAAGTATGCATCTAGTACATTAATACATATTCCTTCCTATTAAGGCGACAAGAGGTAAAAATGAAAAGAGAAATCATGTAAGACAACCCCTTAAATAAAAATAACTAACTATTGTCCTTTTACAATCTGACATGAGATAAACTTCCCTATGTCTATCCTTGCCCAAGCTGAGAAAAATTTTTTAAGGGTGGAGGCCTTCAGTGAAGGATCTGGAAAGAGTTAGTGAATTGAAATGTTTTGTAAATAAAAGCCTTGTGAGTGGGATCCAAAAAAAAAAAGTGATAAAAGTTTTCCCAATAATAAAAAAAAATACAAAAATTTAATAACTCTTTATTAATAAGGTGGGTGTGTCTGGTGAGATCCAAGCAGCCACAAAGGCCATTTGAATAAATTTAGTGTGTCTAGGGATACTACTGAGCACAATACCTAAAGTGGATAGCTCCAGAGGACAGCAAAACTGGAAACTGGAAAATGTAAAAGAGATTCAATATAGGTTTGAATTTCTGATCAGAATTCACTTATCTGTGAATAGCCCCCAAAACAAAGGACAAGTCAGTCCCCTATTTAAATAAGCATTAGCATTAGTTTGTTCAACTAGTCATAAATGGCAAAAAATAATTCTTGTCCTAGTACTAGTTTAAATCAGTACCTAATACCCCTAACTGCTCACCTTGCCCACCCATGACCTGCCACTTTCCCTACTCCTGTTTTCTCAGCCTGCCATTGTATTTTCCTGTCTGTCCTTCGTAGAATCTAATTTTTCCTTCTCAGTTCCTTTGAATTGTTTTTGCTTTATTACCTTCCCCCATGCAACTCTAGCTTTTTTTAAATTTTGCTCTTTTTTTGTTCATCATGTTCTGCTTCCTTACCTTCCTAAAGCCAACCTCAATACTTCTCGTTCAGCCTTTTTATTGCATCTATCAACATTTATATCCAGAAGAGCAAAACAGATTAAAAATAAATAAATCACTATTACGCCTAATGGTATCAGTATGGTAAGCGTAATCATGGTAAATTAAATTTAATGAATATAATGAAAGTCTATTCAGTCCCACAATGCATCATAGAGTTCCATCTCACTAATAATCTCATTAAACGTCACTTTCTTGTTTTACACTGTGGATTTCGAATGTAGATATAGCATTCAAGCTTTTACGACATACATCAATGCAGTTAGAAAAGCATGTTACTGAGCAGTGGATCTGCTATGCGCATGTTCTGTTAATGGGTTTTACTGAGAAATGATAAGGCAGCATGCTAAGCTTTTTTTTATACAAACTCATAATGACCGAGCTGCTCATTGCCAGTCTTAGCACATTAACCTCAGATACCGTATGTTTTAAAGTAGAACTGCTAATGAAGAATTTCCCCTTATTCTAAATTGGAATTTGAAAAGTACATTGTTGATTATGTTATATCACAACAATGCATCAGAATCAGCGTTATTTAATAAAGTGAGAATTGTTGGGAATTTAAATTTTAGACTAAAATAGCTAAAATGGAAGCATAGCCGAATTTGAGAATTTTGCCACTTAAGCTATTCTGTCCTTAAGTTTGAAATTCACTTTGAATTCCAACAATTCTCACTTTAATACATAACGTTATTGTTGCTATATTTGTTATACAGTCCCACCCTCTCCACTATGGGCAGGGGTGGTTTGAAAGGATGGAATCCACTTTTAAATTAGTTGGATTTCCTATTTTAAGTTTGAACATACTACAGAGTAGCCAGGAGAATAATGCTAGCTTCATGAAGTGGTTTTGGTGTATAGATCATGCCCTGCAATCTTACTGCTCAATTCTCTACCATTTAATTGTTAGATCAATTTGTTTATACAGCTCAAGCTACACTCCCCTGGCTGTGACACATACACTACTCACTAATCACATGCCTAAAAACTGTTGAGTTTGTAAACTAACTGAGCATAGAATGTTTACTTCTCTTGATCTTTTAATTGCCTGCTATTGCAATGCAACATCTTCTGCGAGAATAGATAAAGTGACAAACAGAAAGAAAGAATTATAACTTCACAAGAAGAAACAAAAATGAATGAACCTACAGACCTGTATGCATTATCAGGAAAGCACATTTTGGCACTAATTTCATCCCAATGTGAGAACGTGAGTATTTTATTTTATTCATATATTTATATAATTTATGAAACATCCAGTATTTCCTTATTTAACAATGTAAAAAAAAATAAATATATATATATATATATACATATATATATATATATATATATTATTATATTATTATTTTTTTTTTTACGAATTTCTATTTTCTTGTATGTATTTGATTGGACGCTGCCCAACATGAACGAGAAAGGCAATGCTTTGCAAAAAGTTTGTGGATCAGCTCAGCGGCATAACTTGCATACGTTAGATTTAAGGGACTTAGACAAATAATATTGAAAAACTGATACATGCATTTTTTTTAATATTCTGACTGCCATGTTTAAGTGCATTACAATTATTCATTTTAGCTTGGACTTTTCCAATTATGTAATGAATTTGTCTACTTTGCATTACTGTGACAAAAGCCATGCTCACGTTTGTTAGTAGAACTTTGCACAAAAGCTAATGTATTAGAATAAATAGATGGATTGCATTCATGCACAGAAAGCCACACAGAACACCATGCATGGAGCATACCGTAACAGTAATGGCGGTAATCCTCTGATGACAAGACATTGCAACAAGAAATAAAATTGGATTTATTATTACATTATACCGGAGTGCCAGATTATTTCTTCCAGAACAAACCAATATTTAGCATTTTATTTTATAAAGTCTCTTCCTAAGGTAGAAAGGAATTGGTGAGAATGATGAATGTATAGCAGATTCAATTCCAACTCCCAATCATGACTTAGTTAAAAGCAATTCTGCAGACAGAGTTTAACTTGGACACTCAGTTTACATAATTTCTATAAAAACTAGCGGAGATACGTGTCACACATGAAATACTCACTGCTATCTTGTTCTAATACACTGATCTCACAATAAATCATCAATATCCTCGGAAGACAAACATGTCAGCCAATAATCAGAATATCAGAAAGCCAGCCAAGAGTATTCAAAGGGACATTAAAAGAGACAGAGTGGCTGAAAGGCTGCCAAAAAGTCACCATGATTAATGCACTCTACAATGCACAGCATTTAATAAGGAGCAAAACCCATTTCCCAATACAGTTGGAGCCGTAAACTAAAAAAAACAACACACTTCCCTGAGGTTCTACATTGTTCAAGGGGTTTCCTTCTCATACCTGCAAGGCTTCTTGGATATTTCCATTGTAATCTATTATCTCTGTTGCTCCTTGATCTCCCTTTTGTCCTGGAGGCCCCTTTAGGAAAGAGCACAATACATTAACAGACAGCTAACATTATACTGTTAAATGAAATTAGGATCCTGCATTACATGGGCAACATTTCAGGAAACCATCACCAGTAAGCCCTGCGTGGGATATCGGTTATCTTCTGATGAAAGTAGCAGAAATAGTGGTAGATATATTTGTGTCTTCACATATGTACAAACACAGAGATTACTCACCCGTGGACCAATGGGACCAGTGTCTCCTTTGTTTCCAGAATCTCCCTACAAGGATATAAAATGAATATATAAGAAGGAGGGAAACGCAAAAATAAGAAGACACAGCACATTTCTGAGATAGTGTTTCCATAAACCAACCTCAGACACCAAGACAGGTTTGCATTATATGACAATATTGATCCTTCATGTTGTTAATGCTGAACAAAAAATTAATTTAGGCATTCTCACATAGGGTATCATAGCTGTATTAATACTGAAGAGAAAACTTGGTAATGTTATAATAGAATGAGCTTCTCCTCTTTACTTATAACCAGTGGCAATTTTTGCACATGTAACAGTCAGAGTGTACCAGGATCCTGTTGAGCTTTATATGCACTATACACTTGCTTAGCAGTGGGATTTGCGTGTGAATTCACTTCACCTTCCTATTTACTGAGAAAAAGGGAACTCTGGCCTCTGAGAAGTTGAGGTTATTGTTCATTAGATTCAAAGAGAAAGAGAAAGAGTGAGAGAGAGAGAGAGAGAGAGAGAGGGAGCTAAAGTAGCTATATTATTTAAGAGATAATTTTATCAATTATTTTGTCTTTCCATTGCCTCTAAAGCTACAGATTAACCAAAAGCAAAACTAGAACAGAGGATTCCAAACCTGTTGAGTGTAGATTAGTTCCCACTGGTCTATTATCCAATGGAGAGCTTACAAGGCAAGGCACAGTTTCACTTTCCTCTTTTACTCATCCACAATGAGCGACTGGAGTAATATATTACACCATGTTACCCTCACTCATGTTGGAGAACAGGATTGAAAGCAGCACCAAAAGTTTCATCAACCATTAGAGAAGCAGAGACAGAGCACTCTTCACAAATAACATCTCACTATAGTAGCACAAAAACTGGTCAGGAGAATGGCTAAATTCTCATTTAGCATTATTTTTTATTAATAATATATTCTAGAACAATAATTTCGGTGGGAGGCAGTGCGAAACAAAGATGGGAACGGGCATGTTGCTCAGTGGCAAAAAGGCATGGAACATACATTTTATATCCCTCCCACATATCTTCACTTATGCCCCCTCTAATACCCTAACCGACCAACTAAAATCCTAACATGCTCTATGAATCAGTTTATGACACCAAATCTTTTAACTAAAATCAGAGTGTTACGTAGACCTATATATATATATATATAAAGTGCTCAGCTGCTGTATTAACCAAACACCATGCTGTATGAACCCGCGCCCACAGTATTAACCTCAAACTTGTAGCATTAAACTGCACACACTGCTTCAAAACCTTGCACACACTGCACGTATGATGCAGTAAAGGGGTAAAGTCACAAAATATGATATTGGAGGTATTATTTATCTCTCAGAATCCATGATGACAGAGGGTTAACAGTAAAAAGATGCCTTAATTAGACGCTTTTCAGGACCATATTTGGGGCTGCTGCCCAAGTCAACCACCCATTTAAATTGGTTGTTCTCTATAGGGTGTCTTTTTTTTACCTTAGAAGAGAAATATTGTCACCTAATGTAGAAAAACATAAACACTGAAATATTTATAATTCCACTGGCATCATTGGATACTTCTGTAACTGACGTGTATTTTCTTGTTAGCTTGTCCCACTTTCGCAATGCAGTTTTGTTATTTAAGTGACTAGGAAATAGGAACAGCTATCGAAATGAAGTAAATGCCAAATGCTTGCATTTATCTCTGCATACCACTAGATGGAGCATTAGTCAAAGCAGAAATGGTATTAACAATAAAAATTAAAATCAGGAGTTACTGTTAGCAATTTTTCAGAATGCAACAGACTTTGGAAAGCATGCCTAAATAATCTAATATTTATGCAATACCAATACACAAAGAAGTAATATGATTATATTGGCATGACATTTATTTATACACATTATGATTAAAAAAGTGAGAGCAGGTAGCAAAGTAAAGTGTAAAGCAGTTGGTTACTGACCTTTGACCCCTTTGGGCCTCTACTTCCAGATTCACCTGGTTCTCCCTGTTACAAGTCCATTTCAGAGAAGATTGCATAAATAGAGTTTCAGGAAGAGAAGCACAGAGGTTAGCTGTGGTAGGTATTACATTAGAGATCTTTTCTCTATTGTGTAAAAGCTTTAGAAGACCAAACGTGTAAAAAATCATAAACCAGAAGTGTTTTATAATAGAAGTGAAGGAGCCTCATGCAAACAAATGTGATACATGCATTGCACCACTTGAGGGGCAGACATGGCTCTAATTGCCCATTCCAAATGGCCTAGTGTTCGTAGCAAGTATTTTAATATTGCTGAGATGCTACTGTTTGAATTTAATTTGAACTTCGCATGATTAATCATAGCTCAGGACAACATGAGGTGAGTCAAAGCCATAGACATTGCTAGGGAGACCCGAATGTGGGTCTCTTTAGCACTGGATCTCTACAGCTGGTGGAGGTGACAAAAGGATATTAATGATTTTTTTATTTAACATTGACAGCCACTTCTCACATCAGCCGCCTATTTAAAAAAAAAAAAAAAAATACAGTAGTGCATTTCTCCATTAGACTGCTTAGAGAAGGCGTGGTGCCCAACAGATGACTAACACCCCTCAATTAGTAAAGCATCATGGCAGGATCCCATTGAATGCTCGGTGTGCAGCTCATTTCCAGCCATGCTTTCATGTTTGTCATGATACATCCCTACCTCTCTGTTAGTGTAGGAATCACAGAGTTTTCCTTGGGGCTTAAACCCCAGGTGTTTCTGAAACCTAACAACGTCTCTGGTCAAAGCTAACTGATTTATCAAATATTCATGCTCAAGTAAACTTGAGTTGTGATTAAAGTACACCTGACTGCATCTGAGATATTTAACTTGAAGTTAGTTTGGGGTTTAGGAAGAATTCATGGACTTTGGATCTTAAAGGTGTCACAAGATTGCCAGCCGAAAAAAAGTAAGTATACTCATGCAGCTCCCATGTTATGTTTTCAGTAAAGATGATGAAAGGCACAATCCTTGAAAGTAAACACTATGCGACAAAATACAATCAGTCCTTGCTTTAACATTTATTATACCACTGCCCTACATGATATATACAATTTCATACACATCACGAATAAAGTTACATCATTTTATGTTGGAAACTCCAACAGATGGCTTACCACCAAAGAGACTAGATCGATAGGAACTGTATTATCCTCGAACTTCAAACAATAAATATTGTATATACTTAATTCTTATGTGAAGTACTGATCATAATGACTTATTTTCATTTCAGGAAACAAAAACAGCCAATTTATATAACTGACTTTCCGTGAACAGAAACATGATTGATGTAATCTGTTCTTTCAGAGCACTGCACAAATAGCACCATAATTGATTAATTTCCATTGAACAGATCAAGGGATTATGCAAAAAATGATATGGGAAGAATTCAAATGTGGCACAATTACCATGGATACCAATGAAATGTTCCTGCTTATTGGTTAATTTTTAAAACTTCTCTTTAGATTTACTCTTTGTAGATCACGTTTCCCGAGACTCTCCAACTGTTCTCAAATCGCAAATCTCATGCCTGATAGCCAGACATCACAAGATTTGAGTAAAATAAAAAAACCTGAAGAGTCGCAAGTCAACTACCTTGCAATACAGCATATAGCTAAAGACATGGTGCAAAAACAGCTGCCATAGAAGACCATTTGTACAAAGCACACATCTGCAATCCAAACATGGAGAATAAAATAAATAAACTGTAAGAGCCATAACAGCCACGTTATCCATTGATCTGGTATTTAGACATAAATATTTACTTATCGGCTTCTAGGGATTCCATATATCTCCATGCACAAGGTGAGCTTTGTGTGCAATATACATTACATTTTAAGGAAATCCACATATATTTGCTCAGTTATAGAAAATTCACTTATTTTGGATTTCATTCAAAGTACAAGATGATGTTTCAAGTTCAAACAACGTTCTCTGTCAATGCAAAGCAATCATAACAAGAGTGGATACTGTATGTATGTAACCTGTGCCCCGTCTCTACACATATCTCTAACAAGTCATTAAATATGGCAACCAGAGCAACCATATCATAATACATAAAGAAAAAACATATAAGATTATGCTAAAATGCTATTTTAAAAAAAAACTTTTTTTTTACAGCTAAACTGTAGCTGTAGCCATTAAAAAAAAAATGCTTTGTACAGATCCTGAAAGCTCTAAAATTACTTTTGCTTTTTCATGACAACTTTTACAGGGGGGGGGAGGCGGGTAGGGGGGGCAATTCAGGTTGTCTACTCTATAATCTCTATGATTGGATCTTAAGCAGAGGCAATTAAATCAGAATTTCCCAGGATCTTTGTAATCAGTCAGTGGAGAACTGCAGTGGTCATGGACATGGCGCATTATATTAACAGAAAGCTCGGCTGTTATTCACTTCAATCTTTGTGATCTTGCTGCAGTGAATGAGGTCCCCTTTTAACTAGTGCAAGAGACAAAGGCCTCAATTTATTTTTCAATAAGCTTTTCAAATTATTTAATATTTTTGTATAAAATTTCAAAAATATATGATATAAAAAAGAATATAAAAATGCAACATATTGGAAGACTTTTTCAAAATATTAAATAATATTAGCAGTTTATCCAAAAGTTTTACATCATTTTAAAAGTTAATCCAAAAACATTAAAGGAACACTCCACTGACCACGTACAAAAAAATAAAATAATAAAAACCACTGCTTAGTAAATATAAACTCAATGATAAAATGCTTGCATTTAATTATGCCTTTTTTTCCATTCGGTGTATATGTAAAACAACTTGCAAAACCTGTAGATCCATTGTCTGCAGCATTTGCAAGTCCTCTTCTTCTAACCCCACCCAGACTTTCAGTGACCAATTACATTCAGTCAAAGAGTCCCAATGCAGCTCAATGAGAAGTCTTTGCTAGGCAGATACTCTGGGCAGTGGCTGCCTCTGGAGTTTAACTTCACTGAGTTAACCAAACCAGGAAGTAACAGGACAGGTTACCTGATTGATCGAAAGCCAGGGGAGTGTAACAAGGTTCATTTATAAAAGTGTCAATTTCTTTTGGAAGGGCACATTCATCACACATAAAGTATTTCAGCAAGCTAAAATGCTTTGGAGGTCTGGAGTGTCCTTTTAAGTCAATGATCTAGTTAGGATCCATTGTGTAAATTCCCTTTAAAATCAACTATTCGAGCCACAGTGAGTGACTACTGGTGATGGGAGACAGCATGTACACTTCACACTACTGAGATCAAATAAAATAGCACATATTTCGTGACAACCATGCTACTTAAAACCGAATTAAGCAAGAAACATTGAGGTACATATATCAGTAGCAATTGCATGACAAAACTGTAAAAGTGTAGAAATGATCAGGACTGGATTTTTGCCCCACTTTGATCTTTATATGTAACTTCGGACTTCATTCAGGAATACATGGTATAACATTAGAGGGCTTACCTTTGGACCTGACAGTCCCTGAATACCTCTCTCTCCTCTTCCTGGAGGGCCCAATTCTCCTCGTTCCCCCTAAAAGCACAAAGAGTAGAAATATAAAAACATTAAATCACACTGGTTTGCATTGGCATTAATGATCTGACATAAAAAACAAAAACAAAGCAGAAAAATAAGATAATGCGAACATTACTCAAATACAAATAAATATTATTAAATAACATCTATAACTCTAACTTGATTACGAAGCGTAAATGCATCAATAAACAGATTTTCAGTGTGAAATTTGAAGCTTTGCAAAAATCTAGTGGAATGTGTCAAAAAAAGACTATAACAGACTATTAGACTGAAAAGTAAAAATTGGATTGTTCTTGTAACTTAGTTTATCTTTATAAGTCTTTATATACAATAATTGATATATAATTTCCATGCCTGGGGCCACTTATCCCAACTCACTCTTCAATGATAATGATTGTGTTTTAGTAACAAATCACTTCTAATTAGTGAGTTTTCCATCAAACTAGTTTATTTTACTTTATTTTTAAGTCTTTGAATTTATTTTATTATCATCTGTCATAAGCAATTGAAAAATCCAGTGAATAAAGAGAGAATTAAAATAAACATCACAATAGTCCAAATAGATAAATCATTTCGGAAACATAAACACAGAGGAAGCACATATAAAAATAAAATCTAAGAAAATAACTATTCCTTTGACATTTAGCTGAAAACTGGACATAAACCGATAATGATCTTGCCACTTGAGTTGACTTTTTCTCAAAATAATCACCATTGGCCTATTGGCATTAAAATATGCCAAATATTTTATCTTCAATATTTTTATGGGAAAAATACATTTAATATTGTCCAGTTAAATTATTCATTCGGCCAGTTGATTTGTATCTCTGTAAAATGTTAGTATTTGAATTTCATTTTTTTTTTGCAATAATTTATCAAAATAAACTTTTGTTTAAGCCCAGAATAAACATAAACTGATTTTATGTAAAAGCATGCTTAAAGACGGCTTGCACAGCTTATGGGAGGTTATAAAAATTGTAAATTCAATGCTCAGAAAACTGCTGTAATGAACAGAATATTAGCATTGAAACAAAATTATTCAGTTATATGAAATCTGTTCAGAAGGCAATTGTGATGTTAAAATGTAGCTCTCTTAAAGGAAAACTATAGTGCCAGGAAAACAAACAGATTTCCCCTGTGTAAAGGCCCCCTCCCGTTGTGTTAAAGGGGTTAATAACCGCTTCAGTCACTTACCTGGGTCCAGCGAAGATTTCCCTCGGCGCTGGCTCAGCTCTGCCCACGCTCCGCCCACGCTCCTCCTCCGCCGGTGGATGGAGGAGGATGCTTTCCTATGGGGAAAATCTGACGCTGGATGTCCTCATGCAGAACATGAGGTCGTCCAGCATCAGATAACAGACCAAAAGTCTGTTTCAGTTCCAAAAGGCCCTCTAGTGGCTGTCTGGTTGACAGTCAGTAGAGGACGAGTTAACCCTCAGAGGTAATTATTGCAGTTTGTAAAAACTGCAATAATTACCACTGCGGGGTTAAGGATGATGGGAGTTTACACCCAGACCACTTCAATGAGCTGAAGTGGTCTGGGTGCCTACAGTGTCCCTTTAAGTAAAATACAGATTTTTTCTTATTTCCTTCAAAAAAATTTAAACGGCCAGCGTGTTGACATTATAACCTAGTTACGATATTAAAAACATAATATGCCAAAATAATTGGCAGATCATTCAATAAAAATTAAATTTTATTAATGTGATCAGAGACAACAGGCTAAAAATGTATAAGGCACATAATATCAATTGTGTGCAAAATTGGCATCTAATGCCAGCACACACAGTATCCTCGTGCCTGAGAAACAATGACGCCACAGCCCCCACACCAATAGCTACCGCTGTCCTTAGCTAAGACTCATCTCCCTTGCCACCCTTTTATTTATTTGAGTTTAATGGATGACAATAGAAAAGGTTACTCTATTTTTAAAGGAATATTCAAAGCTCCAAGCATGTACTGCTCCCCCCAATTTAAGTAGTCAAACTATTTACAAATGGGATGACAACTCTCCTGGGTTCACTTCCTCCATTCAGAGAGCTTCTGGCTAATGTCTGCAGTACAGAGCCAGCTCATTGGCTGAGAATGTGAGCTGATCGTTCTCAGCGAATGAGCTGAGCTCAGCACTTGTTATGGTGTTTGGAGTGTTCCTTTAAACTAGGGTAAAAGAACAAGGACCCATACTGTGTAACAGTCTAAAAGTGGAACAATCAGTATGAACATTCCATTAGTTACCATAGTGACTGCTTCACTTTTTGAAATTTGCCACAGAACTGTTCTTTATAAATAATTCCATGTACACACAATTCACAGTACTTAGATGGATACATTGAACATCTGTTAAACATTTTTTGGTGGAATAAATGAAAAAATTTACTACTGAAAATCACAAAATAATTAAATGGATTCTTACCTTGGTTCCGGGTAACCCTGGTAAACCAGGTTCTCCCTGGGGACCTAGGAACCCTGGCTCTCCCTTAGAGGAAAATACAGATTAAAACACATCATATAAGTAGCCACTTTCGTTTTTTTTTTTTTTTAAACAACAAATATATTATCATCTATTATTACATTTATGTGTGCTACATAGTTGTGCAATGGAAAATATTGTGACAGTGTGAATGCTCATATGATTTGAAGTTGCCATGGTGCCTGGAATGTGTATATGCAGCATTCTACTATGAAATTCTGTGAATAGATAGTAAAGCCCCTTTGCTGCTGAAAGTGGAACTCCTCCTCTGGCAGCATCATTGGGGTGTCATTAACTAGTTCCAGGCTGGCAAATGTCAATTCTGTGCCTATTTCTATGCATAGAATGTCATTCATTAACTGATTAGTGGTGTCTTCTTCAGACATTCAGTCAAAGGCTATGAAGGTAGGGAATAGACAGGAGTACAAGAGGTAAAAATACATAAATTAAAGAAACAACAGATACCCTTATAAAACTTCCTAATTTAAAAGAGTAATATTGAAGAAAGCTCCCCCAATAAGGGGTAATATAATTGTGTTGGCTTATACCAACATTAACTCTACTCATGCCAAGTTCTATAAATTCAACATGAATCGTCCAATGAGAAGAAGGCATCATATTCACAGCAAAAACCACAGTAAAGGAAAGCTTTATTCCCTAACACAATGCATGCACAGTGCACAATATACAGTAACTAGAGTGAGTGCAGGTCTTTCACAAAGATAGTGGGTTAACAGAACTAATACATATGCATAACAAAATACTGATTGTAAAGAACAGGCCGAGAACCAATCAATAAGTCAGTGCAGAACAAAGCAAATCAAGCATACATATGTTTTGAATTCTTGTTAGTAGGAAAAGTGAAGGAATATTTGTGTATAAATAGTGTCAACAGAAAAAAAATGATTACATGTTTGACTGCTGCATTCCTGGGGTAATGAGCTCCATGTGGTGATATTTACCATTCTTGTTTTTGTATCTATTCTCAATAAAGCTTTAGGGTTCTGCTGTAAACCAACAGTGAAAAATAAGTTTTTACCCGGTTTTCCCCTACTTCCCTACCAGCTACCAAGGCGCTTTCTGGAGGGAAAGTGCCTCAGACTATTTGGAACAATCACTCCCTGAGAGCCAGAGGAAGGGCCCCCTATTACGTCTACAGGAGCTCCTGACAGTTGACAGGTGAAAGCCCCATATTTCATGGAACTCTTTTGGGCACGAACTTTGTTAGCAGCCTGTCAAAACTGTACCCCAGTGGCTATTTGTCATTTGGCTCTTCATGGATCCGGGTGCATTTTACCAACATGGGTGCCCGGATCAGAGCTATCCAGGGATGTATAAAATGTGGGGTTCCTGTTGGTTTTTACTGTGTTTCTAGGGTATTTTTGTGTTGTGCTCTCTATCTGGGACATAATTAATTTAGCGAGCAGCAACTCAATAATCTCCAAGACACAGAAGAACCAGAGGAGGATCATCCGTTTCTGAACAGGGACCCCAGGCTGGGGGTCTGTGTATGAATGACCATGCTTTGTCTAATAAAATCAGATCTACAATCTGTATGGGTAGAAAGCTTATACAAGTTATACACTAACTACATTGGAAAGAGCAAAACTCTAAGGGAAAGAGAATCCTTGGCAGTGATACAAGAGTGGTCCGCCACAATTATCACACATATCACGCACTTGATTTCACACAATACCATTGTTTCACAATTTTGAACAGATATCTCCTGTCTGGTTAAAAACAATATTTTGTGCATCACCTGCATATCTAAAGTTGGACTATGGAAAGTCCTCTTTGGGCACAGAAACTTAAGAAATCAAGTTTCCACAACTATCCCAGAGTTCCCTACACAATATGGAAATGAGCACAGGCAGGCATTGTGTTTCATACTTCATAATTCATTCTGCATTTTGGCAAGTACCCTTAGCAATGAGGGCTATTTCAAACAAAAATTTTTTACAAAAAACCTCACAGTATCAGTTGTAATCCAAGAGGATCAGTGACCAGAAACCAGCCATGAGCTGCAGTTTCGACCTTGTGGATCTTACCAACATGGTGAGGTTTTGGACTGCAAGTTGAAGTCTCTCTGAAATACAACTCGCCATAATGCAAACAGAAAACATATTGCACATATCTCTAGATGGACATTTTGGAAAGTCCTTATGGGGTTACAAACAGGTAAAGGAAAACTATTTTCCACCACCCACCCCCTCATAATAAGTGTTCATGCTTGGGTGCACAGTAATACTGCCCAAAAGCAGGTCAATCCTTCCCATGATGGGGACAAAGGGCAAACTACTTCCCAGAGGAATAATCACAACTGTGAGCCGTAGAAACACTTGAAGAAAGGTTCTCCTACTACTCACCCATCTCTCAATTTCAGTACACTTGATATGCCCTTAGCATTCAGGAAATTAACTGAAAGGCGAGGGAAGGACCATTTGTTTATTAAATTTCTAGAATTGCTAGCACAATGTAGATACAAAATGTTATGTCCTTAAATTTGAGCATAAGTTGCACTCACGACAGCAAACAGAGACAATAATTCCTTCGATATAAACTGTTTAACAAGGAATTTGGTTATGCTCAGTTATAGTACCAACCAACCCCATGTGCAGGAAATTATTTTGTGTGCTGCAGGTCCCTTCTGTAGATCAAAAAAAATGTTAGGTCTTAAAAGTGTCAGGCACATCAGATTGATAATTTATGTAGAACATTAACCTGGTATTTACAGGAAACACAGCAATCTCTCAACTTTCCCACCAATTCTGGTCTATATTATAAGCTAAAATGACGAACGTTGAGGTTGGTTTCTCTACCCTTCACATTTTAATTCATATTTAAAAACTGAACACTCTTGTACTCTGTAACTCATAGCATGTATTTTACATTAACTTGTCAAGACAGTGCACTGTAGACTGAAACAGGCACTTAAAGCTAACATAAGTAACCAGCTACACATGTTCTCGAGACCTGGCTATGGTTGGTGAGCCAATACTGGATTATGAATTCCTGTTATCGATATAATAGTAGCAATAATATTACTCATGATGATAATATAGAACTACATTTTACACTGCACCTTACTGGGAAACTGTCACAAACCAATAGCTAACCAAGGCATTGATTTAATTTTGTTTTAATTTAATTTCTGCTGGATTTTATACCAACTTAAATACTGCTAGTATATACTCTTCCCCCAACCCCAAGGCCATAGCAAGATAATTTACAAACAAATCATCCACAGATTCAGTGATGTTATCACACAAAACAATTGCCAAAACACAATATTGTGCAATAGAAAACAAATGGCTTTCGCCCCCTCCACTCTACTGAGACTGCTCTTATTAAAGTTACAAATTACCTAATCACAGCTAAATCCAAAGGCCACTACTCCATACTAATTCTTCTTGACCTCTCTGCAGCCTTGGACACTCTTGATCATGTCCTCCTTCTCCAAACTCTTCAATTCCTCGGTCTCTGTGACACTGTCCTCTCGTGGTTCTCCTCCTATCTCTCCCAATGTTTGTTCAGTGTCTCCTTTTGCAATTACAACTCCTCCTCTCGCCCTGTCTCGGTTGGAGTCCCCCAATAATCTGTTCTTGGTTCCCTTCTGTACTTGCATCAGTCCATTCTTGCAAGCTTGTTGTCTTGGTGTTATCTTTGTTCCTGGCCTCACCTTTGCACCACATATCCAGAATGTTGCTAAAACCTGTCGATTCCACCTTAAAAAAAAATCGCCTGCATCCGCCTTTTTCTCACGCAAGATGCTGCCAAGGAGTTTGTTTATGCTCTGGTAATCTCTCGCATGGATGTAATTCTCTCCTAGTTGGTCTCACCAGAAGCCGAACTGCCCTGCTACAATCGGTACTGATGGCTGCCAGGCTGATCTTTCTCACCCATTGCTCCTCCAATACTTCACCCCTCTGTCGATCCTTACACTGGCTTACTGTATCCTATAGGTGTCAATTCAAAATACTAACTCTAACCTATAAAGCTCTAACCAACTCTAGCCCCTCTTAAATTTCTTCCCTGATTCGTAGATATGCCCCTTCTAGGTCTCTCAGCTCTGCCGGTGACCTTCTCCTGTCTGCTGCTCGCACCCTTGCTGCTAACGCACACTTGCAGGACTTCTCGTGGGCGGCTCCCTTCTTTTGGAACAGCCTGCCTCCCCAATCAGACTCTTTCCTAGTCTTCAATTGTCTAAGAAGTCTAGAAATGCTTATGGACTCCCAGAGTAACTTGTCTATACCTATCCATAACTGTCTCTTGCTCTCCTAAAGAGCCATACTACAGTCTCACCTCCAGTTATGCTACTTTTCCACCTTGTTTGGTGGCTGTCACCCTTGCTGCCCTGTTGTGTATTTGTACCCCACCTCCTCTAGACTGTAAGCTCATTTGAGCAGGGCCTTCATCTACCTATTGTTCCATTGGTGTCACTGTGTAATTGTCTCATTTATTGTAAACTTCCCCCCCTTTCATAATATTGTAAAGAGCTGTGAAATTAGTTGGTGATATATAAATACCAATAATAATAATAATAATAATAATAATACAATGAGACTGTTGAAACATGTACAATAAAAGCCAATGTGATAAAGATTACAAATTCTAATCAATTTTGTCTTTGAACGTGCTACTTATTATTGTCCAATTGTTTCCATTTAGTCATCTAAAGCTTCCATACATATCCTCCATGTGTAAACATATCCCAGTTTACCTTATGCATAGCTCACATGCATTCACACTGTACCAGTCTCAATATCCAATGTTTAACAGTTGCAAGGCCAGGACACTAAAGCAGACTATCAATGGCTCTTGTTTGCAGGATCTCCCCTTTATTTGGCTGCTTGGCCAGCCTCTTGAATTCACCTATTTCTAGCCAACTTAACCATTAGCCAACTTAACCATTCACTTACAAGCTTGATAAAGGCCTCCATGAGGTCAACACTTTGCCGGGTCATTGTTATGTCTGTATAAACCACTCTGTTTTTTCACAACATTCAGGATGAGGATTGTATTAATGTTTCTACATTTCAGGGGACATTATGAAGGCTCTCCAAGAGCCGAAATATTGCTCTATGATATGAGGTCACAGTAAAAGGTATACTGACAAGGAGAAGCAGTGCTAGACCCATTTTCATTTGACCATAATATAATAAGATGGGAACTTACAACCATTTTGGCTTATTTTCACAGCATTCATGACATGCTTCATTCCTCTCATTCTGTCTTCCTTATAATCTAACTAGTCTGGATGTCTCTGGAAAAAGCCCTGTTTTGGTCTAAGACTTTTGTCTGAGTGTCTGGTCATCTCGCGCTGATGCCCCTTTTTGAAGTGTATCTGTCTTAGTAGATGTCCAGCTGACAATCTACCTTTCTTTAAAAGAAAATCTGATATATTTTATTTACCCTAAAAATCAGACACAAGAGTAATGTTATTTTTCTGTGCATGTTGAATAATATAAAATATAATTATTTATAGTTCTACTATAACTTCAAGCATGGATTGCACTGTGTATATAACTTAACTTCAAAGATTATCTAGCTATTAGTTGGAACATAAGAAGAGCAATAATTTGAACATATTTTTAACAAATCACTGTACACCTGTGAATTTGTAGATCCTTCATTTTACATCAAAGAAAAATAAAAGTAAATCTCCAGGTTCACTTGGGTTTGATGCCCACTGTTGCATTACAAATTAATTTACGGCACGTGGTAGATCCAAAGATGGAGTAAACATCACGGAGAGCCAGTACTGCCACCTCGTAATGAACCTTTTAAAAATGTCAGCGATCAGTTTGCTTTACACCAGTTTTGACCTCACAAGCCGGTCAAACTCAAATGATGTTGGAAAGTTTCACATCGTTTTTCAACACATATTGCATTGTGTGTTCCTATTTATTTAAAGGTCTGCATTTTCTAACCTGCAGAGCACCAGCTGCGAGCAAGATTGTAGCCACCGGTAATTTATTTGAGGATTTAGACAACTGTTGGCCAGAAATACAGAGTTTCTAACTCTTTACTAGTTATGTGTGTCTCGATCCTGTGGTTATGTTTTTAAAACGCACACAGTGCCTATGAGCATTTTATACAGGTCTATCCTGCTTCCTGTGCCTGGAATAAATTAGCACCAAACGAACGGCTAATAAAATTGCTTTGCAGTCATGCCACATACAAGTAGGCCTCAAAAAGAAGCACATGGTTACTCTTCGTTAAGTACAATAATGTATATCCTGATACTGAACACTGTAGTGCAAAATGTTGAATCTAATGCTTCTGATTGATCCTAAAATAATATCAATCCAATAATCTATGCCCTGTGTCACTGTATATGACAAAGGTAAATGAGGAACGAACAGCTACTGCCCAGCAGGAATGTAGCCCAGTGAAAACTCATGGGAACTGAGTTTTCTTATTATATTTGTGAGAGTTCCCACACTTCTTCTTGTAATGCTTACAGCATAGGAGCATTCTTACAGCACACTGGGCATTTTAATGTGAATAAGTACCCCGCAAAGCAATCACTTATTCAGGTTATTTTTAAATTAAAGAGCCCAAAAACAAAATAAATTAAAATCACTCTTTAGCAGATATATCTACAATGAAAACATGCATGCATTTAGCCGTGCATTTTTTCATTGGGGATTAGTGATGTCCCGAACTGTTCGCGAACGGTTCACCACCCTCCCAGACCCTCCCTCCCAGACCCTCCCACCTCCTGGACAGCATCCATTTTGAAGCTGCATTCTTAGTGAGCTGTCCAGGAGGTGGGAGGGTCTGCTGCTGATTGGCTGGAATGTGTCTGCTGACTGGAGTCCACGGCGAACCGTGGTGAACCGTGGCAAACCGTTCGGCGAACAGTTCGGGACATTACTATTGGGGATATATCTAAAATAGCTTGAAAAACCTGCAGTTCTCTTGTCTGCTTGCAAGCCCTAGTCTTCTAACCCTGCCTAAATTTTCTGTGACTGTCCAATCACAGACTTCCCAATGCAGCTGTGTTTACATCTGGGCATCCAATGAGCTAACCGAACCAGGAAGTAACTAGATTGGTTGTCTAATGGAAAGCCGGGATGCGGTGTGACCAGGTAAATTCATAAAAGTGTAAAATTCTAGTGAAATCTGCATTTTTTGCAAAATGAAAAAAATGAACACTCTTCATATGCATAGTTTTATAAAAAAAAAATGCATATATACAAATAGATATAGATTAATATATGTGCATTTTAATAATATACTGTATATATATATTAATGTATGTAGATATTCTAAGCTCATATAAATATGTATACATATCTGTTCATAATTCATACACAAATATTATTATAATCTACATACATTTCATGAAAACACCACATTTGAAAAAAGGAGATTAGTTTTTAATATTTGTGATATTCCAACCATTCTAGATGCTAGTTGCACCCCCTCCATATAAAAATAAATATTTATTTTCATGTTTACTTATGGAAGCTCTCACTTCCACTTGAATGATCACTCAAGTGGAGTGAATCAGGAATTCCTGCATGCTGTCAGTTTGATGTCTAGCGTTTCGTTGCAAAATCAATTTAAAAAGTGCAGGTTTCTCTTGAAATAGGCGTGATGTCCCGAACGGTTCGCCACGAACTGTTCGCCACGGACTCATCATTGAGTAAACTTTGACCCTGTACCTCACAGTCAGCAGACACATTCCAGCCAATCAGCAGCAGACCCTCCCTACCAGACTGGAATGTGTCTGCTGACTGTGAGGTACAGGGTCAAAGTTTACTCAATGATGAGTCCGTGGCGAACCGTTCGCGAACCGTTCGGTGAACCGTTCGGGACATCACTACACTCGTGAATTCGGACAAGCAAGACCTGCTTTTAACCCCTAAAGTACTTCAACGACCTCCTTTTAATCCCTAAAGCACTCCAATACACATATGTAGTATAATACTACATATACGCATATATAAAGTGAAACAAGGGCTTTCTCACAGAGTTATTCACTAAACTATCTAACCTCTATCCTTCTTTAAACATTCAGTGTTTGAAGGTGTTTACTAAACATGTGCAATTCGGTTCGGTCCGAATGAAAATTAGGAAGAATTTCGGACATTTGGATGCTTCCGAACCCTACCCTAACCCCAACACTACTATTAACCCTAACCCTACTCCTAACCCAACCCAGCAACTGCTTCTCTATAAAAACATGGTAATAGGACCAGAGATCATCAGTCTTAAATAAGATACATTTTATGACTTTTTCAAATTTTAGTTTTTTTAAACAGGGCCAGGTAATCTATGCTAAAAATGGAATACACTAGCATTAAGAAAATATATACCTTTTTAAGATAAGAGTGTTCTTTTTATAGTTTTTGCCAACACTGACATACAGTGTCCTGGATGTGACACTTGCAAACAGGTGATAAAAATGAGATGGCAAAAATAATTTAGGATTTAGGTTTAGAACTTGCTAGCAGACTTACAATACAGTGTGCATTCTTTTTATAGTACTGGTATTTTTGCATATGTAATTAGCACTTTTACCAGTCATTTCCTTGTTTGTTGCGAGGCATATTAGCATGATAAGCAGTTTACTGGTGTTTAACACGCAGTAGCAATGTTCTTTGTATTGAGCAAAACACTTCTCTCTAGATATTTATTATCTCAGAATAAATTATAATGTAATGCAGAAAGTAAGTGCCAGATGGGTTAGAAGGGATATCATCACTCAGCATAGCCCACTAGTATGCTTATTTGTGCATTCTTTATTTTTAGCATTCCCAAATCTTTACTGAGTTGAAAATATCATCCTACAGTGAGTGATGTGTGGTTGTTTCTTCATTCTCAGCTCACTATTGACATATAAGACAACCACCAAAATGAGACAGATCCAACATCATGGTTTTTTGACCTTCCACCCATATTGTTTGTTTTATACATGCTAGTTATATTAGATCCAAGAAAATGATCCTTGATCAAATATCAGAACTTTTATTTTTGTTTTGCTGGTTATTAGCAAGAATTGGGGCATATGATTGTCTGGAATAGCAGACAAATACAAAGAATGCCATGACCTAAAGCAGGGGATATAAAACTAAACTATATTAATATTTAACTTTTTGTATATCCTTAAAAAAGCGTTGATATAATTTTATTTTGTGGACTTTGTTTTGTAATTCATTTATGATGAGAAAAAGCTGGAGAGGCATAGACACAAGACAAGGAACAGCTGTTAGTTACAATTAAGCCATCATTAGTATACTAGTATACGTCTTGCAAGCCTAATAACCCCTGGCATCTGCTTGATACAAGTTACAGAGGATGATCGAAACATGTAAGCAGTCAATAAACAGCATTGCTCCCTTTATAGGCTGCTCTAGTAATAAATAAACACAATTTTGGACAAAAATTATGGAAATATGCCCATAAAATATATGCTTATAAATATTTGCTGTATTACCAATGCTTAACGTAACTAAATGCATATTTTTGGCTACACTAAAAAAAGACCGTAATTATATGCAATTTAGTCTTCATATAACAAAAAAGCACGCTCTATGTTTTGTGGCGACTTGACGATTACCTAAGGAAAGTATTCTGTTTCCATGAGTTTAGATTTCACATCTATACAGCTATTTTCAGAAACCTTTAGAGCAAAGCAAATGTTATGGTTTGGCATGTCTATCCTGGAGTTGAACCCTAAAATTAGAGGAAGAGTTAATGCTATTAGTTGTACACTAAATGTGTTAATACATTGGAAACATATATCGAGCTTTGTTATAGGAGCGTTAATTCCACCTTGGCTTGGAATGTCTCTTACAGATAATCACATTTACTTCATACAGCAGCTCTACTGGAGACCGCGGCGAGGGAGCGCTGAGTGTAAGCTCTCCCTACTCAGCTCCCCGCAGTGATGCCGGGAGACAGAATATGACGTCACTCCAGCTCCCGGCATCACTCTGCGGCGCGCGAGGGAGCTGTCTGTCCGCCCCCAGCCTGCACGCCCACCTGCTCAGCAGCCCCAGTAGACCCCAGGTAAGAAATCCACCAAGCTCTCCCAAAGGTAGGAATGGATTGGATTTAAATAAAGAAAAAATAAGTGTTGGGGGGAAATGTGTGCATGGGTGTCTGTGTCCATGGCTGTCTGTATGGCTGTGTGTGTATAGCTGTCTGTGTATGTGTATGGCTGTCTGTATGTGTGTATGTCTGGCTGTATGGCTGTTTGTGTGATTGATTGAGTTTGTGTGTATCAGTGTGTATCTGTGAGGGAGCCTGTGTATCTGTCAATGAATGTGTGTGTCTGTGAGTGTATATGTGTGTCTGAGTGATTCTTTGTGAATATCAGTAAGTGTGTGTGTGTGAGGGTTTCAAGGAGTAAAGGGAGGATCCACTTTTTTAAAGGTGCAGATCAGGCCATTGGCCGAACTCTGGACACTGCTTGTTGGCTAATTTTTATTTATTTTTTTTAAACATGGGCAGGGGTTTAGTAGACGTGGGGACTGGGTTTTAGTAGACAAGGGGGGAATAAGATTTAGTAGATGGGGGGGCTGAGATTTAGTAAATGAGGGGGGACTGGGATTTAGTAGACAAGTGGGGACTGGAACTTAGTAGACATGGGGGGGCTGCGTTTTAGTAGACGAGGGTGGGGCAGCGGTTTAGTAGACGAGGGGGACTGGGGTTTAGTATACGTGGGACAGGGGGGTTAGTAGAGGTGGTCGCTGGTTTTTTTTTTATACTGTACTTTTCAAAATAAACCTAAGTTTCATGAAAATTTCAGTTTTTGTTTTTTTGCGGCCCATATAAACTTAAATCTTGTTTATTTGGCCCTTGCTAGCCTTTGCGTTTGACATGCTTAGTGTACATAGTCACAATGATGCAATTATGGCTCAGAGAAGAGAAGTTAGAGATAGACAAAACTAACACTTTAATCAATGTGGGGGTGAAAGAATGTAAGCTATGCATTTGATACAAAATCCACAATCAAGAAGATAAATGATAGAGATTGCATCCGTAGTGTATGTTTTATTTATAAATGTCCCAAATGTCACTGATTGAACGTACAATTTTATTTAGTAGTGCTTTGTGTTAAAATTGCTTGCATTCTCAAAGTTCAATCGATACACAATCTTCATTACCTCTATGTACCAAAGCATTGCTAATCGCATAACATTTCCTTGGCAGTTTTACATTGCGCCACTAGAGGGAGCTCACATTAAACGCAGTAATTCCAACTGAAACAGAAGACTACAGAAAGGTTTTTGTCACTACAATTTGAAACATTGGGAAACTGATGTGAATTCAAATTGAATGTCACATTTTGTGCCAAAATAGCTGAATTGGAAAAAATATCCAAGTCACTTTTGTTTTCACGTTGGATATTTTTGCATAAAATCGAAATTCACTTTTGGGGGGACTTTTATTAACCATTTCAGCAATCCTACCAATCTTACATTGTGAAATGTGTTACAAAACGTGCATTTTTCCAAGGACACAGTAACTAACAATTCATCTTGTTGCTTTCAGCCAGAAGTAAAAATCTCTAATAAGACAAAAAAAAAATATATTTATATGAACCCACACACACGTATTAACCCTTAATAGGGTACACATGTGCCATGGTGAATTGTTAGCGTAAAACTCTGACCTACAAAGTTTGCTTTAATGGGACAGGTGAGCTTACATTTTAATGGCCATTGGGGTGGTAATAAACATTAAATGTTATTAAATGTGCATAGGAATTTGGGAAAATACACAGGTAACTTTTTTCTATGTATTTGATTCCTATGCTGTTCTACAAAACATATTCCTAATATATTTGTTTAATATTAAGCATATCCTTTAGACTGCAAGGTTATTTGAGAAGGGCCCTGACCACCTTCACTTTTTGTTCATATATATCCAATGTGTGCTGTTGAAAGTAATTGTTAATTTACCCAAATAATAAACTGTGCAGATGAAAATGTTGGTGCTTTTTAGAAAACTTGGAAGAGCTTAATTCAGATTGCAAAATTGCTTAATTTAATATGTAAACACATTGTGATTCCTGGTCACAGTTGTATCTGTAACCAGCAGTATATTTAGGTTTTAAGTTGCCATACACTATGCACCTCCTTTAGATCACCACATCATTTGCTACTGAGGAAAGTGTTTGTTTAAAGGAACAGTATAGCATTAGGAAAACAAAACCGTGTTTCTAATGCTATAGTGTCCCTGTCCCTTTTTCTTTAAGTCTGCCCCTACCCTTGGTGTTGAAAAGATGAGAAACCCTTTTCCACTTACCTTTTTCTAGTGCCGAGGTTCTCTCCGTCTCCTCCTCCCGCGACGTCATGTTGATGAGGGAACCTAATGCACATTCTCCGCGAGTGCCACATGCACATTAGAGTTTTCCCATAGGAAAGCATTGAATCAATGCATTTAATCAAGTTTTAGGAGGAGTTACATTTATGGTGAGGGTAAAAGGAGTGTTTAGGGTACAGGCATGTGGAGTATGGAGTTTTCAGCTGACCACAACATTCTGTTAACAGAATCTGTAAAGCTGACGACTTACTGGGCTACAATTGGGGTTTATGGATTTCTACTCTTGTTAGTACAAGCTGGTTTCAGAGCCATATGTGTCATTTATGCAACACCTTTTTTTGAATTATTGGACTTTGACCGTGTATCCCAGGCGTATATTATGAATACAAGAAAGATTATACCTATATAATTTATCTGGAGCTGATGCTAACCTCCAAAAAAGTGTATGTGCACTTATTTTCTCTTATTAATTATCACTAGCAACGAAAATACTACACTATATTCCGTTTTGTTATCTTCTTATTTTTTCCCATTACCCTTCCTTGCATTTCCTTTCCACAATAAAGTGTGCAGTCTATAAGAAGCTGTTACCAGGTATGCTAATCTGTCTACTAATTCCACTGTATTATTATTCTGTGTTTGATAATAACACATGCTACAAACAGTATATTGCTAAACTAACCTTTTTATAGAGGTTGTTAAGAAGTTATGTAATCAATATGCAAGGACACATAGCACTTATCAAGACAGTTTACTACATTTTAGAGAAGATACTTTTTTATCTGAAATAAACACACAGTTATAACAAACAGATGCCAAAAATTCAACATCACAAAAACCAGTCTTTGCCAACCACAAGTCCAAGCGACCAAGAAGCAATTCTAAAAAAGGGCTAAACATCACAAGCTAGAACTAAATAATGAATTAAATTTCTTGTTGCGACTCCTGCTAACATCATAGCCTACAAGTGGATCACACTCATCCAATGCATGCAATGGGATTATAATTTGGCAATAGTATATTGTCTTGACAACATAAGCCACTAGTGATCTACAGTTCCATTTTCGTGTTTTTTTCACTTTAGTCCTGTGCTAGGCCAGATTATAGCATTATAGCTCTACAAGCATTAAGGTAGATGTATTTCACAACATTTGAAGAGCTGAAGGTGTCCTAACTTTTAGTCTGTAGTTTGTTTTGTTATTTGCTTACACAGCCAGACAGTTGCTGCATCCATATGGAGCACCCAGGAGCTCAACGTTTCCATTTAAAGCACCATAACTGTACAATGAGGCCTGTCTAGAAGTCTAACTGTACACAATGTTATGTAAAGGAAAAATAAAAAGGTCATACACAAGCTGCAATATTGCCACAGGTTATCAATAACCAAGTATATGCACCAAGTGTGATTCGTTTTAATTTAATATAATATTGAATTGCAAAGTGGTTTAGCACCACCCCTGAGGAGCAGGGAATTCTTGGATTGTACAATGCCTACATTTAGAATGGCCCCCAGGGCCTTGTGTTCCTGTACATCTAACTTGCTTTGTTGCAACTACTTTGTTAATCCACAGCGTTGCAGAATTTGTTGGCGCTTTACAAATAATAATAATAATAATAATAATAATAATTTATATATGTGCTCCAGCTATTATAAAATGAACTTCACATTCTGGCCAGCAGTAGTTTGGATGTTGGGAAGATCTTCTTAACAATAGTCAAGGTTACACTTAAAGTTCAATAAAATCCCAAAGAGACACACTTTCTTTCTAATACTCTGTTCTGAAACCAAATCATTATTCTAATCAGGCCTGGTATCAGAGCACAACACAGCAAACATGATTAATAACCATAGATTCTGTTTACTTTGTAACTTGCTGCGGATCTTATTTTATTTTTTTACATATACATGTATCTGCAATCATTTGCTCCCAAGGTAGTTCTGCCTGGCTTAAAATAAAGAAATTCATCTTCCTATCACTTCAACAAGTCAAACAGAATACACAATGTATTACAGAGAGTATGTAAACACCTGGATGCATCAATATTCTCTTCTGTACTGATCTTTTCAATTATTTTATGTTTGTTTTCTGTCGGGAAAATGCTAAGAAGATGCTTCACAGAATCATTTTGACATGTAGCAACATTACCGCTGCAGTAAATTCAACGATGCTGTGATCTAGCCTTATTCACATACTTTTAATATATTGTCTTTTTTTGGAACAGGGTGATCACATTAGAGCAAATTTATTTGCAAGGAATGTGAAGCTGAAACAGATAAACAGAAGCCAAATACCCAAATTCAGAGTTTTTGCGAACAATCACATATGATTCTTATTTAACCTTTACCTTATAGTTATTATAATAAGCCAAACATTTGCACCCATTCATTCCTAACATATGCAATAGCATAACTGAATTACCCAGAAGGATACCTAAGTCAGTTACCTAGGGACCTTGTCTTAGAGGCTTGGCTACAATGGCTACTTAATAATACCTCTCTGACTGACACGAAGCCAGACCATGCCATTCTGAATTTAGCAACTCGAGACAGGAGGGAACAGTAAAATAAGTGAGAGGTCTGTGCCCTTAGGATTTGTAAACTGCTCTCTCAGGCACAACACTATTAGAATTAATAAACCCTGTTATTTTCTATGAAATGCAGGTAGGGAGAAGGGAGCATCACCATTAGAATGTGGTGAGTCAAATACTGTAAAAAATGCTTCTAGAATATTGATGAGGGAGTACCATGGGACAGATGGAATAAGAATGTTATACCAGCAAGCACTCTCTCTTAAAATAATACATAAAATATTTGTCTTGTCTATCCCTACCACGTTGACTGGCTCTTCTATAGGCTTTAGATGTTGATTTGTCCACAGCTAATTTCCAGCTATGTTGTCCCAAGCTACACAGTCCACTCCTAGTTTCATTCTTTCAGACCTACCAAGTCACATAGTATGCACCATTGTCCTTCCAATCACCAGCAGCCTGGCATTGTCTGTCACTATGTGTCAGGAGGACTGCGGGAAAAAGCACCATGAGTAAATGGGAAATTTAGGACATTTCAAGCCATAGACAAGTGCTGCATTGATTTTGGTGGGACTTATCCATGATGCTAATTGCATCATGGTCAACCCCATCTGTTAGTTATACCCAACCTACCCAATATCAGACCTGCCTTAGTTGACAGATATGTTCTTCTCCTATGCACACCATTTATTCTATTTACATGTCCTACGCTCATCACAAGTTAACACAGCAGCACAGGAGCCCCCCCCCCCAGCAGCACTGGAGCCCTCCCCAGTAGCACTGGATTTCCCACTCCCAGCAGCACCAGGCTCCCACTCCCCCAGCAGCACAGTAGCCCCCATTCCCCACCAGCACTGGAAGCCCTCATTTGCCCCTTAGCAGCACAGGAGCCCCCACTCCTCCTCCACTTAGCAGCACAGGGCCCCCTACAGAAGCACAGAAGCCCCCACTCTCCCTCCCCCCACAGCAACACAGGAGCTCCAACTCCCCCTTTAGCAGCACAGAAGCCCCCCCCCCTGACCCCAGCAGCACAGGAGCCCACTACTCCCACCCCCAACAGCACAGGAGCCCCCCAGGAGCCCTTGAGCCCAGCAGCAGCAGCACAGGAACCCCCACTACCACCTCAGTAGCACAGGAGCCCCCAATCCCCCCCGAGCAGCACAGAAGCCTACACTCTCTCCCCCCCATGGCAGCACAGGGCCCCCACTCCACCACCCCAGCAACACAGGGCCCCACAGCTGCACAAGAACCCCCCAGCAGCACATGAGCCGTATTCTTCCGCCAGCAAAGAAGCCAGCAGCACAGGAGTCCCCAGCCAGCAACAGCCACACTGGACCGCAAAGAAATAATCCACTACAGTTTTCTAGGTAAGGAGCCTGGGTGGATTTAAATTAAAATAATAATTTTAAAAAATAATACTTTTTGAGTGTATGATAAAATGTGTGTGACTTTCAGTGAATGTGCATGTGTGTGTGTGTGTGTATGTCTGTCTTTCAGTGAGTGTTTTTGTCTGTCAGTTTGTGTGTGACTGTGTGTGTCTGTCAGTGTGTGTGTCTGCCAGTGAGTGTGTGTGTCTGTCAGTGTGTATCAAATCAGTGAGAATCTATGTGTCTGTGTGTGTATGTCACTGTATGTGTATCTGAGAGTGTGTGCCTGTCAGGGAGTGAGTGTATATTGGTTAAACAGTGTGTTTGCCAATGACGGTGTATCAGTCAGTGAGTGTATGTCAGTGCATGTATCCGTGAGGATGTGTGTCTGTCAGACAAAGTGTGTTTGTTTTAAATAGGAAGGGGGGGCAAAATTAGATTAGGGGGATACTAGAGTTTAGTCCTGCCCAGGGCAGCACAAATGCAAAATACACATCACTCACAAATCATGACTTCTCACTTGTCATTACTGTCAATATTGTAAAACTGTCAAACACTTAAACATTCTTCTGAGTGTTTCTGTTCCACTTTTGCATACAGGCAGCACTTTGATGATATCAAAGTTAGAGCACCAGAAATGTCAAGCATCAACTAATTCTTGTTGGTTTTGTGCATGCAGCACTGGTTACATTACGTTTGTAAAACAACAAAAAACTCAAATATATATATGTCCAGAAACATTCTGCACCAATAAATATGACGCATGTGATTAAAGATACAGGAAACACTTTATGATGGTAGTAACAAGACAAGAAGTTGATTTTCAGGGTAAATGGTGGCAGCTGGTGAACATATAGTATAACCTTTTATACAGCGTTATATTACCTTTATCCCGGGAAGTCCAGGAAGCCCGGGTAGACCAGGTTCACCCTACACAGGAAAATTATATCATATCACAGAAAAGAACAGAATAATTCACAAATAGCAGGTCAATTATAGTTGTACTACTGGATGGTATGTGAAAATATCAATGCCATAATTAACTGTTAGTTATCACCCCTTCACTGAATTACATTGAGACCGATAAATTTAAACAATCCACAGGCATTTGGAATTCATTTAGAGGGCCAACCTGGATATATACATTTCTTTTGGTTATTTATTTTGGTTATAAAACATGGACCAGTTCTTAAACTACAATGAAAGGAAGCTTTTCATTAAGAAACTTTATTGACCTGGTCTGGGCAAAGAAGTATCGAATAGCCTACAAATCTGATTGTCCGGCCCAAAAAACTGAGGAACATAAAGATTAGAAATTGAACCTAAACATCAACTGCCACCTTTAACACCCAAATGATTATTATACCCCATAAAACAGAGACGAGCTTTTATCAAAATCTTTCCAGCGCCACAACATTAAGTATAAAGAAGCTGTCATCCTCTCCCGTTAATCTTTCTGAAGAATCTGGAAGATAATTTTTTTTAAGTTGAATTGTGCTGCTTGCTTTGGCAGAAGAAAATCGGTGTCATGACAATTAAGGCTCCCTCAGCATTAGGAGAGCTAATAAGGCATTATTGTAGCCTTCATCAGAACTGATTGAATCTGAAGTTCAAGTGCCTTTATTTCCGTTTGCTTTTCAGTTGCACAGTGTTTTGAAGTCTTGCACTTGAGTTGAGTATGTACAGCTCTCATTAAAGAACTTGCATGGTTTATAGTCACACAATGCTTGAAACTTGTTCCTTGCTAAATACGGTCCTCAAATTAAATACAGTCCTCACAATGACTTTGTTTTTGAGCTATTAGCACAATTTACACTTTCAAAATGGAACAAATGTAACTCTTAGAACTTTGTAAATAGCAGTTTTTGTTCTCTCATACTAAATGTATCATGCCCTGATATATATATATATACAAAAACAAAAATGCTTGCACTCCTGGTACCAATACGGGTCTTGCTCGGTGCTGATCCAGCAAAAAGATGCAAATGTTCCAGTAAACGGACAGCACTCCTGGGACTTTCAGATTAAACGAAATATAGCTTTTAATTCAAATTCAAAAATAAAAAATACACATTTGTTTGTGTGTATTTTTTATTTTTGAATTTCAATATACTGATATACTGATATTTGATCATATTTGTTCTCTAAACACCAATAACATAGGCCTTGGTGGAGTTATTTCTTGAGGTATGTTCATAATCAGTGTATTCATTGATTGGTACTCTGTAGGCTGGCTAGGATTTATAGGCATGGAGGGGCCTTTTGTAGGGGCTAGTGCAGGTGCATGAATGGACACCACAAGCTCAGGTATCTATCTATCTATCTAAAAAGGGAATTACAACTCTGCACTGTTGGTTTTTCAGTTAACTTCTGTTGGCCTTAAATTTCCAATGTATTTGTCAGATCTCCACAATTTTTGGTTTAGTAAATAAACACCCATGTTTATCTATTTTCCCACATAAGGTACTGTTTTTAGGTAGTGTCTGTTATTTTTTGAATAAAAGTGCAAATATCGATATGGTAAAATCATTAGTGTTTATAAAAAGCAGTTAAACAGAGAATAGAGAATGTTAATAGGCTACATTGTGATTGCACAGCACATGTTAGCATTCAAGCATAGCAATTGCTAGATAGTTGCTTAAAGTAGAAATTCAGAAATATATATATATATATTTTTTTTTAAACAAAACCAGGCAACGTGCCATTTAAATAAGTCATATCCAGTTGGATGCAATTAATAACAACAACAAAAAAAGACTAAAAGTGAAATGCATAAACATTTAAAAAAATATCCAAGATTTTATTGTGCTCAAGGAATTTCTGTACATATAAGTTCAGCAAATGACTAAATATTGTATCATTGTCATTCTTACTGCTAGTGTTCCACTGAGCAGGTAATTAGCCTAGTGGCATGAATTTTATAAATGTTACCTTCTGTCCTGGGCGGCCAGACTCTCCAGGTTCTCCCTGCAAATAAATGTAAAAAGTCAAAATTAACAAAGTAGGTATATGGACCTGTACCCTCCCAGAGCACAGCACATCTTAAAGGATTACTCCAGCCCAAAAAGAATTGTTCTCATAAAACACTGGTTTGGTTAGAGTAACCATTTTCTGAGGTGGTCTGCCCTCACAAAATGAAAATTATATAAATAAAAAACACTAAAACTCACCTCTTTTCCATGTTCAAGTGTTCCCTGCAGCCTGATCCTCCTTGCTGGACATCACTTCCCCTCGCCAGAGGTAAAGGGAGGCAGGTAGGACCAAATGAGAGGAGGATATGAGCGCCATGCTGGCACCAGGCACCAATTTTGCACAGAATTGGCATTAGGCAGCCAATGCTATCTACATGTTTCAGCAGGGATTTTTGGCCCAGGGAAATTTTCGCACCAGGGCCCTGTGGTTTCTAGTTACGCCTCTGCTGTCATCAATACACCTCCTATTATTTAGAAATGCTCCATTCAACAGTTGCAAATTCCCAATAATAAATGTGTGTAATGAAAGCATGCATTGTTTTAATCGTGTCGCAGTTCTCCTTCGATCCTAAAGTCTCCCCTGGCTATTTTGCAATAGATGAATAACTTGTGTATGATATCATTGGTTCTATTACCTTAATACCAGCAGCAGAAGATCCTGGATCACCCTGTTCAAATAATAATGGTAAAATAATAAATGTAACAAATAATAAATATTCAATCATATCATCATACTCTGACACATCATCTAGAATTGTGCTGACATCTTTTGTGTTATTAGCTTTTGCATTTTAATTTATATTCATTAGATTCCTCTCTTTTAAGTGCTTTGTCCACACAGTGGGCGGGGGTTGATGTGTATATTGCCCAATTTGTATGTGTTATTGAAGAAGTTAATTTTGTTTCTTCCCATTTTACTTCCTTTGCTAAACCAGCATTGTGTCGGTTTTGCCCTTTGTTTGATGGCCAGCAATTTAAGTCCTCACAGAACTGAAGAGAATGGTCCATTGGGATAATTCAGTGAATGTGTGAGTCTTGTGCACAAACTGATCATTCGTATATACCGGATGCTATATTCAAAAGAAGCCAGCAATCCCCCGTGATAAAACTTCAGTTTAATAATTTGTAATATATATATATAAATAATAAAAAATTGCATTAATAAAAAAGCGTTAACATTTACATTAAATAATAAATTTACAGGGAGATTTTAAATGAATAACACATTATAAAATTAACGCTCTCTAGTGACTTGAGATCTAAATAACAGGTTGTACAAAATCTCCAATTCAGCAAAGTTGGAATTTTTTTCCAACTCTTCTTTTTGATTTGTTGGTCAATTGTTAACTCTAATAAAACATCCAACATGATTGTTTATTAAAGAGAGAATTACTGATAATTCAAAATAAATTTACAAATTTAGTTCAAAGTAACCAAATTAGAAGCACTTGTAAAGTCAATTCTGTTATCAGTTTGGCTATTTTGACTTTTGATTTGGAACTCACTTTGAATTCCCTGCAATTCTTCCTTTAGTAAATAACCCTGTAGTATATCATTAAAGGGATAATCTAAGTACCAAAACAACTGTGCTTAATGAAGTCGTATTGGTGTACTGATAATTCTCCTGCATTGCAAGATCCAAATTCTCTGCTATTTAGGTATTAAATCACTTAGTTTATGCAGCACTAGCCACATCTCTCCTGGCTGAGATTATATGCAGATTAATTAAGCAAAATGCATATATTAAAGGGACACTCCAATGACTGAATACAAAATAAATAAAAATCACTGTTTAGTAGATATACCCCAAATGAAACCATGCATGTATTTAACACTTAACTGAGAGCTTTTTTTCTATTTGGGAAATATATAAAAACAGCTTGTAAGTTGCAGTTCTCCTTTCTGCTGCCTTTGAAGCCCTCCCCTTCTAAACCCGCCTAGACTTTCTGTGGCTGTCCAATCACAGACTTCACAATTCAACTCAATGATAAGTCTTTGCAAGGCAGCTGCTCTTAGCAGTTTCTGCCTTTTGAGTTTATCTCCACTGAATAAAACAAACCAGAAAGTAGAAGGACCAGTTTTCTGATCGACTGCTTGGGGGGTGTAACAAGGTTAATTTATAGAAGTGTCAATTTCTATTGAAATCTGCACTTTTTTCAAAATTAAAAAAAGAGGACACACTCTTCACACATAAAGCTTTTCAGCAAGCTAAAGTGCTCTAGGGGTCTGGAGTGACCCTTTAAGCTAAAGTTGTTTTGGTGCTTAGAATGTCCCTTAATTACAAAAAAAAATGTACACATAGTACCTTTAGCTTCATCTACAGCAGTAGTTTTAGTGGCAAATGTAAAGAGCCTCCCTGGCCAGACAATTGTTGCCAGAAGCTCCATTTAAATCCTGTTTAAAGTGAACATGTAACATTTTTAAATGCCTGCTAGAAGGAACAGTGATTTTAATTTGTTTGGCGTGATTATTTATGCCTTTATTAAATTATTATTTTCGCCGAAACTGAAAAGAATTATATGAGCCCATGACAGGTGTGTGAACCGTTAGGCAGTATTTTGCACAAAGGTAGAGTTTATATATAAAGTGAGTAGAGTTTATATGTAAAGTTTATATATACATACATTTATTATATATATTTATTAAAACCAATTACAATGTTTGAGAAGTAAAACTGAAACATACAGCAATTCCACAAATATATGGAACTTAGTAAAATCTTGTATGTGAGAGGTTCATGTAATGCTGATGCTTTCCTGCACATTTGTGCAGAATGTACACAACGGCTTTGTACCAGACTGCTATGTAGTGTGTGAAGCCTGTTCTACTGCACCAGACAGACAGGAAGAGAAAATACCATCTACTAAGCTGTAAAAACTGTGTTTTTCTAGGCACGTATATCCCACTGAATGAAAATTAAGACCATATGTAAGAAATGAGCCCTTAGCTATCATGGCTTTTAAGATAATACTATTTTGTCAGTCACCACTAACATACAAAGGTATTGATTTCAACACCTAGGTCACTGGTGTGCAGAGCACTAGATGGATTTAGACCTTGTAAAACTGAGACAGGTAATCGGGGTCTGCGGTTCTTACAAATGACTGCTCCAACAATGGCTGATAATATATACTGCTATAATACGCTCTGCCACTACTAAGCAATGACAGGAGGAAATATGAAGAAGTAATGATAGAACTTCCTAATGGGATGAAACTAAAGTGTCATCATTTAACATCTTACTTAAAGCTCTCAGTTAAGTGTTCTCGACCTGAATGTTGTGGGCAATGTAAAAACTTAAAGGGATCTTATAGGCATCAAACAACTTTAGCTTAATACAGCAGTTTTAGTGTATAGATCAAGCCTTCCCCAGTCTCAATGCACTATTTTGTGCCATTTAGGAGTTAAATCACTTTATTTCTGCTTATGCAGCCCTAGCCACATTTCCCCTGGCTGTGACTTACACAGCCTCCATAACATAATAGTTTTTTTTTTAGATGTTAATTTGTTTTATAATTTTTTATCTCCCACTCTGTAAATTGAACTTTAATCACACATATAATGCTCCTGTAGGCTCTAGCAAGCTATTAACAGAGCAATAGACAAGAAATTCTAAATGAAATAGACTGTGCAATACAGGAAGTTTAAACATTAGATCTCTCTTTACAGGAAGTGTTTAAGAATGCTGTGCAAGTCACGTGCAGGGAGGTATGGCTAGGACTGAATGTAAATACAGTCAGCAAGGTAAGGGTCAGAGTAGGACCCGTCTCAGGGGGTCTGCCTTGACGTTGGCAGGCGGGCATTCCCTCCAGTGGCCATTGGAGTAACTAAATGACCTCCATTTGTTTAAATATACATAGGGATTAAGGAGAGAGCGCAGGTAACTTTTTTCTTTAATTGGTTTTTACTATAGGACTGAATGTAAACAGTGATTTAACTCCTAAATGGCAGCGAATTGACCAATGAGACTGCAGGGGCATGATCTATACACCAATATCTATAATAGCAATATGATGTTTCACCAGCTACTGCAGCACGGTGTTAGCTCTGACATGAAAAGGATGGTGGCACCCATAAGGGAGGTTCAGGTAAGTAAATCTAATCTTTCCCTGTCATTCGTGGCCACTGGACCCCCAGCGGTGATGTCACAGTCGGGTCTTTGCAGATTATGCAAAGACCCCAGAGAGTAAAAAAAAGGCCGCTTTGAGAAACAAGGAACATGGGAGAATAGTAAAGTGGCCCCAACGACAGACAATCAAATGATCCTAAAACAAGGTTGCACAGTCAGAAATGTGATTCAGAAAGATAATGCTGTGACATATATACCCATGACAGGCATATTACTGAAAGAGCACATGGTAGAACAGAGGTAGAATTGAAGAGATTATCAATATGTATAGGTGAGAATATAATATTGCCGGCCCCCAGTCTTAAAGGTACACAGGTAAAAAATAAGGGACAAATAAGCGCACTGAAGAAGACTCCAGCTGGAGTTGAAACGCGTTTGCTATTAGACATTTACTATTTTAGGACTTTTTATCTTGTATGCGGTGTTTACTTTTTTGCCCAGTATATTTATTATACATTATTTTTACTGCTTATTTGTCCCTTATTTTTTAACCAGCTTATCAATCATTTTTTAAATTTATTTATTTGTATCCTGTGCTGCTCTCCTTCAAGAATATTGTTCTATCCTTATCAGGCACCCTCCTGGGACGGCTCTGCATCCTGTGAGTTCCATCCTATATAGGGGTTTACTATATGTACACACAGTTTGCACTATGTTTTTATATTTCTGTTTTTTTTAGATTGATCCTGATATTTGTATTTCGTTGACTGGTGCAGTATTTGTTTTATTTTCTGTTTTTAGATAAAACAGTGATTTTTATTTATATTGCATTTGGGCATTGGAGTGTCCCTTTAAATAATGCATTAAAAATAAGGTCCCTAATCTTAGAAATTTAACTGAGAGTCTCTAAATGTGCTCTTTTGTGTATATAAGATGTTTTTAAAGTATTAGCATTTCTTTAATACACACAATTTGTTTGTGAGTAGGAGTTTCTTCATACCAGTTTAAGATGCCGTGGGAGCTATACTTGTCTTACCCATCAGAAGTTAATCAGGTGTTGCAGTGTACTCTCAATTTTTGAACTAATTTGCTAGTGATGAGTGGTAACATGAATTCTGCAACAAGGAAATTCCCTAAGAGCTTCTGAGTTAAAATAGAATAATAAATAAACTAAACACAAAATGATGAATTGTCTAAGGTTTAGACAGCATTCATGGGCCATTAGTATTCTGGGGATGCATATAACAATATCCCTGTATCTGCTTCATTGGCATTGCAAAGATTAATGTGTATTTGCAGTTGAAAAAGCAATGATCTATCAAAGCCGTACGGTCCATTTCTTTATAATCACAACAGTGAATTGGGCTTTCAATGCCAAGGGGCAGTAAATGAAAATATTCTCGCTATGCCATGCTTAACC
Organism: Pelobates cultripes; assembly: GCA_933207985.1. Taxonomy (NCBI): domain Eukaryota; kingdom Metazoa; phylum Chordata; class Amphibia; order Anura; family Pelobatidae; genus Pelobates; species Pelobates cultripes. The sequence goes on along the minus strand of OW240917.1, from coordinate 118,914,894 downwards.
CTGTCTAGTCACTCTTCAGGAACCATGAAAAGAAACACAGCGCATGATAAGTTTATTTGTATGCGCAGTAGGGAAAATCTAAGCAATCAAATATAATTTCCCGTTTAACAATAATTGCTCTTAATGGGTTTCTTAAAAAATAAAAAAAAAAAATAAAAAAAAAATAGATTGGAGCCACACAAGCTGTGAGACTATTAGAAGGTATTGCAGCACACAAAAGAGGGATGTCATGTTTATCAATGGAAGTCTACATAACAAAGAGGCAATCCATCAAACTTCTTTTTTTTCCGTTGGTATAAATTTTATGCACGTCTTAAAGGGAACAATGAAACCTGAATGTAATTTGCTTTACAATATAAAATAAAATCATATTTAGGAAGCCTGCATTATTTTTGTTGAATTTGTTCTCAGCATTTTGATTTTGTTAAAAGCATAGAGCTAATGGTCTCTGCTTCCTACAAGGGAGGGCTCTGGGTGACACAAGCTTCTATTTATTAATTTATTAATTTCTCCTTTACTCCTCCCCAGACAAAGGCCACACATTCTTGGTCACACAGCATAGAAATGCTGACCTGTGTAGTACTGTGCACAGTTCAAACATGGAACTTGGGTGTTCATTAAAATAAATGTACTCTGCTAATTAAGGATGCTGTGGAGACCTTCCTTGTTAAATTCCATAAATGGTCTTTTATATATTCCTTAATTTTTGTCAGCAAAATGCTAGTAAAACATAACTACAATAAACATTTGCCATATATCTCATGGAAAGCATTGCAAATTGGACTCCCATTTTATAGAGCAGTAGTTCTCACCTCAGTACTTAAAGCACACCAATCTAAGATTTGGACATTTCTCTTCCAATGAAGATACTGACAAAACACAGACTGTTGGAGTTGGCAGAATGTGATGTGAATGATCTGTTGTATGTAAGTTACAATTTATTGAGAGCTGAGTAATATGCATGGGGCCACTCAAATAAATGAAAGTTGCAATTTGTGATACATTAGCTATTTGTGCTTCTCAAATTCACACTCTTTCCATTATAGGGATACAATATTTCTTTAGCCTGATGGCTTACATCCAGCTATGAACTATATAAAGTAACGGACAAGACAGAACCTATACAATGGACTTCATTCTATCAATGTTCTGTCTAACTGCTGCAGAGTTAGAAGTTTTTGCTAGATTATTTTTTTTTTAATCCGTAAAAGAAGACAAAGGACTTTTTGGGATCCGTAGATCCCCAAAAAGTTAACCAAATAGTGTTGTTTTTTGGAAATAAGGAATTTTTGGTGCAAACAATATTTGAGGAAATTAAGAGAATGTGCAGGTAAAGCATCTCAGGGTCCACCAAAAATGTGCGTTGGCCTTTGGGAAAATTTCCTATTTAACATTCCTACCTCAAGGGTTAAACTAAATGACTTTCACTGGTCACTCAATCTACTTGGCGCAGCAGGGCTTATTCCATGCGGATATATTACAAGCAGAAAGAATTAGCTGGACATATCTTTAACATTTGTAAGATTTCTCATTCTATAAACAAAACAGTTTGAACTTAAAAACCTTCAAGTGGAATTATGCTGTTGAAAGCAATTAAGCAACATGCAGATTAGATTGGGCAAGATAATGTTTCTAGGAAATAAAAAAAAACAGTATCTATAAAATAAAGAAAGTAACCTTAATCCTTCCTGAAAATATACATTCCAAAGTATATACATCAGACCAATCGCTCAAGTGGAAATGTTCCAACAAAAGCCAAAGCACTAAACATTATTCACTATCACTTCTGATGAGAAGTAATGTCTGTTTTTTGGTTTTCCTTTCCTGCAACCTTTACGAGTGCTTTAAAACCCAGTACTGATAAAGTGAGCAAGTTTCTCCCTTACTTATGGTCAACTAAATGTATTCTGCTGATACAATGATCGAAAGAGCTGCTGTATATAACACAATACTCCACAGTTTTATCTACTAAAACATCTGTTTACAGTTCACGTGCTGTGCCTCTGTCTATGTATGTGCTATCATGTTAAATGTGCAAAGGTTTACAACCAGAGTAACCCTCAATAAACACTACATCCCAAGTCAAGGATGAGTGCTATGACTGTAAATACTACAGCAGCTTAAAGTCAATAGATTGTTAAAAGAGCACTCCAAGCACCATAACAACTACAGCACACTATAGTGTACACTGCAACCCACTGATCCCCACATTGTAAGGATTCAATCCATTTTATTAAAAATAATTTCTTAGATGGGGCAGATGGGCTCTAGTCACTGTGTCTGAGGTAAACCTGGCAGTGTAGGGCTTAGCTCATTGGTTGAGAGTGATCACCATTACAGGGCTTGGCTCAGGAGAGCTAACAAACTCCGAAGCAAGAGCCTCTGGCTCTCACTTAGGAGTAGTGGAGGTGGGGTGCATTGCGCTCAGCAGATTCCAGGAAAGGTCAAACTGTTCTAAAATGGGTTGACTCCTTACAATATGGAGTATTGTAGTGTTCCTTTAAGCAAATGCAAATTTAAGGTCAAATTAGCCAAACTGGAAACCTAGCTGCATTTTTCCACTACTTTGGCCTTAAAGAAACACATTAGTGTTAGGAGTACACACTTATTTTTAACACTATAGTGCTGAACTACCTATTTAGGTTCCTGACCCCCCTCAGTAAGGAGTTAAAAGGTATGCTATTTACCTTTTCTCCATCGCTACAATTGTCTCGCTGTGGATGGCCCCGCCTCCGTGGCTCAAACCATCAATCTTGGTGATCTGAGCCAATTCCCATAGGAAAGCATTGGGAGGATATTGTGTGTGCACCAATCAGCATCTCCGCATAGAGATGCATTGCGTCAATGAAATGCCACAACCCAAAACTGTTCCACATTCTCAGGATTACAATATTTTGTGCTTCAATTCCATCTCTTCAGTTTTATATATTACCTTGTTTCCTAGATCACCTTTTGGGCCACTTTCACCAACATCACCCTACAAAAAAAAAAAATACAATTATCTCAATTTCCTTTTTCGAAGACAATGTCATAATAGGCTGTCATAATATAAGCCAAGGCTGTAATGAAAAGTAGTGGTAACGTTTCCCTGTTGCCTGACCATTCAACCTTGCTGATAATATTTTAGAGCAGCAACATCCGTTTCTCCACCGCCTGCAGTGTGAGCTACGAATTCTCAGAGAGAAGGTAAAAAGTCAGGTGCGATGATGATTCACATTAGCCTTTCTCATGTATCAGTGATCAATGCTCTAAATGTTCTATGTTAGCACCATAGCATCAAATGCCATGTCAACCATTTGGGATTAATATCTTACCTCTTTAAGACATTTGAAATTTTACTCAATCGATATTTAATCTTTAAAATTTATTTTTATATCCATAAACATCAAATCAGTTACAGTTTAGCTTTAGTCCAAAAAAAGGATTGATAAATTATGCAATATCATAATGATTAACTATGGTGTCATTGTTCAGGAGTTGGGGTTGTGTTCACCACATGGCTCAGGGAGTAAAACCTATCCCAGAGTATCCCATCCAACCAAACTCCAAATGATCTCAAGTAATTGGTATGAGCACGATGACATTTTGCTAAACATGATATGGCTTATGCATCAGTTCACTTGATGAGAATGTTTTTCTCCTTTCTATGAAGAATGTCTCCTTAAATCTGATATTATCATATATTGTGCTCTAACTCGACAAAATTCTTTATGCTGCAATACTTGCCACATTAGCTATTACCAGGTTAATGACTTGTGACTTTTGTCAGTATCTGTTGGTAATAACAAGGTGAGATTCAAAACATAGCAAAAACTATTTATTTATAACAGAATGTGCATGAGGCAGATTTAAAAATATTGTACAGTGAGTTGTGGATGCCTGGAATGGCCTTTCAGCAGCAGTATTAAAAACAGTGGAAGCGTTTAGGAAAGCTTGGGATGGATAACGACACAATGCTGTTCTGTGCAGGAAACAATGAAGAATAAAGCTTGTGCTTATAGATAGGAAGTGTACACTAGATGGGCTCATTGGCGTTTATCGGTGTCAAGATTGGGTAGCCCACACACACAGAGTGAAGGAATTAGAGAAAGAGAGAGGTACATATACCGGACCTTAGAGTGGCCCAGTTAACGTGTGCAATAGATAGGCAAAAATACAGAGTCAAAAAAAGAAAAGCCAAGGTCAAGAATGCCCGAGCTACTCAATAACAAATAAACAAGCCGAAATCAGGGAACTAGAAAATCAGAAAACTCAAAATACAAAGCCGTGTTAGAAACAGAAAAAAAAAAAACAACTACACAGTATGCAATCTCGGATAAACCATGACAGGGCAATGATCCTCAGAAAGAGGGGAGTTAAAATAAGAACGATCAAAATTCTATTGGACAGCATCATCACCCTGCACCAAATCACACAAAGGGGTGTAATCTGTGAAGGTCAGATGACGTGCTCCAATAATATGACCTGTCACTTTCAATGGTATAAGAAAACCTACACCTACATGGTCCTGTAATTTCTAAGGAATCCTGTTGATAGCACAAGGCTGACATCGTGATCTTAAGAACCTCGCAAGGAAACAGAGCATGCAAAAATTGCTCTGCATGAGGAGAAACTGAATGCCGTGTGGCATTCACTCTGCTCAGAGCGGCAAATGACCAGAGACATCATTGAATTCAACACTTTATTCAAAATTATTTAATAAAAAAAAAAACATACAATACATAAAATATATACAAAGTTATCAAACAAACAGACTAAGTGCAAAAAAGCTAAGGCATATATACCAAAGTAATTACCATAAAATTCAGAAGCCTAACAGGACAGGACAGGAGCCACAAAACCTCATTTCGGCACCTCCCGTGCTACCTTTCTCAAGGGTATCTGTCACAGATATCCTTGAGAAAGGCAGCCAGGGAGGTGCCGAAACTTTGCAGGTGGGGGGCTTGTGGCTTTTGAAGTTTATGGTAATTACTTTGGTATATGTGCCTTAGTGTTTTTGCACTTTGTCTGTTTGTTTAATAACTTTGTATATATTATATGTTTTTTTATTAAGTATGTTTGAATAAAGTGTTGAATTCTATGTAGCTATTGGACTGTGCATCCTATATTTTGTAAAGTGGAATATTTACCATGTTGAAAACACAGTGATGGACTTTATTGACATATTAAATTACTGAACTACTACTATAAAATATTCAAACTCACCGGAATACTGCTAGCGAGGTTAAAGAAACCAATGGAATACCACGAGATAAAGGAAATTTATGGAGTATTAGTACTAAGTGAATAAACTAACAAAATTATTCTATCAAATGTTCGAAATTATTAGAATTCCACTCGACCACGTGGACCAAGAAAATCTGTGGAATAGCAGGAGTTAAAGGAAGTGAAAGGAATATCCCTTGTGTCTCATGGGGGGAGAACTGAAAACTCAGAAAGTCTAAGGGCTGTGGTGCCATGAACAACTATGAAAATCATTGAAATACATCTAGCGGTTAGATGATATTACTGAAACACGAATTGTAGTTAGGGGAGAACCTCCAGGATACTGCTGTTAGATGAAGAAATCACTGGAATACCACAACCAGATCAAGCATATCACTGGAATGCCATTCGTGAAGAAGAACATTTCTGGAACTTCACTAGTAGAGGAAGGAAATTCCCAGAATGTCCTTGGAGTTAGAAGAGGGTAATGGCACTAGTAGAAACACATAAATTAACCTCTAGTGGCAATACAAAACTGTAATTGCACCCCCAGGCACACAATGGGTGAAACAGCCGTATAGAGGATATTCCCTTCCAGATACACAGGCAGCTACTGCAAGCACCAATCTCCCGAATAGACATGTGCAATTCGTTTCGGTCCGAATATGAATTCGGACGAATTTCGGGCAATTCGGACATTTGGGTACTTCCAAATTGCAGAAGTGCCGAATTGCCGAAGTGCCGAATCGCTGAGGTCCCGAAGTTCTGAAATTACCGAATTTCCGAAGTGCCGAAGTGCTGAGGTGCCGAAGTTGCCGAAGTTCCGAAGTGTCAAAGTGCTGAAGTGCCGAAGTTCCGAAGCACAGTATTGCCTAAGTACTAACATACTTACCCAGTGACAGAAGAAGAATGTTACATTGTATACAATTTTAAATAAAAAGTATACAAACATAGCCAGGATTCAGCTGTAAGCATTTGCAACACTTACAACAATCAAGTAACATACATTCATATAAAATGTAAGTTACTTAGCCAGTCAATGTAATGACAGGAATGAATAAGTAGATAACTCCCTAATTCCCACGGTATTAGGGAGCAGTCTACTAAAAGGCTGAAAGACCTAAATTGGTGGGTGGGGGCCCTAAATACTAATAAGGGGGGGACCTAATGTCCACCCCCTGGCCCCCACCCCTGAGCAGTGGGTGGGGGCCCTAAATACTAATAAGTGGGGACCTAATGTCCTCCCCCGGCCCCCCTTATTAATATTTAGGGCCCCCATCCACTGCTCAGGAGGGGGGACCTTTTTTTTTTTTTTTTTAACAGTGAGCAGCCACAGGCTGCTCACTGTTTACTAGACATACCCATACTTGCTATTTACTAATACTAAATAATTTTTGCTTAGTATTAGTAGATTTGGCTGAAAGACCAATTTGGGTCTTTCAGCCTTTTGGTAGATAACTCCCTAATTCCGTGGAAATTAGGGCGTTATCTACTAAGCGGCTGCAAGAGAAGTGCCGAAGTTCCGAAATTCCGAAGTGTCGAAGTGCCGAAGTTGGCGAATTTCCGAAGTGTCGAAGTGCCGAAGTTGCCGAAGTTCCGAAGTGTTGAAGTGCCAAATTGCTGAAGTCCCGAATTGCGAAAGTCCCGAATTTCGGAATGCCGAACCGAACCGAAAATTTTCCCCATGCACATGCCTACTCCCAAACAGGAAACACACAAATTCTCCAACTCCCGAACTGGAAACACACGAATGCTGTAAACAGCCGAACAGGAAAAACCATACGAACAGTTTACCCTCCTGCAGTCGAACTGTAACAGCATACAATCAAATCCCCCCCAAAAATGAGAAAACACTTAGTTTTGAGGGTCAAGCAGTGATCTGTTTAATCTGGGCTACCTGCCCGGTATTTATGCAGGTTTCCCACCAGGTGGACACTCCCGTAGGGGACCTGGTGGGACACTGGGACACAAACTGGACAGTAACCAATCAGGATAGTTTAACCTTAGCCACTCCCAAATGCACATTGTAATCCCTCCTCTCTATCCTGGAGATAATTGGGAAGTAATCAGGACAGAGGCAAAACTCCATTAGCCACATGTTAGTAAAAAGACATAAAATTACACAGTATTACAATTACTACATAAAACATATACATTCAACATATGCCCAGAAAGCTTAGATCTGAGCGCACATTATTACCGAATGGCGCTCAGATCACATAAATACAGTTCAATCGCCATGGAGCCAAAGTCTTTCACATAGTCTTTCGTTACATGAATGGGCTCCATGGCATAGCTATCTGGGGTAACACTGCACACATAGGGAAAGTACCGAAAGGACGGCGTTGTGGTGTTCGTGCAAATAAGTGTCCGTTTTGAGTTCCATAGATTTGGAGCTGAACACCGCTGGCCGTTCGGGAGTTTAAGATGGCCGCTGCCACATGTTCGGTTATACGAACATAACATGGGGCCAGAGTCCAGAGGGAGCAGGCAAGCAACCAGGCTTCTCCTGTGCCCAGTGGCGAGGTTGGTTCCGCCACAAAAACCATTAAACTATGTGCCATCATAATCATCATCTTGGTGCCACCAATAATTTGAGATTGTTAAAAAGTAGCAATTAGTGTGACAAATTTAAAAAAATACCCAGTATTCATCATCTAGTGAAAATACTAGTGGAAATACTGATATCTGAAGACAGGAAGGATGTTTAGGCCTAAAAGTTGAAATTTAGTTTAAAAACAAATTCCCAACATTTCACAGTTCAATGAATAAGGCTTTATATTTATACCACTGAATCAGTTAACAAAATATTGAAACATAGGACTACTACGCCTAAACAGCACTAATGACTATTAACTTTAATATGACTTACCTTTTCTCCAGGTTCTCCAGGCTCACCCTGATTTACAAAAAGCAAAAACAAAGAAAACACATCAGTCCTCCGTTTTAGGTTAATTTAACTGTTTGTCAAGTGTAATAGTGGCTGATAAACCTGCCTTTGAATAACTGAAAGATAATTGCAAATGATAATGTGGTGTAATTTGGGGACAAAGAGTTTGGAAAAAAGTAGCAATCACCGTAGTGATATAGAGAATATTTCTACACATGAAGCACTTTTGCTCCAGTTTTTCCATAATTAATATGATCCTAAATATTCACAAATATCTGCAGGGCTGGTATTACCCAATCATGCTTTATCAGAACTCACCTTTGTTCCTGCTTCTCCATCTAAACCAGGTGCTCCAACGTCTCCTTGATCACCCTAAAATCATCAAACACACTTGTTAGATAGGTAATAGGTGCTTCCCTTTTTCATTTAGCATTAAAGAACAGAAGAAAATACTATGAGATGCTCTATATCCATCACAAATTCATTGCTTTTCCAAGCACAATTACACATTTTGTCAGAAAATATTCAAAATATCCACTGAAATAGAATAACGACTATAAACTGGAACAAGGATATCATTGACCAACAACGTATGTTTCTGATTTTATGATATGATGCCCAAATTTGCTTGTGGCAGGAGATGTGTTTTAGACAAAGGAAAATATTTGGTAATAGCTGGGAAAGATATGAACATTTACCATTCTACTGGCATGACCCTTTGCACACTGGGGAAGCTTACCTGAGTTACCTGGGGCCTGCTCTCATCTGTTAATACCTACTGGGTGTGCCATCTCATGCATATGGTGCGACACAAGCATCAATTTTAATATAACACCAATCCGCTCAGAAATTAAGCAAGTCCACACTACTTATGAAGTCTGAATGACACCCACTACCTACACACCAACACATAGGTTCTCCTCCTCAGCCTAAATTCACCCTATATATTTGCATGGGCTGTAGAGCAGTGTTTCCCAACCCAGTCCTCAAGGCACACCTACCAGTCCAGGATTTAGGGATTACCCAGTTGTGTCTAAGGTGTTTTTACAAAGAAGAAAAAAAACACCTTAGACACAACTGGGTAATCCCTAAATCCTGGACTGGTAGGTGTGCCTTGAGGACTGGGTTGGGAAACACTGCTCTAGAGCGTGCTAAGATATTTCTGCACCTCTGAATCCACAGGACAGCCTGCTGGTGCTGGAAGCCATCCTTTTTGGACATTTCTTTTGTTCCTGGACCTCACAACCCAGGTTTGTTACTTACGGGTTTATGTACTAAAGTAAGAAGTCATAGTAAATTCAAAGTGAACTTCAAATTTAAGGCCAGAGTGACCGATTTGAAAGCATATATGGCTTAGAGAATGTTTTCAGTTCTGCTATTTTCACCTTAAAGGAGCTCTCCAGTGCCAGGAAAACAAACCCATTTTCCTGGCACCATAGGCTCCTGGAGTGCCACCCTCCCTCCCGCCCCCCCATTTCATGTCGCTGAAAGGGTTAAAACACCTTCAGTTACTTACCTGAATCCAGCGCCGGGTAAGGCGCTGGGTAAGGCTCTGCAAACCCTCCTCCCCCACCGAGGACTGAGAGCTGCAATGTGCAAAAGGGTCACAGCACCCAGACCACTTCAATTAGCTGAAGTGGTCTGGGAGCCTACATTGTCCCATTAATTTTGAAATTCACTTTGAATTATCACTTTAGTGAATAACTCTGTTCATTTACCTTCTTCCCCTCCCCTAACCTACAGACCATTTTTCCAATGACTCATATGAATTGTACACCACTCCTACCGTATCCTTTTTATTATGAATTTGTATCCAGCTTTTGTTCAGCTTTACTTTTCATTTCCAGTGACCTTGGTCCACTCCAAACCTTCCATGGTATGGGTTTTTGTCAAGGTACAATATATATTATTATTGTATTGCATTTATTGCAATATTAGTATAAACCATTTAATATAAACTCAGAAAATAGAGTGGATTGTGATGTAACAATGTGCTAATTTGGCCTCAAGTTGGTCAGTTTGTATGTAGTTGACCCTTAGACCAAATGTTGTTAGACCTCCAATGCCCTGTACTTCATTACCCTTTTAAACAAATGCTAACTTCCTTATATTTTGGTTAATTTTTACAAGCCTGTACGAAAACTTCAGGAAATGTACAGAGTTAAGAGACATAATTACACAATAATGTTCGCACCATTTCTAATCCGACAGTCACGGTAGAACACCATAAGGCATTCACAGCATGTTTAACACATTATTTTTTTTTTATTATTAAACTGAGGCTCAGGAATTGTGTGTCATGAAATTTGAACATTTTCTGTATGATGTTGAAAAAAACAACACACTTTAATACATTCAGTATATAATTTATTAATACATTTTTTTTTATTTTAGTTTGTTTTAGCGTAACATATTAGAAGGTAGTTTTATTTATATAGTAATAATAAATCATTGTCAGGAAGCAACAGTGTGAGATTAGGCTGGGAGTGTTGTATATAAAAATGTATTATGTTAGGTGATACTGCAGAGATTCTACCATATTCCCTTGACTCCTGCCATAAAGGATTGGAAACAATATAGCTCAGGGAAACGGTCTTTTTTTTCATGTTTTTTGGTAAATCAAAACAACATGTAGAATGTGTTAATTTCTTGGCTGCAAAGTGATTATGCTGACTGTTTTGTCAGAATCTATCAGAATACTTTTTCTTTTACAAAAATGAAAAGGCATGTGAGTTTCAGTGTGCAAAATGCATATTCTCTTTGACCCTTCTATGTTAATTGACTTTACATGTCTAAACTTCCCCTATTGAGAATAATTCACTAAAATTTTGCTCATTTAAATTTCATTACCCGAAAAGGCCTGGGTGCAGTATAATTTTAACCTTTATAATTGGTGGTGGCTCTGTTTAAAATTCATCCAATGGTCAGCAGTCTCAAAAATATAGGCATTTTAAAGGGAAGTCTCTACGTCCAACGATTTTCAATATTATGTTTACTTATCCACATATTTAAAAATATTCCAGAGATGGGAAAAAATAAAAGTAAATGCATAAATCAGCATCTCTTTATTTTTTAAATTGGTACCTCCATCTTGGCTCTCTGTCAGTCTTTGTCCTTTGAACTTGGAAATTAGCATAGAGACAACATATGGAGACGAGAAGAAATTAAACAATATTTCTATTTCTCCTCCTCATTTGCAATGTGTGTGTTTGCTGTGCATGGCTTAAACTGTATTGAGATTCTAAATCTTTAATGAAAATGTCACATAAATCAGCAATCAACCCTTTACAAAAATATTACAATGTAAATATCACAATCTGGTCCTTATAGATACTATGCCACATTACTTACCTTCCGCAAATTTTAAAAACAAGAGTAGGACCTTTCATTTCACAGTATGTCCTTATAAAACAGATAAGATGACTCTTAATGGTTCCTAACTTGTTCATGTTTAAATTTATTGTAATTTTTCACATGCCTGTCCTTCATTTAGGTTTGTTTTCAGTCCAAACGTCACAATCTGCAATAATCTGTAATATTTTCTCTTGTACATGTACTTTCAATATTGATTGTCTTAAAACACAAAACATTTTAATACAGCATATTTAACATGTTATTAATAAATAGATTTAATACATATTAGCTATGGCAGGCCCACCATGATAGGTGTTTGTAATTTACATATGGCAGCCATTTTGTGTGTGCAGAATGATTTTCTCGTGTGTCTAGCACTCGGTTTCAATCTTTTTGATAAACAGATCTGAAAGAGGCCCAAATCAGGTTACCTCTAGAATCAAGAGTGTAGAATTACCTAGCAACCTTTGGTTCCACAGAAGGCGTATTATTACCTGAGGTGGCATTAACATATTTGTTGAACCCCTGATTTGGCTTTTGTCGTTGTGCTGATAAAGATGAAGTGTTGCTCTGAGGTTTTGCAGCAATTCACAGTTGAAAACGCACTTTTAATAAAGCACTGTAAATGATATCTAAGTACTCTGTTTTTCTACAGCTCCTCGCCGATTAACGTTTGTCATATTATTTAGACGCCACTTATGATTCACTTTTAGGAAGATGAAATACAACACTCTAGATCCAGCGAGCCTAACATTGAAGCTATGGCTCATAACGCTATATGAGACAAGAGCTATGAATGTTATTTCCTTCCTCAGTGCGTTTACTGCCCCTCAACCCCCACCGAAACCCCCTCTAGGATGTACAGAATTTTTAGAAAAAGACTGCATGCTTCCCTTGACAAAATAACCAAGATAAATGTGAAGGTTTATTTTCAGTGATTCTTCTTTTACTAGCTTCCAAATAAAATGTTTCCTTCTAGTAATATAATACACAGCAATTAGATATTATACACAAGGGGAAAGCAAAGACACCGTATCTCAATCTGAGTGACCTTCGAAAACAAAGCTTTTTTTAGGCCATGAATATTGTGTATATTCAGAAACAGAGAATGAACTGGGAGAATAATAGGAATCCTTGATTCTCATTTACACACTGAGGTCACTCTTATGTGTCAGATAAAGTAACTGAACTGGATTGTCTACGCTGCAATAGGACAATAAGAAGAACAATAGCAAAATATAATAATAATAATAAAAATAATAATTATAATACAAATCTGAAAGCAATATTCCAGTTGCATTGGGAGAGGGTGGGGGGTGGGGAGGGTGGAGGTAGAGACTTAAAGGTACACTGTAGACACCCAGACCACTTCAGCTGATTGAAGTTCCATAGAAACTGCAATGTTTACATTGCAGCTCTAAGTCTGCCCTCGGTGGCTGTCTACCAGACAGCCACTAGAGGGCTTCCTGAATAAAAATGGGCCTTTGGTCTGGTATCTGACACTGGACGTCCTCACGCTCCCCATAGGAAAGCATTGATTCAAATCAATATTAGACCCTGCTCATCATGGGTCGGAGGAGGGGGCGGAAGGTCGATCCAGCTCTGAATGACATTGGCGCTGAAATAAGGTTAGTAAATAAATGGTTTTTAACCCTTTAATTACCAGGGGGTGCAGGGCACGATAGAGGAGGCAGGCAGGGGGAGCACTACAGTTTTATATTCTTGGCACTACAGTATCCCTCTAAGTAAATTACAAATTTAGTGTCAAATAGCAGAATTGGAAAATAACCTCTAAGTCAGTTATGCTTTCAGATTGGTTTCTCTGGTCTAACATTTGGAATTCACTTTGAATTCTCACTTTATTGAATAACCCGATATATCAGCTAGTCAACTGTGCTTTCATTTTGGCTGCTGTGGCATTTAAATGAATTCTTATATTAATTCTCATTTAATATGCTAAAAAATCTTTATTGGTGAACTATCCACACAGTGCAGGATCATAAATTAAAGAGGACTCATTTAAATCCCTCATCAATCACTGTAAAAATAATGAGATTGACAACCACAGGGTCCTGGACAGTGTATTACAGCTCTACATATTCAAGGGAGCCACGTGACAGTGTGATACACAGAAATTAAGTGTTATTAAGTTCTACATAGAACCAAAACGGGAGGAATTGTACAGAGAAACTGTGAAATATTGGATAATAAAATAAAGGAAAAAGCACAAAATAGGTACATTATAAAATGTTCAAACCAACCCTCATCTCTGAGGCTATTTAGTGTTCTGTTTTAGATCTCGAGGATAAAGAAGAAATATCCCTTAAGGATTAGCTGCAAACAAGACAATTAGTTTGTTAGAATGATACAATGAGTGAGGGAGGGGGGACTATATATATTTCTCATTCCCTGGTGGTCTAGTGTGGGCTCCCTGGTTATCCAAAGACCCAGATAGAGCATTGTGTGGTAACCCGCGGCAATGCTTGGCCAGATCTCGCAAGACACATGGTCTGCAGAGCTGCAGACCAGCGGCCACGGAGGGGGCTCGCACCCGGCGGCATACTGAGCAATCCGCCGGGCCCCCTCTTGGTGTCGGGTCCTTGGTCACTGTCTGCTCTAAGGTGGATTAGGTGGCAGCGAGGCCTTAGGCAGCCACCTAAACCACTTCAAATTTCAGGGTGGCCTGGGGGCAACTGCCTCCCTGCCCCTTGTCCCAGCCTGCGCCTGCCCACCGGACCACCAGAGATCAGGATACTCTCCATTGTGTCTCAAGATAAGCCTTGTAGGATGGGGGTAGGGAGGAAGGTTGAGGCATAAACTTTAGCTTGCAAATTAAAAAAAATTATAAATAAAAATCTAAAAAGAAGACTGCACTCCAGTCTTAATAAAAAAAAAACAATATTTCTTAGAAGAAAATTAAAAGAGCAACTTTTTAGTCCTCTACGGACTTTCCTCATGCTCGAAAACAAATAATGTATATATAATGCAACATAAGAAGCAGCCATGCCCACAAGCAGCAACCCCAAAAACAGCAAACCCACAAACATATTAATATTGTTTATAAAGCACCAACAAATTCCATAGCCCTGTACAATAAGTGGACTAACAGACCTATATTTGCAACAAAACGAGCTGGACACACAGGAACAGACAGTGTAGAGGGCTGTCACATCATATGCTGTTCTGCGGAGTTGTCTGGCCTTGGCTTCTTGTATCCAGCACTCTTTTTACAATTATTGTTTAGTTTCTCTTGTTTTTTCTGGTTTTCTGTTCTGTGTATGATTTTCTTTATGCTGGGTTTTCTGGGTTCATTCCTGTATTCCGTTCCTGGAATTCCCAGTCTCTTGGATTCCTTTAAATGTTTGTTTTATGTTTCCACACCCTTTCCTTTTCCATTAATCCTTTTGTTTCAGTTGGTTCCTGCAGGCAGTTGCTCCAAGTCCTCTGCCCCTGTCTTGCAGGTAAGTACTGTGTGTGTTTTATTGTTGTTTATTTAGTCATGCATATCTAGGTAGATAGGACCCTCTGTAATTTGGAATACTTTGACGCAGTGGTGGGCTGCATACATCTTGGCCATTTATGTATGTCTAAATCTCCAAAGTTTTACATATATAGTACTTAGTTATGTCTCCTCTTGTTTTGCCTTGTATCTTGTTTTATTTTGTCTTGTATTCCCAGTTCATGTACAGTCCTGTCCTGCCCTGTTCATGTTTCCCTCATGTCTTGTGTACATGTTCTGGGTTCTGCTTTCTGTCCTGCTCTGGTTCTGGGTTCTTTCAGTCTTGTCTTGTTTTCTTGTTAGGTGCTTGTCCTAGTCTTGCCTTGTTTCTGTACTGGATACACATCTGCTGCAAAGCCTCCCTATCCAGTTCCTAGGAGGTCTGCATATCATCAAGCTTCTAGTTCTTGGGATCAGCAGAAGCTGCATCAGGGCCTTGGTATGTGGCCGCACAAATGCTGGTGCTCAACACCAGGGGGCGTGTGGTTACCCTGCACCAGGCCCTGATAATCCACTTCCACGCTGAAGACTCATCTTTTCATCAGGCACTCAGGGATCCCGGTCTCTGTACCACCACCCCTGACAGATGGCCATAGGCACTTGGAGTTTGTGGAGTGGACTTTGCAGCTTTCCTGACATGTTTTGTCTGTGTCCTGTCCTGCCTGGTCGGCATGCAAGAGATCCTGTATCTGGACCAGTCTGCTGGAGATGGCTTCCTTGTTTTTGTCTTGGACGAGGTCGATCGGCTAAGCGTACACACCCTTTCTCAGCTCTGTCCCTTTTATCATTCACCTAGTAAGATTCACCATTCATTGAATCCCCAAACTTTTATCCATATTTTATTTGTATATAAAATAGCCACATAATACCAGCACTCAGGGGATTTCTGTAATTCTTCTTTTATTCTGACTCCATAAAGTTGGGCAGCAGGAGGGTAAATTTGGCCTTGCACCTAGAATTTCCCCTTAAGGGATTTTGTGTTTAAGAAATACTCATAAAGTTACCAGAGGTCACAGCAGCATTAGGGTGCTTGGAATGTCCATTTATGTTCTCAAATACGCTGCCTGTATTGAGAAATATGCACATTTGCGCCAATGTCTAGTTGCATTCTGACACACGTGATTACAGGAACTCTTCCGGACTGCCTAATATAAGTCCTGTGCAAATACTATGCCATTTGTCAGCTCGCAGTGCGTACTGATGACGGACATAATCAGCTTCTTCACTTGCAGGCAGCACTGTGAGCGTTCCTGCAAGTATAAACTTATAGAAAGTTCCCTCCTTGCCTCCCTCCATAATGCTATCCCAGAAAGCCCTCCCCACCTCTCTATCCATTATTAGCTAAGCCCCTTCCCTTGTCCACTACCAGTTTACACTCTCTTGCCAGCCGACACTTCCTCCCTCGTTCCCCTCCTCTGATTTGAAAACATGAATAGAAACTAATGCTTTTGTTTACAGTCTGCAAAGCACACCGGTAGTGTAGTGATATTCACTCTGAGTAGCTGAACACTGGGCAATATATAGTGATGAGTGACCAGAGAAGGGTTAAACCATGTACCCTAGCACATTATTGATAATATTCCTATGTGGTTAAACTGTAACTTGGCTAACTCCTATGCTTTAAGTACCTTACTCCTTAGCCTGTCAGTAAGGGAGCTCTTTGCTTCTGGAATCGAGTTTCGATGAGAATTTGGCATGCGACAGAACACTTCAGGAGATGCCGGATTTTTTTTAAAACCTTCAGCTGACAGATATTAAAAGGGTTACAAATGTCTTTTCTGTCACCATATTTTCTTTGATAGAGAAAACATGCCTCTGGATTTCATTTTACCTGAGTTCATTTAATATTTGCAATTCTACCCAACCTATTAAGCAGCTTTAAAAAAAACGCTTCCTTTGGTATGATGAATCACAATACAGATGACAGACAGCAAACAGTTAGTCATTCACAGCACATTAAAATCATGCCTCAATATTACCATATTACTTTGCAAATTTCAACGGTAAAAGCACAGTCATAGCTTTCCTAGCCACCCAAACAGTGTATATATATATATATATATATTATTATTATTATTATTGCCATTTATATAGCGCCAACAGATTCCGTAGCACTTTACAATATTACACCATTTTATTTCGTCTGGATGCTTGGTCAATGATTCCAATAAAGTCTGTATGTCCCATAGTGTCCATTATTTACCAACATCTCACGCAGAACAGAACACAGAAGTCTCTAAAAGTTATGTGGGGGAATTAAAAATACTTTGGAAGATTCTGCTAGACAATATTATATTTTTATTTTTTAAGTGCTTATTGTGTATCATGTAAATTAGGTCACAGGGTCTAACAATATTATCACAATTTCCACAATTTAATGCAGAGATCTTTATTTTACCAAAAGTCTTTCTTACCTTTTGTCCGTCAATTCCTGGAGCTCCTGGTACACCAATGGAACCCTAAAATTAATTGAAATTGACACATTGAAATATTTTTTCCAATACTTAAAATTTTCAATTTCAGCTCTTTCAACTAAAATAGATCTTTATAGATAATCCCGTATATATTAAAAGGTATACATTCTCGTAAAAGTAAGACAGATACAATTACAATTATCATTTGCGGAGTGAACCATGTCAATGATGTAATTTAATCTGTGCATTTGTATGAAAAAAATGTGTATCGGGGAGGCAAGGCAACATTTGGCTTTTGGGGAAGTACAACCTAAGGGACCTTTTCACACGCAAAACATACAGAGCTCTATATGGATGGTAGCACTCACAATGAGGATACAATATATGGATTTGACAGACTGAGAATACTGGAGCTGTGAGTTGCGACATGATTTATTCTCGCAACCACCATCAGCACGGTCTTCGCAGCATGAAGGAGAATTCACAGAAATCTGTGCATGGATAGGTAAATCACTCTGTTTCCTGTGACTACAGTGACACCAATATCTCAGCTATCTATCCAAGTGAGCAATGCTATTTATTTGAGTTACTATCTCAATCACATTCTTAATTGTAGGGATAGATTAAATGACTTGCTTTGGCTAGTAACCTTTAGCTCTGCACCACTGAGAACTTGCAAGTGATCATTTTCCCAGCCAACTAATAAAATACATTTTGTACAAGGAAAAAACTGTTGCAGCCAAACACATTCAGTTTTGGAAGTAGAACATGTTTTAAAGCCTATACCTATGTAAATTCTAATAACTGATATATATGTGTGTATGATGTGATTTTTGTTCTTGTAAATTTGGCATGACGACCTAGTCTGGCGGTGCTGTACCACAGTAGCACATTGTAACTAGCTAATAAATTGCTGCCTTGACGACAGGAATTAGCATTTCTCTTACCTCTTTACTCATGTTTCTGGCCAGTGTTTTAAAACTATGATGGAAGTGTCCCTTAATGCAATGTCGTTTCCCAGACTCCTGTACTACTTTTGGATGTTTTAACATTTTAATATAATGTTACTAGACATTAAGGGCTCCATTTACTAGAGCCCGGCGTGTGAACATTTTATCGTCTGAAAAATGTTTTGCCAAAATTGTATTTTCTAGCACCCGTATCTAGTCGGCTACAACAGTGGAGAAAAATATCTGGGTGAGTTCATAAACTGGCATGGAAATGTATTGAACTTAAAATGCCAATTTGGATTTACTAGTTGGACTAAGTCACATACACATGGAAGTAGGGAACATGCTCTGTAAATCCCATGCCTATTCTAGGCCAGTGTAGAACGCTGCATGCAGCAGCAGAGAAACGTTTTCAAGAATGTGTCAATTGACTAATAGAAAATTGCCAAGTTAAACACCTATCTGATTTATTCATTTGATAAATGATTACTAAAATTAGAATAAAGGGATGTTGCAGCTACTATGTAATAAATCAGCTGTAACACACCATATAAAACACTTTATCACTATTCATGAACTATAATATGCCACATATTATATATTAAAAATGATTCACAAATCATGATTGGAAAATGAGTTCTTCTGACATTAAAAGGCCATATTCACTTCTAAGAATTGTACATCTAAGTTAATTCCCCCATTAGATATCACTGGCCAGATTTTGTTAAAGTACTGGTAAAAGATGGAGATTGAATCTTGCCAAAATATTATTGAGCAACCTTGAAACAACAGAGCATCTTGGTTGCTATGCTATTACATGCTTGTTGATATTTAGTACACTCGGTAATATTTTGATGAAATTAAAGCACAATTCTTTTGTAAGTGTAGTAAGACACCGGCAAAATGTAATTGTGGAAAATGAACTTGTGGAATGGCGAATTGGCTTTGAAGTGGCACACTTGCAATGCTTTAAACAGGTGCACTTAATTTCACAGTGAGTTTGAAGACTTTACAGAAATAAGTTCCGCTGCAGCTGTCAAGTTACACTAGTTTTTTTTTTAACATTGCGCTAGACTAATAAATCTCATGGATCTTATTGAAACATTATGTGCATGAGACATTTCATGTCTAACACTGGTTTACTCACTCATTAGTAAATGGAGGGCTAAGAAACCTATACTGATTATTGTATGAAGTACTATTAATTGACGTGCTTTAAGTACCAGACATGGGTAATAAAAGGCACCCCTACATCCAAGAGTATGCCAATTTCATTAACTTATCTCAATAATGAGCACTGTAGTTACATTGAAGAGCTTACCAATACAACCAATAACTCAAACTCAGTGAAGCACTGCATTTAACATCCTGCAGAAAATCCTACCCTTCTCAGGTACTGACTGAATATTGGAAGATACTGCACCTCATTTATTCTTGGATTGCTACCATATTCTCATGTGTTACTATAGATTTGTTACCATTTATACCTGTAGTTTGCCACTGTAATTTTCGGTGCATGCAGCTTGTACTATTGTCATTTAATGTTTCTGACCAATATTTCATGTACACAGTTATTAATATTTTGGGTGATAGAATTTGGTTGCTAAACTTTTTAATAGTATATAACACATGGCTACTCTACCCTCCACAAAACATTGCATTGTTATAATAGGATACAATATTACAATAATACAATATACAAACTATATATATATATTTATATATATATATATACACATATATACATTTAATACGTAACAGGTAATAAATATATTCAACCATGACAGGTGCATGCTGTGCTGAGGTATATTGCCATAGATCTCTTAAAAGATTTTAGATTGAATGAAGATTTGACTGTTTCCCTGAGGTTATTCCATAATTGCAGTGCTCTGTAGAAAAATGAGGATCGAGCCACTTTATTTTTGTATTGCCGAATGCTAAATATTATGCTAGTACTGGATCGGAGGTTATAGGAGCTGGGGACAGCTGGGGAGAACATTCTACTCAGGTAGGGTGGGAGTTTCCCAGAAATGCGCTTATGCACTAGGCTGGAAAGATGAAGAGTGCGTCGGGATTCCAGCGACATCCAGTTTAGCTCTTTTAGCATGTCACAGCGATGGGTAAAGTAATTCCATATCTGATATTAGATATCTGACTGGATGATTCACTAAACTCCGGATTAAAATCCAGATGACAAAATTGAGGTTAAAATTGCTGAACTTGAAACATTTTCAGTCTCAGCTATAGTCATGGTGTGGCTATAGTTTTGCTTTAGTTTTGCCATTCAGATGTTTGTTAAAAGTGGCGTTTAGTGAATAACTCTATAAAAAACACTTTGACTCGGTACCTATCTTGCCCTTTTCTTGTATAAACAATATTCTGCATATACAGTTTCAGAGTTTAATTGCCACTAGAGTCATGGTTTATGAGGGCAATGCTCATGATTGGTTATAATAATGTGATAAAAAGTTGACTCTCGTGTTTCCATGGAAACAGAAAGAACCTATCAGAAGTCAGGACAGCTCATAGCACCATTTATAGGAAGCTGCTTTACCTTCGATACAAATATGTGTCGGTATATAAACACGTATCACTTATCAATTCTGCTAATGTTGACCCAAAAGAAAGCAAGATTATATATATATAAAAAAATTTTCATGTACTACTGTTTTACGGTATGTGTGCAAGATTACACATGCAATTAGTAACTTTATCCTATGGTAATAATTTACAGTCTGAGTTGCCTCTAATCCCAGTGGAAAACTAGAGCAACCTTTTAACCTCAAATTTAGCAGACAGATTGAAAACAGTCTGCTGTGAGTCGCTTGAGTTTCCCATAATGGAGGAAATTAGAAATTGTATGTCTCACATTATACAGCAGCTTATTGGGGAAGCATACTCCACAGACTAAACTAACAGCCTCATTGTGGTCTACAGTAGCCATCCCTGTTCAACTTCCTTATTTGCAGTTTGGCTAAAACAGAATTAATTACTTTTGCAGCAGAGGTTTTTTTTTTTTTATTGCTATACCTTTTGTCCGGGAGGCCCCATTGGACCCTACAAATAAAAGATAAAAAAAAAAAAAAAAAGTTAGCAGATTAAATGACTTATACTGTTTAAAAAACACAGCACTAATTACAGAACAATTTAACCAATTCCTTACCTGGAATGCTAGACCAATAATTTATCCCAAGGCGCACATCAATGAGAGAAACATTTCTTCCGCTTACAAATGTCCCATTTACTTGAAGTTTTACAAGGGAAATATGCATGATTCTAGCCTTATTTACTTATTTATTATTATTGAATTAATTGTTACCTGGGAATCCCGAATTTAATAGTAATACTTATTAATAAAAGATAGTGTAAGGATTACATTCAAACTATTATGGCGCTGAAGTCAACATAACAGGCGCATTATGCTTATGCTCCAATATTAGTTAGAGTCCGAAAGCACTCTTAGGGTGATGTTGCCCATGACTGCCTTGCATGCCTGTGTGGTGGACAGTCATTCAAAGCACTTATGGAATGGTGGATTAATATTTGGCAATTGTCTACAAATGCTGGCCCTGATCACCCTGCCCTCCTATTGGTTCTTGTGCAGAAAGCTGCAGGAGCTTTCATCCATCCACGCTCCCTTTTCTCTGTTTTCCTTTCTTTTCTTTCCCTCTGTGTTTTTTTCTTTTCAAATCTGCTTTGACCATAAATCAGTGCAAGAATGTGTGCGATAAGGTCATCTCTTAGTAGAAAGACACTATAGCTTCCTGATTGGCTGATGACTTCCTTGTCTGGTTAATGCTTACTGAAAGACTGACAATATGTTTTCAAATGCAGCAACTTTCATTATTTTGGATGGCTTGTTTTCACTTGTTTTACATGTATTATCCATGTGATGCTTTAAAACCAGAAAGAATCAGTTCCAGGATCAAACCTTCGAGGATTTATAGCTGCTATACATACTGTACTTCAAAGTGGGTAGTTATAGTGTAATGTTTCAGTGTGTCTTGTAGTTAACCCTTTCCATTTACTACTAACATATATATATATATATATATATATATATCATTTACACCAGCGGTGGCCAAAAATGCAGATGCTCAGCAGTTGCATAAATGGTTGACAGTCTGCAGCAAACGTAGCCGATCCCTATGCCTGCAGGGGCCACATGCTCAATGTGGCCATGATGCTCCCCTCAGATCACGCCTGCACGACCTGAACAGGCAACTCTCATTACACTACTTAACAAATGACCCAGCGAACCATTTCTCCTCCTGGTTCATGTGTCCTGAAATTCACAAAGTAGCTTGCATATTCCCCTGCCTGCTTGACCAGGTCATCCAGACGACCCCATTATCAATCATTTTGGAGTCACAGGGATGACGTGGGCCAATCAGAACATGTGTAAATCTATATAATGCTAATTTCAGCTCTTATATAGTGCCATATTGTGGTTTCTGCCTTGATACACGTTTAGTGATTTCTTATAAGTCTGCCTTAATATATTTTGAGATTAACCTTGGCTTGTATTTGACTTCATGTATTTCTGGTATCCTGACCTAACTTGCCATTGACTTGGAGTATTCCTGGAATCCTGACCCGGCTCTGGGGCATCATGAGCTATAGATTGGTCCAGATTCTAACTCAAAAAAAGTAGAAGTTATTATCATCTGTTTATTTCATATATTTACTACCTATTGTAGACTACATATGGACCACTGGCTACTGCTAGACGCAAAGTAACTAAGACGTTCTTCTTATATGGATATTTAAGCAACTATATTTCTCAACCAAAAGCAATCCATTTTTGTCTTGTCTGGCTAAAAAGGGTATAATATTCAAAAACAGTAAAGGGAATTAATTCTTTCCAGCTCGATGTAAACTGAAAGACACATATTTATACATTGTCGCAATACAGCAATGATTTATTTTTCCAAATAGATCATCTCTAAATTTACCAGGAGAGGATGAAGGAGGCAGGTAACAAAAATAACATCCTTAAAGCAAATATCTGCACCAATCGGTAATGTTAAAAGATACCCCTGGCCTTCTCCTTCTACTGGAAAGACTTCAGAAGGAAATTTGATGTGATTCAGGGATGGGCTTACTGGCAGTGAATGAAAGATAAACTATAACTGCATTCTTTTCCAAGAATTCACATGAACTTCCCCCATCTGTCCCATACAAATGGTTGAAATGCTTGGATTCATTCAGGAATTGTTCCAACCTACCTACAGTGCATTAGGATTCTGCTTAAAAAATATTATAGTGAAGCAGTATAGGACGAAGCATATAGAGAAGAGAAGAAATGAAACAATCTTTATATTTCCCCTCCTTTTTCCATCCTTAAGGAACTCTATAAGCACCCAGACAACTTAATCTATGATGCCACGCCACTATCTTTTTAACCATTCAACTAAAAACATTACAGTTTTGCAACAATGTCAATGTTTTCATTGCAGGATTAACATGCCTATGGTGACTGTCAGGAAGACAGCCACTAGAGGCATTTCCGCAGCTGTAACCAAGTCAAATTCGGTTATAGCTTAAATGACTCTCGTAGATAGCATAATTATGTTGTGCAGAATATTGCTGCGCATGCACATTATCCTCTGAATGCTTTCCTATGAGGTAGCCTTGGATTGGCTGAGATCATCAATCTTGATCTAGCTAGGGAGGCGTAGCGGCAGCATAGACAGCAGTGCGCACAGGGTCTAAGGTAAGTAAAGCCTACATTCTAAACCCTTGAAAAGGGGGTGGACACCTACATAGGTATTCCTAATGCTGGAGTATTCCTTTAAAGCATATCATAAAAAAAGGTTAAACCAAGTAATAGGTGATTTTCAAAGCTTTATTCAATGGTGTAAGTGAAGTAACTTCAGAGAAATGAAAGCTTCCTTTTAAGAAGTGACCTTGAAACCATTTCAGATTCCGTGTAGTTTCTTGTTGCATTATTACAACATCAGAGTATGTCAGTGGTTACAAGTGTCCGATGGAAGGACACACATTTGCAAATGGATTCGATGGGCCACTTCAGGCTAAAACTGGCAAAACTCTGTTTGTTAATGTGTTTGTAGGACAGTGTATTAAACATAGAAAACAACACTTTTGCCACTTTTGACAAGCATTGTATTGGAGTAGTGTGGAGATTTCTTGTTCAGTGTTAGCTTTCTACTGAGTGCTATACAGTCAGTGGAAGACGTAGGAGCAAAATTAAATTTGAGAATTCATTGTGGCTCTCTCCTCAGGATCTATGTTAATCTGTGGTGTGTACTAGGTATTCAGATATTTATTTTGTGACTTTAGTTAGCTCCTACTTTTTTTTCTGGTTTTTGCTTCCTTTTTATTGTTTTTATGGTGGCATGTATATTCTCTTTGTAAATTAACGTACATATGGAAAAGTTCGCCAATTTTGCTTTAGACAATACACACCTAGAAAAGGTCACCAGCGCCAAAAACATTCTGTGAGAAATTGGAGTTTAATTCTACATGATTTTATATGAGTGATAACATATTGAGTGGATTTTTGTAACTGAGAAATGGAATAAAGAAACACAAGTTTATCATAAACAATCACGTAATAGTGTGAAAGGAAAAAAATGCCATGAACATTAAGGATTTATCACTATAGTTATTTAATTTAAATACAAAAAGCTAATATAGATAGAAGGTCTTCACTTCAATTCATTGTATGTAATTCAATCTACACATACAAAACATATATACAATAAACTGTTGTGCTGTGTATTGGACCCTAGACACATAAAAACAGTGCACTACACCTTTTACTTTTATACTATTTGAATAGAATATTAATTTGAGATTTAGCAAATTTATGCTTTTCCACGAAGGAAGCTGAGGTTTGCCAATTTTAACCTGAATAGTAAGGAAAACACATTATCAATTAAAAGTTGGAAACTCTAATCTGCTGCCAAGGGAGAACAGTTTAATGTTCTGCAGTTATAAAAGCAAGTAGAGCACAGAATAAATACGGCAGTTAAAATAATATAGGTAGTGGTTTTTGCGAGAGAAAAAAAAATCTCTTGTGTGAGTCTGGAAGAAATGCTCAGATTTGGTGCAGCTTAACACCTCTGTAACCAAAACCATTTTTCATTGACTTTACTAGTGCTTTCTAAACTGAAAAAGTAATATTCAAAGACACTAAATAATGCATGGCTTGTTATTAAAGCATTCTAATCAAGTACACATAGGATTTATCTAAGAAAGCAAAGCAATTGCTTTTATAGGTTATAATTAAGTCATAGTGAATCACTGTGCAACCCTGACCCATGCAAACCACGTAAATATCTTCTATGGACAATAGAGCAGGCTATATTAAATTATGATGATGATGATGATGAGGTCAACCTTCCTGCCCAATCAGTGATTGGTGTTTGTTTTGTATAGATGACTATAGGGGAGAACCTGATGGTAACATGTGCCGTGGACACACATAGCCTCCCTACCCCACCCAAATGAAAAAAAAACGCGCTTATTTATCAATTTTATTTTTAACATATTGTAAAGTGTGGGGAGGATGGATGCAACAAACAGATCCCACTGCTGCTCACACAGCAAAATACACATATCACATGCACATCACACATGGCCAAAACCCCCACAGCCAGCAACCCACATTACACACAGGTAGACACGCACATTACACAGAGCCAAAACACACACATCACATACACACCACATGCATTACACACACATACTTCCCAAAATGGATGTATGGATTGGGATGGGCTAACGGGCCTTCAGGGGGCGTCACCTATGACACAACTGGTGACATCCATAACACAACATACTGCCACACACAACATTCATAGAATGAAGCAATGTGCTTGGTGACCCAACAAGGACTGGCTGCTAGTAATAATGTCCATGTATCATTGTTGAGTATTATTATCAACCACATTGTATCATAGTTTGTTATAACTTTTTGGTTAAAGTATCCATGGAAATGATTTCATGATGGAAGTAGATTAATTAGATTACCATTTTAAGGAGACTTCAATGAAAAACAGAAGGATACCCATGGCCTCCATACAAAATAACCAGGATATTGAGCTACAGTGGTTATGGTCCTTTGAATGTCCCTCAAATGTGTAACTAGATTGTTATAGCGCTCAAGATTATAAAGGAAATCAATTACCACTTAAAGGTTATATATTACGAGTAACTCTGGGCAAAGCTTTAAAATTGAAACAATCACCAGGAACATTTCATTGACTTCAGTTCTTCTTGTTCTGCTTTTAGAGCTTTAGAGCTTTCCGTTACCCCCTAATAGGTTGTTCAAGTTGTGCTTAATATTCTCCATGAAATCCACTTTTTTGCTAAATTGGGCTATTTATCTTTATATATGGTAAAAACAAACGTTATTACATGATTTGTAACAGAATTACAAAAACAAGACTCAAGTTAAATGCATAGCAAATCAACTGTTCATATTAATTGTTAGTTTTATATCCCCTTTAGATGCTTCATTTTCTCTTTAACAAGATACATTAAACAGGTCATCAAATAAGAACTTACCATGAATCCTTGTTCACCTGGTTTTCCTGGCTCCCCCTTACAATTAAAAATAACCAAGTTAGTGGCATGTTCATTATATTTGAGATGTTAACGCAATTATATTATTGGTCAAAGAATGCTGGCTCTACATATATTTTATGGATTTTGTAGGTTTGTTTAAATGTCATACTTCCATTTCTGATTTAACCCCTTAAGGGCCAAACTTCTGGAATAAAAGGGAATCATGACATGTCACACATGTCATGTGTCCTTAAGGGGTTAAAAGACAAAATGGACAAGCTACATGTGAGGTCTGATAATCATGCTAAAGAATTGCGAAGTATGATTTCAGGGAACTTTTAACCTTTAATGTGCCCGCATGGTGAGTGGATGTTTTCTCTATTTTAACTGCAATTTACTAAGTATTGTGCTCTTTAATGAGCAATATGTTATCCAATTACCAAGATGTTCTTCCCAATAACATTTTGGAACTTTAAGTGAGAATCACAATGTTCTAGACTCTGTATAGTTTATTGATGATACTTGATCCATCCTACTACACAAGGCAGCTCTGGATATGTTAGCCATTAGTAAATTGGTTCCATCATGTAAGACAGTGTTCTTCAAACATGTCCTCAAATCTCACCAACACGACAGAATTATCTTTACTGATGCACATGAGTCTCAGTGGAAATATATGAGCCATTAATTAAATTACTTTTGAGATAAATTACATGTTTCTGGTCTCGTACTGGGATCTGTGGACACGTTGAAGAACAGAGCTTGAATACTATGTATAATTTCCCATTGATGTCACATAGATGGCATAGTTTTATAAAGTGCAAAGAGCTCTCTGAATCCTGAGCCAGTTGTACTTTAGTATAGTTTTGTTGATGTTGTTTAAGATGCTACTATACGTTACAAAAAGACTAAGCCAGTAAAAGAAAAACAGCTAGTGCAAACTGGGAAACATATTAGAGAAAATCAGAATCTATGCATTAAATGATCTATTTTGTTTTTTTAAGTAAACATTTGAGAAGACATCTTCATGCCCACACATATTTAAAGGAATGGAAAAAGATACAAAATGATTTAGGAAGCACATTTATCATACCACACACTGTTAATAAGCCTGACAATAAGATTAAACGGTAGAACTTTACAGCCTGTCAGAACATCCAAATCCACAAATCTTAACATTACTATGATAATCTCACGTTCAACTCTGATTTGTGATAATGTGGTTGGTTTGAAATGATCTTGTAGAAACTGCTATGATGCACCCAGGTGATTTGGGGTGAATAGCCAAGGGATAATTATCCAGCAGCTTATTCATCATGTGGTAGAATAAACCTGAAACAGGGGTTTTGTGTTCAATGGAGTCATGGAAGCGGAATTTACTCTCTGCCGTGAAATCACTTTGAGTTTAACACAGCTTTGTTCCTCAGGGTACATTAAAAATAAAACTGGCACCAGGAGTGTAACACAGAGAAGTCGGAAGTGATTATGAATCTCCAAAACCTGACAGTAAAGATTAAGCTCTGTAATAATCCATTTGTTTGCGTATCTTAAAGGTCAACAATTCTACAATAAGGACCAATTCATCCAACCTCTGCAATAACAAATAATAAAAATGATAGTCATTTGCATAAACATAAACACGAATGCCAGTGTGAAAACAATGCAGGCCTTTTACTAAGCTATTCAATATTCATAGCTCTGGATTATTAAAGGTTAAGTAAGTTGCAGTAGGATAAATGTGACCACATGGGAAGCAATGTTACCTCATATTATATTAATGCACTAACAGTCTTTAAACAATGCACCATATTTCATGTTATACTTACTGGTAATCCAGATAATCCTCTTGGGCCATCTTTTCCAGTGTCTCCGGGAGGACCTCTTGGCCCTGGTGGCCCAGGCGGACCTGGTGGGCCAGGTGGCCCCGCTTGTCCTTGATCACCCTTTATAATGAGTACACAATGTGTCACAACAGTTGAGCAGTTTAGGATATAGCCTACCTTGATTTTTCACCCATTTTTTAAGCCTAATATATGAACACTAGAGAGCAGTGTGAGAGAAAATTACTTAACAGACTATTTTCACAGGATCGGTGTTCCGATTTAACCAGGGACATTTATATAATAGGCACCCTGCAAGTCAACCCTGACTTAACTGCAGCCCTGCGGTGTATAATGGGAATAAAGATCCCTAGTTAAATAAGAGATCTGGCCTGATATTCTACCGTAACTATAATTAATTTACAATATATAAACAAAAAACAAACAGAATTTATACTCTTCTGATGCGAGTCATTCTAAGCCTTCAAAACGGATAGTGTGACCAAGCAATCCTTTAAAATACAATATAGAATAGTTAAACATGGAAATTACATTCAGAGCAATTTGTCAGCATTACAATTTGTATACAACAGTTTTTATGGAAGGTGAATATTTGAACTTGAAAACAAATAAAACCCACAAAGTTTTTTCACTAAATCGTGATTATCAATTGAATTTGCACCAAATCAGCTGAGTTAGGAAAAAACCCTACAATTGATATTCTTTTAAATCTGTAATTTGAACATACCAATATGAGTTGTTGTCTGATTTTTAGCTCTTACAAAATTACTCCAATAAATTATTAACAATAGTAATAGTTTGGGAATCCTTAGCGAAGATTACTAAAAGGGTAGTAGTGTCTTATGCCAAATGCTAATAATGTGAATTGCTATAAAAATTTGATGAACTCACAAAATTGATTTTTAATATTAAACTAGTATGTGTTATGGCATTAGCGGCTTTCTTAAATAGATACATTTGCCATAGAGGATTGAAAGTAGCATTGACGGAATCACATAAAGAAAATGAGAGAGTCTAATAATATATTTTTAATAAATATTAAGTTTTTTGCATTGTTTTTATCTATTTATTTTAATCAGTTATACTCCAAAACTTGATGCTAAACAGATTGCTGTGAATCAAACAAATTAGTTTAACATTTTGTTACTTTAAAATGTATATATATATATTTAGGGGTAGCATACCATATCTAGTTTTGTGTTTATTTTGCACCAAAAAAAAATTTCTGAAATTATTCAGCAAATTATTATTGACCAAACTAATTTTGCAGGCAAAATGTAATGCAGACAAGCACAGCATAAAATGTGAACTTGTGTTCTTGTATATTCAATAATACTTATTGCTCTTGCTTAAATTAATTTAAAATGCAGAATGTGACATGCATAGCGCAAGAGTGGAATAGGATAGGTTTGAAATTCTGCAGAGTTAGAAAGCAAAGCATCATCTGACATTAACACATCCTGGAAAAAGCATTATGGTAAATTTAAAGGGACTCTCCATTGCCAGGAAAACATATTTGTTTTCCTGGCACTGCAGGACACTGCAGTGCCCCTCTCCCTCCCACTCCCCATCCCATGTTGCTGAAGGGGTTAAAACCCCTTCAGTGACTTACCTGAATCCGCGATGGGTCAGGATCCGCCCACGATTCTCCCCTGCCGACGACAGCCAGCGGGGGAGACCTAATGACGTCAGCCCACTATTCTCCCCTGCAGACATCAGCCAGCGGGGGAGACCTAAGAAGACGGAAGTCCCTCTAGTGGCTGTCTGATAGTTTATAAAAACTGCAATAATTACACTTGCAGGGTTAAGGGAGGTGGGAGTTGGCACCAAGACCACTCCAATTGGCAGAAGTGGTCAGGGTGCCTGGAGTGTCCCTTTAATACTATTGATTTCTGCGATTGGTTGCATTTTAAAATTCAAAATAAGATTTGAATGTAGGCTCTGCTTTGAAGCATAAATCTACATTCTTCAAGCCATTAATTACTTTTATATCTTTTTTTGGTAAATAACAATATAATTATATATATATTCATATTACACATGGAAAAGGTGAACCAATTATGTTACTAAAACACAATCCACTAAAAGTTATATTTTGCAAAAATAAAAAAAATAAGATTCCTAATGCATTAAGCACTACCTTTATCAGGCGGCGTTTAATAAGCTGCTGATCAGCAGAGAGAAAGCCATGATTGATCTTAGGAAACACCATCTGATCAGTTAGATGAGGTCAAAGGTTGGAGTTCAAAGATGAGAAAGTTGAAGGATAGACATCAGAAGGCCCAAAAGAAAGAAATAAAGACATAAGCATTAGATTTAAAAATCAAAAGCATGGTACATACTGACTGTGTTTGCCTGGTGAAGCTCTGATTACTGAAAAACATATACACTAAATTAAAATGAATTATAAATAGGGATTTTTACTGCAAAGAGGAAATTTGGTATTAAGTGAATCCAATTATTCCTATATGGAGTTTTGTAAATTCTAAATTCTTGTAAACAGAGATTCATTAGACAAAGCATCAGGAGTAGTGTACAGTCAGAGTGTCCAACAATCATTAAGTAACATGAGATACTATCGTGCTACTACTACTTGTAATTTATATTATGCAATATTTCATAAATTGAGTTTATACAAAACCATCCTTATTTTATTTATTATGTATATTTGGCAGTGATTGGAAGCAACACTTTCCTCCTAAGATATACGAGGTTAAGGCACTTCATTCTATTTAATATAAATATGGAAATATTCTTTAAGTGAAATTGAATTGGTTTACAGTTGCTAAGTTTGTGTTGTTTGCAATGTTTCACTCATGTTCACGTTTAATACTGTTGGACACTTGGCTGGATTTTAACATATCATCAACAAACCTTGACGGTGAGAATCTGATTACTATGGAGAGCGGCCATTGTGGGGTAACCTGGCAAACCCTAGAGACATAACATAACATAGCACCAAAACAGACCGACACAGACACCACAAAGACAATTTACAGGGCACTATGGACAACAAACAGTGTATTTACATTACAACTTGAATGTTAGTAGTTGTGTTAGAATGAAAGAAAGCAATAGCTTGGGACTGATGCCTACAATTAACATTCTTTTATAGAATAGCGCATTTAAAAAAAAAAATATTTTTTTATTTTTATTTCCTAACACTGAGTAATTCATAAAATTAATATAGATGCACTTTATTATCTGGTGTGGATTATATTTAATGATAGTCAAGGTTTCTAGGCTCCCAAAGCTATTAAACTATTTTCAAACAGAAAGTTTATGAACTCAAAATACATGCCTGTCTCTTTTGAGATGTACACGTTTTTTGTTTCCTTATTTAAAAAAAGACATTGTGAAATATATATAGATATCCTCATTTCGCAAGGAGTAAAAGATAAATAAAAACTCACAGATGCACATTTGTTTGTTTGACATTTTAAGGCCTAGAAGGAACCCTGACTAAATTTAGCAAATCTCTAGCCCAGTTCCTGCATATTTTGAAAAAGCTCATAAATGCCGTGAGTCCCTAGCAGTCCTAAAGTCACGGTCCTATACACTTATCTATTACCAGCTTACAGGAAGTGGACTCGGATAAAGTATCTGATGAGGTGAGCAGAGGCAGATGACATATAAATCCATATATTTTAATGTTTTACTAAAATGTCAGCAAGATGTTATAAAACTGAAAGAAACCTCCGTTAAATCATGGCAACTTGTCTCACTGATTTACCGTGACATTTCTACAACATTACCTGCACTTGAAGAACATTTACAGAATATACCCAATAAAGTTGAACATTTCATTAGATACCTGTTTAAAAATTTACACCAGACACAGGACATTTATTGCTAACGTTTTAGGGGATTTATTGTGTTTCCTTTTGTGAGCTGCCAGCAATGCTGTAATACATAAGGCTATGTGTTCACAAGCGGGCATTGCACCTGCTACTTTGTAGCACTTCCTTGAGTTACAGCCAGCTGCTAGATGAACAAACCACGTCTCACAGGGCTCCCGGCCACCCTGGCACTGATTGGTTGCTCTTCTGCACCCCCTGGGTAAAAATCATCATAACATTTCAACAGCTAATTTTTATTTCACTGCTGATGAATATATTATTGCAGAGTTTTAGTTTTTTTTCCTCTTCATGACACTGACATAATTATTTCCGTACCCTGCTCCTGCAACAGCTAGTGGTGCCATATTGTTCGGAAAGAAAATATTGGCCATGCTAATTTGCATAATTAATTACATATTAGTGACATCACGTGATACAATATCACCACATGTAATGTAAGATCACAAGGAGTGACATAAGAGAAAAAAACTTTAGAAGGGTAAATCACCAAATTCTACTTACTGTAGTACATGTTGCAGTGTGTGTATATGGTTTCTGAGTTTGTGTAGCAGTGTATCAGTGAATATACTGTGTGTGTTTGTGTAGGTGTGTGAATAATGTGTCTGTGGTATTTTGTCATGTGCATAGTGTGTATAGCAGTCTCTGTCATTAGGCTGTTTGCTGTTTGAATGTATTTGTGTATTCTGTGACTGAGTGTGTGTGAGTGCATAGCAAGGTGTTATTGTGTGTGTCATTTGTCTAAGTATGTGTACAGTAGTGTGTGTATACTGTGTCTCAGTGTGTGTGAAAGTGCATAGCAGTGTATCATTGTGTATATAATTTGTCTCAGTGTGTCTATACTGTGAGCGTGGCAGTGTATGGCATTGTATGTATACTGTGTTTTTGGGGTGTGTGTGTTATTGTACATATATAACAATGTGTGTGCCATATATAATAGAAGTGGATATTATGGCTTCATTTCTCTCTCCCTCAGAGAAGAATACCAGCCTTTCCATTGCTTGTATTTTTATAATACCGGCAGCGGTCAGACATCCTTAAATACCAGCAGGGTTGGCGAAATACCAGCCAAGTGGCAACCCTGACCGCAGTTGTGCCCCTTAGACACAGAGTTCCAGCCGGAAAGACAAACTACCTTTGTGTGATACATTGTTTTCATTTTAACCAAATAGTCACGAAGGCACGCCTTTACTCATACAGGGTTAAGGGTTATCTGCACTGCACAGATGATTAATAAATAGAAATGTCTGAGGTCAGTATAACATCAATTTACTAATTCAAGCAGCTTTGTTTATATTTTTACAACTGTAAAGTGAAGTAGAAAATTCAATTAGCTACAGTAGGTACTAAATGAATTACATGCTAGTCACTATTAATGATGGAATGTGAACTTTGATCCCGAGTTTGACATTATGCATAAGTAAGTATGTGTTGCTTATTGACAAAAAAAACTGAACTCTGAGAAATGTTAATTTCCTATGATGTTTATGCCACAAGATATGGAGTTGATTTACTGCTGTAACTCATTAAATAAGACACGCTTATTCATAAGTTGGAGAATAACTTCATGCAATTTACATTGCTCACAGTTTGACTTTTGTGCATAACTCACCATTTACAGTATATTATTTCTCCCTGGTGTGAGTTGCTGAATTAACAATATGTTGGGAAAAATATAAAGTATTGGGCTACTGATGCAAATACTTAAATATTGTTGCTTTTTAAACTTTTTTTGAAAGGGGGTTTTGTATTTTAGGTTGGTTCCCTTTGCTTCAGGACAAAAGGTATTCCTAGGACTTGTAGTCTATAGGAGGTAATTTTTTTTAATGCTCTGACCTACTGGTATTCTCTTCAGGGGACGAGACATCCAATAAAGCACCTATCACTGGACTAGGGATCCTGGGGAGCCATAGATCCATCATATTATTAATCAACATCTAACTGGTTAGGAAGTGGAGGAATAGATAGGTGACATTCACTGGTCCACTACCAGGTAGAATATGGATATGTGTATATATCCTAAATAGGATGGAGAAAGAAGGTGTAGATGCCATGTAATGCCGACAGTTGTGGAACTAACACACACACACACACACACACAGACACATATATGTATATTTACGTATGCCATTTACTTTCTCATCCCTCTAGGTGATATATATTTCTGTGTATTCCTCATTCTCAGATCCTCTACCTGAGGCCTACGAGTGAAGGTTCTGCTCAGTATCTTAGCTGTTCTTAGAATTTCAGATGTCTTACTCGGAATCTGCTGAAGCCATTCTTCACCTTGGGGCTATAGTCCCAAGTGCACCTATCACAACTGGGACTAATACTTTCACTTTCCACATTCTTTCCAGCTCCGCTTTCAGCCTTTGGTATTTATCAACTTTCTCATATACCTTTTTCTAGATGTTATGGTCACTGGGTATTGCCACATACATCACCACTGCAGTCTTCCATTCCTTGTCTGCTACCACAATGTCAAGTTGGTTTACCAGTACTTGGTTTTCTGTCAGGGTCTGGAAGTCCCATGGGATCTTAACACTGTCATTCTCAACAACCCTTTCTAGTTCCTTCCATCTGGATTTAGGCAACTTCAACTTATATGGGTGTAGCTTTTTTTCTACAAAATCTTGGTTGTGTCTCTCATTGTATGCTTTCCCTGTTGTCTTCTTGCACCCAGCTCCTGTGTACTGGATTGTCTCATAGGCCTCTTTGCACAGTCTGCACCTTGGGACCTGTCTGGCGTGATAGACCTCTGCTTCTATTGATCTGGTACTGAGTTCCTGTTCTTGTGCTGCTATAATATGTGCATCAGTGCTGTCTTTTAGTCCTGATTTTGCCAACCACTGGTAGGATTTGGGAGTCACATCCTCTATCTGCTGATGGTACATCCCACAGAGAGCTTGGTCTTCCCATGGAACCTCCTCCTTACCAACATCCTTTAAGTTTTGTTGTCTCAGGCATTCCTTTAACATTTTTATCTTTGGGAGCCATCTTCTTGATGTATTTGTGGATGCCTCATGTATCTTCCATGGCTGTGGCCTTGACACTCATTAGGCCCCAACCTCCTTCCTTCCAGCTGGTGTACAATCTCTGGGAGCTGAATTTCCATTATGAGTAGTTTCTGGGTTTTGATAACCTTGGTGTTCAGCTCTTTTCTTGGCTAGGTTATTATTCCAGCACATACAAAAAAAAGGTTTATGCAACGGCACAACAACACATTTTTTTTGGTGGGGAGGCGGGGGAGAGGTGTTCCACGATGTTGATACACTATGTCAAAGGGTTCCACGAACCTCTGACCTGAAACATACTTGAAAACAAGAGAAACCTCAATGTATCTTTCCTGGTAAAATATTTTATAAATAAATATATACTACTTCCTTTACAACAGAGTTGGTAACATTCTGCAACATTTTACATACTTAGTATTTTTTTTGTTTACCAAGTTGCCTACTGCAATCTGTCTTGAGTTGTTAAATTTTAATCTCTATTTTTAGTTCTATATATGTATTTTGTATTTTCCTTTTTCTTTGTATTTACTGTTTTTTGCGCTCTGGACTTCTAGAGTGGTATTTTCTGCTATATATCCTATTTCAATGTTTTAATAGACTCCCTTTTTACACATGCCTCATTTGATATTTACTTTTGGAATTGTCATGGAATTTCTGGAAAGTTGTTCTCCACTTGCCAAACGAGTTTTTGTTGGAGTTTCTTTGTGTCTTGTCTTGCGGCATTGTGTCATGAGCTTTCTTGTAGTCAATCTAAGCAGTGCACAGATTGGTCTGTCTGTTCTTGGAATCTTGTGCGACTATTTAGCTTACCAGCAGTTGATGTTTTGTGCCTCTGTTGTTGTTTCCAATGCTCTTCAATTGTTCATGTATTAAAATTGTTGTGTTCTAGTTATACTGAACTAGTGGTTCAATCTTTTATAGGAATGTCAGCTGTACTATATTATTATCTATATAAAAAATTATTTTCATGTTCCTTGTATATACTTGTGTTCGCAACTTTGCTTTGCTCATGTACTGACTCATATGCCCGTTGGACTTAAAGGCTATGATGCCTGACAGGACCTTTCATGTTGTAGGGAGGCAGGTGATTCGTCGGTAGTTAGGTGGTGTAGATACCTTTTGAGCATCCTTCATGACCAGTGTTGTTCTTTCTTGTGTTAGATAATCAGTGCAGATGCTTGTTGCTTGTAGTTGGCTCATATGCATTGCTAGGCGCTCTTAGTAGATGTGGACCATGTCATGACTTGGTGCTGAAAACCCTTCATGTGGGCTACTTGTTGTTGGATATCTCCTACTGTAATGGGGAAGCCTACAGTAATTTATAACTAACCATTAACCGCCACACTACCTTAACAATTACACAAACAGTAACCTAATATATCATAATATATATATATAAAAAAAATCTGTGTGTTTTAGGGGAAATAATGCTATCTCTGAGTACTTTGTTCTTGTAGTTATTACTATGTAACAGGAAACCCTTCATATATTCTCTTATAATACATATTAGCATGACCTAATCATCAGCTACTATATCCCTACTGCTTAATTTTATATACAGATACAGTAAAAATATCACAGAATAAAAATAATTTTAGAATCTGCAGTAGATGCACAACAGAGTAATTGTAAGTAATACACTTTTATCCTGGGAGAAGTATATTCTTCAAAAGCTATCATAATCTAAACGTTATGAAAGCTTGTAGGTACAACCACCACATGTAGTATATACAGTTGGCAGGCTGAAACCAGACATCTATAGTTTAAAAGGCATTGCGACGACTAGGACATTTGCCCAGGTATATGTTCAAATGGCCTTTCTATTTCCTCTTCTCCTGACTGATGTTCAGTGGTATACAAATTGAGCAACAAGCGATTGTCAAGTGATTGTCATAATTTATAGTTCACTGAGCAGATAGGAGTCCTGGAGGAGAAATTAAAAACACCAGTGTGGAAGTAGAGGGGTGGGTATGTGGGGCTTGTTTTTGTAAAAAAAAATTAATCATAAAATCAAGTAAATGTATGTATATTTTTGGTAGGGATTGCAAATTCACAAACTGCAATAAATTGCCTTTCAAAGGTCATAAAACATTAAATCTCATTTGATCAGTGCCATTACCACCTGTTGTTCTCTAATCTAGCACTTTTCTTAAATTTACGTGTGTCTCAAGCACTCAGTGCTGCCTCTTATATTAGTGCTTTATAAATAACAATTAATAACAATAAGATACACTCACAAGTTGAGTGCAAATACTGCCTGCTGGCCCATATTAAGAACTTCAGATTGGCACCTACATAGATTAATTAGGAAACTGGGAAATAATTAGACTTGAAGATTCGCTTTGTTCCGAACTGCAATTGGTATGTGTTTGGGCTTATTAGATAATCGTTCAAATTCTTAAAAATGTAGCTGCATTTCAAGTCAAACCAAATGCTTCTTTTCATTGTTTTGATTTGTGATTCTAAATTCCACCGTGGTGCCAAAAAAAGAGATGACTGATGGGAAACAAAAATAATTGATGGCTAGGGGACAGTCACTAACTGCTGATTTTATTCACATATCGAATGAGAAGTAACCAATAGGTGGAAAAAAAGGAGGAGCAGTGAATATATAAATATATATATATATATACATATCATTTAATAATTACATAATATATAAATAAATAGCTTTCTTATTTACTGGTCTTCCTCTTTCCTCCTTTTTCTCTCTCTATTGGTTACTTTTTTAACTTGATCAGTGAACCAAATGGTGGGAAAACGCATGAGTGTACTGTAAAATATATTTATTTATAAAATATTTTACCAGGATGGATACATTGAGATTTATCTAGTTTTTAAGTATGTCCTGTGTCCACAAAACATTGCATTTTACAAACAAAATATATATAAATATATACAAACAATATATATATCTTTTGGTTCATTTAATTATTTTAGCCTAAATCTCTTCGTTCACAAAATTTGGCCAAGCCTTACTGTCATATTTATTTAGTTTTGACTTTCAACAAAGTGGTTTGGTCTAAAAATTTTTGGTACCTAGCATTTTTTTTTGCCATGCACAAGTCTAGAAATAATATATACTACATGACCAAAAGGAAGAGGACACTGTGCTATCACACCTGTATTAGCGTGTTGGATATTCCATTTCATGGGATCGTATTCATATGAGGTTGCGCCTCTTCTTTATGGCTATAGCCAAAAGATTGTAAACTGTGTCTCTGAGAATTTTTGGCTATTCGGCAGTCAGAGGTCTGGCAGGAATTTTTGGCTATTCGGCAGGCAGAGAAGTTCTGCTTCGTATTAAGCAGCATTACAATCCTTCCCAAAAGCATTCAGTGGGGCTGAGGTCAGGGCTCTGTGGAGGTCACTTGAATTACTCCCCACTAACCTTATCAAATCACATCTTCATGGACCTCACTTTGTGCACAGCAATGATGGAACAGAAAAGGACCTTCTCCAAACTCTTGATACAATTTTAGAAGTACCCAATTGTCTAAAATGTCTTTGTATCCTGTAGTATTACAGGAACAAAGGGGCATAGTCCAAACCAATTTAATTAACTGATTTGTTGCAAAAGTGATAACCTATGACAGTGCCATATTAGGCACTGTACATGTCACTGAGCTCCTCGGTATGACCCATTGTACTGTCCATGCTTGTCTTTGGAGATTTCATGGCTATGTGCTGGATTGTATATACCTGCTAGCAAAGAATGAGGCAGAAACACCTGTTCTCAACAGATTAGTAAGAGTGTCAACATACTTTTAGCCATATAGTGTATATGCATTGCATTAAGTTCCATCTATTTTAGGATACATTATTTGCCTGGAGTTACTCTAGAAAATGTAGATGTAACATTTTATGCTGTGTATTCACAATGAAACCCTGTTTAAGCAAGAGTGGCTATAACAGACATTACACTTCTCTATGGGCAATGTAGCTTCAGTTGTCAGTCTGTCTACCTTTTATTTATATAACACTTAAAAAGAGCATATCTCCTGATAGGATATTTTC
The DNA here is from genome assembly GCA_933207985.1 of Pelobates cultripes. NCBI lineage: Eukaryota > Metazoa > Chordata > Amphibia > Anura > Pelobatidae > Pelobates > Pelobates cultripes. Next base: position 118,875,318 of record OW240917.1, on the reverse strand, counting down.
ACGGCAGACCACACCAGCACCTATTATCCACATATAAAAATAACAGGAAGGACCGAGATTGAGAAAATGAAACTGGCACAGGATGTTTTAACTATTTTAGCAGATCGAATATAACTGCTGAAATGTTCAGCTCATAAATACTGGACTAATACAATAAACTTATGGGTGCTTTTTTGTTGGTGAAAAAAAAGTATTCAGTCTGGCAGAACATTCTTAAGATACTATCTGTTTTCTGTGCAATTCCAGCTGTTAAGGAGATTGTCTTGAAGGTACCACGAGGAGAAATATGTTCAGAAAACCATGAAGTGGCTCCTCAGTGGTTTATTATTGCAGCAACGAGACACCAGATCTAATTAAATACCAGCTGTTTCCTGATGATTTTAAGACACAATAATTATTAATATCCCATTCATTTTTGCTGAGCAGTTCATATATTAACATGTCTGCAGCAACAAGACCTTCCCTTGATAATCTCGGTCTACAAGCATTTCAGCTGAACTCAGATAAGAGTAAGCTCAGATTTTCTAGTTATAACTACCGCGATCATATCTAACCTTTTACTAGAAATCTGCATTGCACAGCTGAATTAATATGCTGCCATACAAGACACATCTGTTATAGGTATCAATGTTTATGTAGGTGATTTGTTCACCTTTAAAGTGAATATGAATAAAAGGTGGAGAGTGCAAATCAATATGAAGTAAATCTAATTAGTGGCTCTATTTCACGTGAGTACATTTGTGATTTCCTATTACATATATTGAGTCAAGGATAACCTGCACTATGAGTGTTTTGCATATTTCTCCTGAGGAATTATTATCAAGATCATAATGTAGAGGATACTATTGTCAGGAGGCCACATCATCTCATTGAATGTGTATGGGTGCAGTGTCCCTGTCCCATTAACCCTGCAATGTAAAACATTCCAGTTTCCGAGAAACTGCAATAATTACAGTGCAGGGTTAACTCTATCTCTAATGGCTGTCTTCCAGATAGCCAGCCACCAGAGACGCTTCCATGGAGTTTAACTCTGGGAAACAGTGCTGGATGTCCTCACCCTTTGCATCTTGAAAATTAACATAAGAAAGCATTCATTCAATGCTTTCCTATGGGGAAGTCCTAATGCAGTGGCAACATTCGCTGCACATGCTCGTTTAGTTTCCCCATTACCAGGACATTGTGGAGGGAGCAGACCAATCCAGTGCCGAGGGACCAAATAAGTGAAATAAAGCGTTTTTATCCCTTTCATGATAGAGGTGCAGGGGCAGAGGGACACTACAGTGTTAGGAATACAGTTTTGTATTCATAACACTATAGTGTTCCTTTAAAGACACTGAATGCCTCTTCAACTTGAGCTATACATTTTGGCTCTTCATATTGTGAGTGAGTAACTGCTATAACACCACCTTTTACTCATTAAAAATGCTGGCTATGCTATCTGGTTTTGCATTTGTTTATTTTTCTATGTATTTGAGGACTGGTTAACACATTAAAGGACCACTCTAGGCACCCAGACCACTTCAGCTTAATGAAGTGGTCTGGGTGCCAGGTCCTTCTAGGGTTAACCCATTTTTTCATAATTATAGCAGTTTCAGAGAAACTGCTATAATTATGAATGGGTTAAGCCTTCCCCCTAATCCTCTAGTGGCTGTCTCATTGACAGCCACTAGAGGCGCTTGCGTGCTTCTCACTGTGATTTTCACAGTGAGAGCACGCCAGCGTCCATAGGAAAGCATTGTAAATGCTTTCCTATGAGACCGGCTGAATGCGCGCGCAGCTCTTGCCGCGCGTGCGCATTCAGCCGGCGGGAAGGATCGGAGGAGGATCGGAGGCAGAGAGCTCCCCGCCCAGCGCTGGAAAAAGGTAAGTTTTACCCCTTTTCCTCTCTCCAGAGCCGGGCGGGAAGGGGACCCTGAGGGTGGGGGCACCCTCAGGGCACTATAGTGCCAGGAAAACGAGTATGTTTTCCTGGCACTATAGTGGTCCTTTAAAATATGGTTCCATAGAAGGAACCATAGAGGCATTAGGTTTACTTTATTTCCACTGCAAGCTTCACCTTTTTTTCCATTTCACTTTTTTGTATATATTTTTGTTTAAATTGGAGGGATATATAGGGATATATGGGTGTGTCATATTATCTATTTAATATTTGTATTGCTATAGCAGTGTCTTTTGGTTTATACTTGTCTGTCATATATTTCTGCCTTAAACGATGTTTGGTGCCTACATGCTATCTATTGTTATCAGTTAATAATGTATAGATTAAAAAAATAAATATATGGTAACATGTTAAAAAAACAGAAATAAAAAGTAATAACTTCAAGCACCATAATCTTCCAGTTTATTGTTGTGGTTATGTTTCCTGCATGCCTCCCAACTGTCCCACTTTTGCTGCAACAGTCCCAAATTCAAGGTCCTGTCCTGTCATCCCGATTTTGTTCCTTGGTATCCAAGTTACACCGGGTAACTGCTTTGGGCAGCATAGTGCACACACATCATACGGCGTTTCATTATCATACATGCCACTGCTCTCATACTATCTAATAACACTGGTCTGAGATTTCCGCATTATAACAACACAAGTTAAGAGGATTGGATCTGGGGGTAGGGAATTCCTCCAGTTTTTGCCATAACCATTACAATAACCTGCGATAGTATGCATTTTCTGGAGTTTGAAATGAGTAAGGTATGCAGCGGGATGATATATTTAACTTATTCTTACATTCTTTAAAAAAACATAATAAAAAAAAAAAAACTCTCACCTCTTGCAGTCCACAGTATAAGTGAATATGTGCATGGAATTTTGAAAGGCATTTGAAAACTAACAGGGTTTTTTACTAAAGTGAGAATTATTAGCGATTCAAAGTGAATTAAAAGTAAATTTCAAATTTAAGGCCAAAGTAGCCAAAATAAAAGCATAGCAGTTTTTCTTTTCTATTTTTTTACAATTTTTTATGTTCAGCTAATTTTGTCCGTTAATTTAAAAATCACTTTGAGCTCATATTGAATTCTTATCAATTCTCACTTTAGTAAAAAAAAACAAAAAAACCTTTAAATAACAGTATAAATATATTTAAACAACAGAAAGCCAATTTCTAAATTAACAAGTGACAATTGGGATTCTGTTGTGTGTTTTTATTTTTTTTAATTGGTGAAGGAAATACTATTGCACTGGACAAACTATATAAAAAAATGACTTCAGAAAGAGGTTAGAGAAAGACACATCCCCATACATATTATAATGTATAAACATATATTACAATGCCCACACTGTGCTATTGGGATTTTAGTATTACTGCTAGGAGATTTTGTCTAATGAGGGGATTACCATCAGTTGCCACTGCATGGCATCACATATATTATTTATGCCATACTGTGCACATTATGCATGTGATTTTCTATTTCAGTCTTTTTAATTAAGGAGATCATCTTTGGAAATACAATTAAGCAATCTGTAGCCTTACCACTGTGTTTCACTATGACTCAAAGCACTTCTAGCCATCAACATTGTACAAATTCACAGACTGGAGGTTTGTCAGTGAAACAGATACTTTGCAATCATTAGGAAACCAGTGGAAGACTGGTGGAGGGAAAATAACCAAACCTAAGTTATATTTGATCTCATATGGCTATCAACATGTTATATTTTTTACGCTGCTACATAGTAGCAAAGAGTAGTGCTCTATGAACTTTCAGATGGGACAAAATACATGAAACCGATTATGTAATTTAATATAATTCTTTTGTAAGACACCCGGGGTGGTAGTGTACAATAGTTGAATTAACCATTAGTCCATCCTGTGCCAATCTCTATCCTACCTTTTATTGAATCAGAGCAAATAAATTGATTATAAATTACATTGACTACAGTACGGTGTTAATAATAAATTAAAATAATTAGAGTGACACAGACACACACAACATTTAAATATACATATTAAATGCCAATATATATATATTACAGTTAGTACACACAACACACACAAAATGAATTAATATTCCCACTATGTTATCAATCAAAGTGTTACTGCTGTAACTCTGGGATAACACAACTATGTTAAGTAATACAGTCTGTATCCCTAGTTTTACATCTGTAGTACTTTAAAAACATAAACCCCATACAATGCCATCCAAAACCAATTCTTCAAGGTCCAGTACTTCCCAGATTTACTGGGTGATACTATGTGCACTGATCATTTTTGAGTTTAATAATAAATAAATCATTCAAGTTGATTCAGGACACTGATGACTGATTTAACCCCCCCCCCCCTCCCCGGCCCCCCGTTTCCATAAAACATACACACGATAAAACGTCTTTACAAGCTAAATCACTATAGCTACTAATAATGAGAGATGCACAAACGTGCAGCAAGCATGGTAAAGAAGGCAGGTTGATTTATTGGGGCACTCAGTCTCTAAATCATGAAAGCTTCATTAATAAAAACATAGATTAGCCACCATGTAGTAAACTTAGGTGTTTAGGACAAGGCTAAATCTAAATGATCAATATATGTTTTATGAAACAAACAATCATTTTAACCTTCTTTTTAACTTGCTTTGCGCCAAGCACATGGTATTGAACAGTAAAGTGCCAGAACATCTTTTTTGTCATTCTCATGGCTAAATTATTCCTATAGAGAAGTTTGGAAGCTCTAGACTAGTAGCTCAGGCTAAAATGTTAGAATCTGGTCATATTTAAATTCTGGAAACAATAAAGTGGGAATATGATGTCTGACATTTTAACAGACTTTAGGGTAACCAGATATTCCCCTGCTTGAGAGTATTTGATCACACAGGTAGAATGTGTTGGGACTTCCGGAATCTCTTGTACAGAGGAGTCTTCCCTGACATTTTGTATCTGGACAGCCTTTAGTAGACTAGTGTCTGGTCATTGTAAATACTTTATCAAGCTAAATACCATTCAAGACACTCCAGAGGACACTATCTACACAAAAAACTGTTTGATTTTTCTTAGCTAGGCATTTTTCATATATGTTGCTCATTAAATGGAAAACATATTGCTCTTTTAAGGGGCACTCTGGTTACCCTAATTGCAAAACATGCAGGTTAGTGGTTAGTGTTGCTATTACAGTATATCCTTAGGGCAGTAGTGTTTGTTGTCTCATTATACTAGGTAGTGAGCATCTACTGTGAAGCATTCTTTAGCGATCTGCATGACAGATGTACAATATAGTGATTTTGCTGAGGTAGCGACTGGAGCATGCAGAGAAAATGTGACTATTAAAACATAAATACACAGCGGGGTTACTGTGTTAATTCTAGGTTTTGCTAAAAAAAAATTTTAACTATTGTATTTAGCAGCATAACATTTTTGAAAGTGCTTACCCGAGGGCCCTGATCACCTTGATCTCCCTGCAAAGGGGAAAGATGAGATGATAGTTTTACTACCCTTCAACTCACTTACAAAGTCGGATTGAATAGAACAAAGTTTATTATGCTCCAGTTAACCACCATCAGGGATGTGCCACTCCCTTCATCATTACAGTTAGGTTTATTGTGATAATACTGACCTTTTCACCCTTTGGACCAGGAGGACCCTGAAAAAAAAATCAATAAAGGTCACTTAAACGTCTTTTCATATTTTATTACAAAACATGGCAAAAATGTAATTCAGACATTTGCTTTTCATTTACTGCTCAAAGTGGACCAGTAGTGGGATTATAGGACAACACAATTATTGACTAATATGTGAAAAGTCAAGAAACCTAAGTGGATTGAAAATGAATTTAAATTTGTAGGCCAAAATTGCCAACTGAAAGCATAGTAGTCTTGTAGAACACAGCTAATCCAATTGGGCTAAAAAGTGAAATTACTTTATATGGTGGCATTTCACATTTTACAGAATTACTTACCACAGTGAGAATGGTTGAGAATCCAAAGTGCACTCAAAGTAAGTTTAAAATGTAAGACCAATATAGCCAAAGTAGAAAAAACTCCCATTCTTTTAGTTCAACTAAATTGGCTTTAAGTTCACTTTGCATTCTCAACAATTCTTACTTAATTATACAAACATGTCTAGACTGAACATGTTAGAATAAAACACCTTCAATAGAACTCATGAACCTGTTATTGGAGCACTGTTTAATTAAAAGTGTACTCCAACCACAATAACCACTTCTGCTTTTTGGCATGGTCATGGTGGTAAAAGTATGGAAGCGCATACACCCTGAGCCAGCAAAAGGTCCAATCAAAGGATTCTCATAGAGTCATTGGAGCTTGCCCTGGTTCCTGTGATGTCATATTGGAGGTATGCCAAGCAGTGCTGCAGAGCATCATCAGATGAAGTAGGTTAACTTTACTGTAAAACAATCTTGGAGAATTTTACTAAGGGGGGGGGAGAGGGGAGAGAGGGGAGAGCATATAGACTAATATCAATGGGGCATAATTCTATTACGTATCAGAAAGTGTTGGAGAAACCCTTCAACTGTATGAGACATATCAAAATAAAGGAGTACTTATTTACATTTAAATATTATTATAATATTTGGCTATATTTGAAGATATTTCTCCTCCATTATCTCACATCACTATCACTATTTCACTATCTCTGGTATGCCAGCAGTCTCTCTTCAACCGGAGTGGCCCTGGTTACAAGTGGCTAGCAAGAGTTAAAAACTGGAGTGGCCCTGGTTACAACTGGCTAGCAAGAGTTAAAAACTGGAGTGGCCCTGGTTACAACTGGCTAGCAAGAGTTAAAAACTGGAGTGGCCCTGGTTTCAACTGGCTAGCAAGAGTTAAAAACTGGAGTGGCCCTGGTTTCAACTGGCTAGCAAGAGTTAAAAACTGGAGTGACCCTGGTTAAAACTGGCTAGCAAGAGTTAAAAACTGGAGTGGCCCTGGTTGCAACTGGCTAGCAAGAGTTAAAAACTGGAGTTAGAAACTGGAAAACAGAATGGCAAGCATCATTGTCCAACTACTTACTAACAGTTTATATTCAATAATTATACAACTTTACAATGCTCTCCTTGTATGTTCTTCTCCTATCTGACCTTTTCAGAAATCTCACTGTTTCTCCATATAACAATAATTACAACCCCAACACTATCCATATTTCTTCCTCCCTCTTCTCAACAGTTACAGTGGCCCCCCACGAACTGCTTTATTTTCTTAGAAACAATTCCCCATGTAATTTTCCTGTCTCCAATTATACCCACTCCTACAAATCTTGCTGTCATCTTCTCTCACTCACACTCCAGCTACTGTTTGCCACTGCTGACATCTCTCCTACACTGGTTCCCATAACACCTCTCTCACTTTCACACCTCTCTTACTGTAAAAACTGTAGGTCATACAATTCAAACAATCTTATTTCTATTAACCCACAGAACTTATTCAATTTCCTTTCTAGTTTTCTCTGGAATGCTCGCTCTGTGTAACACAAACTCATAGCCGTCCATAAGTTTCAAGTTCCAACTCTTTCAACTGCTTAGCAGTTTCCAAAACCTGGCTAGGTGAGTTGCTGGGGATGGATTGCCTGGCTGGAGCCCGGAGTGAGATCCTAAAGAACCCAGCGAGTAACTTTGAGAAAGTTCATTTTGCTAGCCCACATATCAAAATACTATTAAGATGCAAGGTTAGTTCAAGAAAAAAATACAATATCCTTGTCATCTTCGAACAGATGACAATAAATGGAAATAATGAATCTGATGGTATAAAGTGATATATTTATCCTGTGTGTTCCTATTTTGATAATATAATATTAGCTGTTGGTTGTATATCATTTTTATACCTGCTATATATGACAACATTTAATTTGTTTCTTCATTAATACTCTCAACCCCTCCTTTTATCATCAAAAATTGAGAAGTGCCCTGACCAAGAGAACAATAGATAAAGTAGTTAAAACTTCACTTTTATTGTTGCCCACTAAAAAATGTCTATAGCTAGTGTATTAGATAAATGGCAAACACCATTAGATAATGAATAGGTATCATTTAGATAATTGCACTGCTTCACTTTGAGAGATATTTTATTGTGCATCACAAGTGAGAACTAACACCAGAGTGATTCAGAACTATGTCTTGATGACAGACAACATGGATTTATTTGGAAATTTGTGTTCTGTCTCACAAATTATATATTATTATTAGTCTTTCTTTTCTTATATTTTGTATATAGTTCTATTCTCTTCTTTCTTTCACCTCATTCATTGTATATACACCTACTTTGTTTACATCTTTCGTGTTATATATATATATATATATATATATAATTTTTTGATTCACTTGTGATACCTATTGATTATCTAATGGTGTTCTCCCTTTATATGATACACTAGTTATAGACATTGTTTAGCGAACAACAATAAAAGTGAAATTTTTAACTACTTTATCTATTGGTCAGGGCACTGCTCCAATTTTGATTCTAAAATTTAATGGGTTCATGCCCGTCTTTGCCCTTTGACCACTAACTACTAGACTCCCACTTTCTAAATACTACCCTCCTTTTATCATATTTAAATATATATCAACATTTTGGACAACAGGTAGATTTACTCCAATGTCATACGCCATTCTGCTTTTATGAAATTTCCCAATGCTACTAGTGTGTGGATAAAGTGGGAATTTTGTGATAAAATAGACAATGCTCATGCATATCTTTTGTCTTTTGATTGGTGAATAACAGCAAGTATGGACAAAACAGACACTTGAAAGGACAGTGAGTCACCAAGACATATCTCAGTCAAAACTGAGACTGTTAGCAAAGAGGTCTTTATTATATTGTCATATGTACATTTTTATTGTGCAGTGTATTAGAGTTTTTTTTCTTGTGCATCTCTTATGTTAAACACTTCTTAGGTTACAGGGATCATTAAAGTTAGTTTGTTCTATACCATTTTACCACCATGTTTTATTAACAATAAGATATAAATGAAAGCACTTGACATAGAAATATGCGTTAAGAGTTAATAAAATGTTTTTAAAAATATGCAATTTTCTTCTCCTAGGAACTAATTGTAGATTTCTTTCATCACCAAGTTCAGTTTACAATCATCTTGACATAGAAAAGACGTCAGAAAATCACAAACACATGCACGATTTGCATTTGTGATTGGATCACAGAAACTGTCTAGAAGCTTAGTAATAAAATGCAGGGAAAAATGCATTCATCAACTGACTGTCTTACTTGGTTATATTATATGTGATATTTCTTCCATGTATAAATGATTTATGGCAAGAGTGATAAATAAATGGCCTTTTCCAAATGCTTTGATTAAAGTCAGGTTTACCTTTTCATATAAATACTGGAGAATTTCAAGGCTAAATATCTAGCAATCAGACAATAGTAGCAGTTTTAGGAAATGTTGATGCATAATTCTAATACAGGTCTCACAATGGTCCCAGTTTCGGTAGGATAGTAATGCTTTTAGGACCCAGTTCCGCTGTCTTTGTTTGTTCCCTGGTGTCCTGTTTTTGGTGATACCAGGAAATTGTGCACAAAAAACACGGAGCGAGCAAATCATTAACTTGTACTACACTCAATGTGCAAGGACCATAAAGAGAGCACTGAAATAGTTTGACCTCAGTGTGCTAGCCTGCTTTATAGGTAGGAAGCCTGACATGGATTTACACCAGGTTGACCGGAAAATAATTCGCTAGCTACATCTCTACAGGCTGTCATTCAGACGGTCACTAGAGGTGCTTTCTGTGTCAGTACTGCACAGTGTGAAACAAAGGAGTCCAGCATTGATTCAAAGCATCTCTACAAGGAGATGTTGAATAGCGCACCATGTTGTTTTGCCGCGCTTGCTCAACAACCTCCAATGGCTAAAGCATTTGATTAGCTGAGTTAATAAAGTTTATTTTTTTCACCTCATAAGTGCATAATTGTTGAATATAAGTAAACATAATATTAAAAATCCTGGTATGTAACAGTCCCCCTTTAATAGTATATAAGAGAACATTTTATCAAAACCAGGATGTGAGAAAGAGACCCACTTCAAGTATTAGCAGTTAAAATATCTAATCTCATCCCCACTGCTGCTGAATTTGGCCATATATTTGTGGTATGCTTTTGCAAGAAATGGGCCCCCGAGTACCTCAACGTTAACGTGTGAGTGCTTTTGTTTGCTCTTGATGTTTTGGACCGAAATGTTCCAAAACACATATTCAGCTGAAGTTAAATATTTTCCAATATGTGAAAATAAATGATTAAATCAGTCTGATGTTCCCTGTTATGTGATTAGGTGATTTTTATACAATATCAAATTCTCAGCCACAGAGAGGATAATTGGTAAATAAAACAGTAACAGATAAGTCACAGAATTAAATCCATTGCTTATTTCTGCACATTTACTGTTATTGACTTTGAGGGTCTGCTGTCTGCAGACTTGTTCTATTAAATATCTAGTAAAGGAGATTCTTTTTCGCATTTTTTGGCCTTGCTTTAATTAAGACGTGAAAGCCAAGTTTGCCACATAACAAATTTTGATGCAAAACATTCTGTACATTGGCAGACAGAACAGGAGAAATTCTGTAGGGGAAGATTCCACGAATAAGAAAATACTTACCTTGAGTAATGACAATTTTTCAGGTTCATTGTGAAGACAACATGGAACTGGATCATCAGTGAAGCGGCTAGTTTTAACTGGCAGATGTCAGGATACCTGGTGCTATTAAAGTGTCATTGCAATGTCTTATCCTCATCCCTTTATCCCCTTGCTATCATTTATGCCTATAATCCCCTTTCGGTTGTGGAAGTATAGGAGTCACCCCTCTGCCTTGACAATTAACTTGCAACTATTGGTTTCTAACTTGCTGTCTATAGCTCTAGGGCTCCTGTCAAATAGTCTTATGTTTATAAGTCATTCTCTGAGAACGTGAATGCAGCTGAGGCTACTACAATACACAATGCACAGCTCAGTTAATGTGGGCCACTTGTAAACCCAAAACCTTTAATGAAGAGCGCAAAATGACAATGTCCCGGGCATTGGACATTGAAAAAAGGGGCAGTAGTCTGAAACGTTTGTCATTTTGTGCTCTACATTAAATGTTTACTGTTCGCAAGTAGCCCACATTAACCCCTTAAGGATACATGACATGTGTGACATGTCATGATTCTCTTTTATTCCAGAAGTTTGGTCCTTAAGGGATTAAATAAGTTCATTTTTTAAGTTTATATGCCTGTGAACTGTATTTTTACTGCTAAGCCACAGCAGTGCTTGCATATATGCTTTACTAGTGTGAACTGTTCAATAGTTATTAGCACTGCTGTGACCACACCTGTAATCAATTTTTGTATTTTTAAGGCAACTGCCAAGCAGAACTGCCATTACTGTTTTTATTAACTGTGGTCATTTTACACAATGTTCCCCAAAACTTTTTGTATTGTCGTAGCCTCTGCTTCTCTGGTGATTCTCCTCTGTTTACCAAAGAGAAGGTGTATGCACAGATGCAGGGTAACCACCTATCTACCCAAGGCACACCCAAGGCAGCCACTGTACTGTACTGGAAGAACATATAGGAGTAAGAAGCATCCCATAACACCAAGGCCACGTGGCTACTAGACATGAAAGCAGACCACTGTATGCTCCCAGAACAGGGACCGGTCACCATCACAGAGATATCCAACAACAAGAAGGAGTTAGAGTACCAGAATATTAAATAGGAGATGTAGAGAACATCTACATAAAAGCATAAAAGCTATCTATTACCTAGCTGGAATAATAACCTGGCCAAGAGAAGAGTTGGTCATCATGGATGTCAAGACCTGGAAACTACTCACTGCAAATGGGGACATACACCTGAAATCTAGCATCAAGATACAGTACACTAGCCAGCATGAGTGTCAGGGCCTGGATAAAGGCAGAGCTTCCACAAATATACCATGAAGATGGATCCAAAAAATAAACTGCTAAGAGAATGCATGGAACAACAACAGATAGAGGATGCAGAAAAGGAAGAGGTTCCATGGCAAGACAAACCTATACATTGGTTGTACTACCAGCAGATAGTAGATGTGGCTCACATTCTGAAAGCCTACCAGTGGTTGGCAAATGCACGACAGCACTGAGGCACAAATCCTACCTGCACAGGAACAGGCATTCAGCATCAGATCAATAGAAGTGGGTGTCTACCACACCAAACAAGACCCAAGGAGCATACCGTGCAAAGAAGCCTCAGAGATAAGCCAGTTGTATAGTATAGTATTACAGGATCAAGATGTTAGCGGGGCAGCATACACTGAGATGCACAAACAAATTACTGGGAATGTGTACCGAAATATGCGAAGAATATGGCCTGGCTCTGTCTGTCCTGATGGGAGATGCCACAAAGGGGAAAATGACATGTCTAAGACCCTGTGTGACTTTCAGATCTAGACACACCAGCAGGTAGTGGCCAACCAACCTGACATTGTGGTGGTAGACAAGAAAGAGAAGACTGCAGTGGTGTTGGGCAATACCCGGTGACTATAACATCAGGAACAAGGAACATGAGAAGGTGACCAAATACCAAGGACTGCAAGAGAAGCTGGAAAGGATGTGGAAAGTAAAGGCAGTAGTAGTCCCAGTTGTGATAAGAGCACTTGGGGTTGTGACCCCCTAGTTGTGGGAGTGGCTTCCAGGTTCCAGGTGCCACATCTGAGATCACTATCCAGTTCTAGAAACCGCTAAGATACTGTGCAATATCATTAGACTCCCAGGTCTCAGTTAGAGTACCAGAGATTGAGGAATACACAAATATACCACCCAGAGCGGTGAGAAAGTATTTTTTTTTAAATGCGCGCACACACACACACACACACACACACACAAATGCTCCTACTAGGTTAAAAAAGATAAAATGTTTTCCGTCTTGGGCTACCCCAGTATTGTACTGTGAAACATAAGATGACTATTGATATCACATAATGTGCTTGATATGTGGTCAATTTATGTATGGGATCAAGTTCAGAGGTATAAAAGCAGCAAACATTGAGAAAATAAGGTCAACAGCAAACCAAGAAATATTTTATCGCTTCATTGATTGCAGAATAGTAAAAGGACAGTGTTAGCTTTAAGATCTGATTATTTTTGCATACATTAAGTTGGATGGAAATGTAGCAGAGCACAACGGTGTTAATACCTTTGGAGTTTAGAATGTACCTCAGGAAATGTCTGCAACAGTTTACAAATTGTCTTTAGATTTGGTTCCGGATTAAATGCGTAATTCATACTGTTCTATTGCCCAATAGAGAGACTTCAATATATGGATGCTCTTACAGTAACACAAGGTGTTCCAGAACAGAACTTTATTGAACATGACAGAGACACTAGTTTTTGTGGTGTTTGCATCACTCTGAGATTACAGGCCTTTGGCTTTGATCCTAGAGCTATATAAACTATCAAGACAGTGTAAAACTAACCAATTCTATGTCATGTTATTTGGGCCAATTGCAGGAAATAAGTAGCCAAGTAATAAAGTTTAGTTGTTTCACAAAGGTGAAAGGTTATCTAAAATAAAGAAATGTATTATTAAAGAAAGAAAAAATATTAAAACACAGTGAAATCTGTGGCATATATGTCCCAAAATATTCACTTCTGTTAAAAAATGTATGTTTAAAAATACGAAAGTTGAAAATTAAACCCCTTAATGTAACTGCCAACACTAACAAGTATGAAGATGGGAGTGGAAGAGAAGGTATGTCTTCATGACTAAGGTTAACCAAACATCTAGTTATCATGATTACTCACATGTTGGTCTACATGTGATTAATATGCTGTTCCTGTAAAATGACTTAGACAAATGCTTTGGTATGTTGAAAACTTGTCTATCAGTTTATTCCTGGTACAAGAGTGGTAATAATTTAAGATATAATGAAAACAACTGAGTGTGTTTAAGTGCTACTATAGGAACCAATCTCTGTCAGTCTTTGGAATTCACTTGAAAAATTATGACACTAAACTATCAAATTTAAAAGAGTATGTAGGGTTATAGCTACATATTATTCCCTTGTAAACCAACATGAGAATTTGGGGGTACAACACGGCAATGACTAGTCCTTACAGACATGATGATCCAGTGGACTGTATCTCCTTTTACTAATAACTCCTGGCTGAGAGCAAAGGGGTTACAGTTTATAATGCAGGTACTCCCTAAGTCCTTAACATTAAAGGGTTACTCCATCCACCATGACCAATTCGGTCTTTAGAAGTGGTCATGGTGGTAGGAATCGGTATGTGCAATGTTTCTGATTGAAATATTTTTACTCTTTTGCCGGGGACTAGTTGTACCCCTAGCACATGTGACTTAAGCAGCCTGGAATTCTGTTCCAGCCTTCCTAATGTCAAATATGTGCAAACACATATATGTCCTCAGTACGCTATATACACTGGCACTGTATTCAGAGCTGGGAGTTGGATTCTTCCCTCCCTTGGTGCGCTTCCTTCCCGTCTCCCTGCTTTGTGAACTATATGTATATATATATTTTTAAATATCCTTCTTCCCTCCCTTATTGACTCCCAACCCACTCCCTCTCTGACTCAAAGCACATGAGAGGCACGAGAAGCATTTCATTGGACCTTGCGTGCAAAACTGTTATGGCGGCATAAAAAACAGCAGGTAGAGCTTTGCTCGGCACTGGATTCAAGTTAAGTTTAAAATCTATTTCACAGTTTTCTTTAATAATAGGGAGACGGGCTAATTACTAAAGCCTAATAAGACATTCTAATTTGAAGTAACTTTTTAACTTTATTACCAACAACTCTAATATAGGGGCACTATTTCAAATGCCTTTTATAAGCACAATATAATTACCTTGTCTTAAATACCGGTTTGATGTATTAAATGCATTTCAAGATTTTACTTTGTGTAAGAACACTGCAGCATTGTATCAATGATATGGGCCCGTCTCAATTATTATAACCAAGTATGTATGTATATGTCCAGGGACTGTATTATACAAGTACCATGACAGCTCTAAAAACCCTATGTTAGTATTTAACTGCATTATTTGCATAAATAATGAAATGACAATCTAGCTAAACTCCCAGCTCTGAAATAAGTGCTTAACAACAAAAAGACTAAAAGGTCTAGTGAAACTGGGAAAGTCTGGGACAAAGAAACACACAGTTAGACTAGTCTAGAAGTTCTATTTTGCCATAACACTGAAGTCAACATGAAGTGTATCTTGAGTCTGTGACTAGTTCCTACATACGTAGAACATTCCAGAAGCTGATCCATCAAATCAGTCAACAGATGTTTCTGTGTTTCAGAAAGATTATAAACACATTGTACATTGTAAAAGGTTAGACATATGTTGCATATACAAATTGGAGACCTCATGTTTCATTTTCTCTCTGTGGGTCTCCATATTTTATGTGCTTAATATTTTTAGGTCAAATAAAGAGGTTCTATGCCCATCTGAAGTCTCTAAACCTCTTGGCCTATAAAACATTTTCCTTGACAGATTTATTTTTCCTTTTCCACTTTACTTATGCATTTTATATTAGAATGAAATGATGTTAATTTTTTTTAAAACATTTTATCTGGGAATGCATGAGCTTGCTACTTACAGTGGTTATGAATAGAGAATGTTTGTTTGAAAACCATTTACAATGTATGTGCTGTTAGTCTCCTCTTACAAAAACCGGTACCTTGTCTATTTTATAATATATTTTCATTGCCTTAATGCTAAATCTTATGTTAATATTTGTTACAAAATTAAGGGTAAAACTGGCATAATAACATTTATAATACATTTCCCAATGGATAGTCACAGGAAGTAGAGCTGTCTTACTATATATTTATAAAATATTTTACCAGGATGGATTTCTCCAGTTTTCAAGTATGTCCTGGGTCCACAAATCATTGCATTGTTACAATAGGGCAGAATCTACTATTAAAAGTACAAAATGGAATTAAAATTCACAAATATCATTGTAACATAGAACAGGTAAGAAATATAATCAACCATGATTACAAGTGCATTCAGGAATGAATATATGTTGACAGTGATCTCTTAAAGGATTTTAGGCTGGAGGAAGATTTGATTGTGTCCGTGAGGTTATTCCATAATTGCGGTGCTCTGTAGGAAAATGGAAATCGAGCCACTTTATTTTTGTATTGTGGTATACTACCGGTAAATAAAGCACTAGTACTAGAGCGGAGGTTATAGGAGGTGGAAACAGCCGGGGAGAGCATTCTACTCAGGTAGGGTGAGAGCTTCCCAGAAAAGCTCTCATGCACAAGGCTGGATAGATGAAGGGTGCGTCTGGATTCCAGCGATAGCAATGGTACAACTCAAGCTTCCTCAGCTGAGGCTGCATATTATATGAGAAGTCCACAGCTGCTCCCTTCTGGATTATTTTGGTGATATCCAAATAAATGACCAGGCTTAATTTTCCTTTTAGCGTTAACATTTGTAAATTGCCATGTTTGGTTTGGGCTTGTCTATTTCACACGAGAACACTGCAAAACTGTAGACACGATCATGATTTAATAGGTTTGTTCATTTTCATTCCACTTTACTGTCTTACATTAGATGGGCCATTTGGTTCCTCTCTGCTGTCAAATTGTATTCCCTTGTGTTTATAAAAGTAGCCATCTTCAGCGTCTGTTCTTTCACATGCTATTTGTAAGGATTTCACGCATTTGTCCAACTTCTTCATGATTTGGAGTGGCTTGTAGAGGTGGATAGTGCTGTGAGCACAGCGTGTGACAAGCACTGCTGATATATGTTGTTGAGGTCATGGTTAATGGAAATGCTTCTTAATTTTTGCTCCTGCTGATAAACATCTCCAAGGAATGAATTTGGCTGAACTGATGAATGAGGATTGGTCACTGATTCATTCATTTATTTAGAACTTTGCATCCTCTGTGTTTACATAATAATCTTATTAAAGTAAGATTTGTTTATTAAATATCATAATAATGACATTTTATTGCCATACAATAACCCTGATATGCCTAATTAGCCTAGCAAACCTTCCCAAACAGAATCACATCTACATCCCGTGCTAAATAATAAAAGCATTTAAACTTCCTATAATTTCACAGTATAGGGTGAGGGAAATTGAAAAACTTGCACCCAGCCTGACAATATATTAAACCTGTCCCTGATGCCAGATACATCAAAAATCCCAGAGTTTCTGGACTAATTGATGCATGCTTCAACCTCATATTCCAGAAAAGGAACACTGACTATAGGTTAGTTACACCTATAACCCAAATATTACTGCCACTTACATGCTCGTTTACAGTCTTGTCGCAGCTAGCGGCTGCTTAACGACTACAGAATTTCACAAGAAGCAACAGGGAGTTACTGTCTGCTATTACCGAGAGCCTTTCATTAAGTAGCTGCTAATGGCTCCCATTAATTTTTTTAGGAGTCGCTATCCTTAACTCAGCAACTGGTTTCCAATCCTGTCGCTACTTATTACTGGCTGCTGCTAAACCAGAAACTTAGCACCAGCCTCTGGTCTGGTCAAAATACATTAACAGCAGCTATATCCCTATACATCCTATTTAAACAGAAACATTGTGTTCCAACCTTGTGGCTATTTTTTACTGGCCAGCCATTACTGACCACACAGGGTTAGTGAGGGTCATTCCATGCTTTACCAGTAAGCCAGCAATATGTGACTGGTTGGTATCTTTAGCAGCAGACTATTACTCTGTTTCCCTCAAAATAAGACATCCCCCGAAAGAAAGCCCTAGCATATTTTCTGGAGATGCTCATAATATAATCCTTAACCAGGAAAAAAAAAAGCCCTACTTGCTAGTTCGCTAATCTATGCTCGGGGAAGTGTCCCTGAACATAGATTTGTGGGATTCCAATTGTGAGTAAGCTAATCTATGTTTGGGAAAGTTTCCCCGAACATAGATTTGCGGTATTCCATGCCCTAGTGATCTGGTCTATGTTCGGGGGAATTTCCCTGAACGTAGATCTACTCTCTAGCACATGCTTGCTTCCGTTTTTCCCTGAAATAAGACATTCCCCGAATATAAGTCTTAGTGCGTTTTTCTAGGGGAAAATTTAATATAAGACCCGGTCTTATTTTTGGGGAAAGACGGTATCAGTGATAGGCTACAAAAGTTTAGCAACAAAGTTGTAAACGTAATGCTAATTTGTAGTTACTACAAGCTACCAGCTGTTAATAGTGACAGCTTGTGACCTATGTACTAAATTTATGAACTCTATTGTGACCTCTATGTACTAAAAGAGAAGGGAGAGCAACACTAAGATGGGGGGTGGGAGGAACATTAATGGGAATGGGGGGCACACTAATGGACAGAGGAGGGAGGGGAGAGTAACACTGAGGGACAAGGAAGGGAGGGGAGAGGAACACTAAGGGACAAGGGAGGGAGGGGAGAGGAACACTAATGGACATGGAGGGGAGATGACCATTAAGGGACGGGGAGGGGAGAGGACCACTAATGGACATGGAGGGGAGGAGAAAGGAACACTAAGGGACATGGAGGGGAGAGTGGCACGGCACACAGGGGGGCCTGAATGGGGAGAAAGATACACAGAGGGACATGATTGGGGAGAAAAACACACAGATGGGCCTGGGGGTGAGAACGTCCACAGAGGGGCCTGTGAATGGAAATACAAAGGGGCTGTGGGTGAAAGAGACACAGAGGGGCTGGAGAAGAGGAAAAAGAGACACAGAGAGCCTGGGAGGAGAAAGAGAAACACACAAAGGAGCTGGTAAGAGTAAAAGACACAAAGGATCTGGGAGAGAAGGAGACACAGAGGCTGGGGGGAGTAAGAAACACAAAGGGGGTAGTAAGAGATACGCAAGGGAGGTGTAAGACACACAATGGGGAAAAATAGGGGATAAGACACTAAAAGGGGTAAGACATTTAAAAAAAGGGGATAAGAAGGGACACAGGTGAAGATGCTTTTGGGGGGAGGGCTCCAAAATCATCTTCACCTGTGTACCCAAAAATCCATGTATACAATGTCTTTTCTCATTCTCTGTTAATAGCATGCTAGAGCCTATGGGAGCCTCCTGTGTATGATTAACCCCCTTAAAGACAAAGAATCTTTTGAGATGCAACAATTTTGTGAACCTTGTTTCCCAATGCGTTCATTTCACTATAATTTCACCCTTTCTGTTTAAGTGCACCCTTACATATTATATTATACCTCGAGGCTAGTTGAAGTGGAGGCCATTGGGCCTTCTGCGTGCGCCATCTTGGGTTGTGATGGACGCTGCAGCAGGGTTCCAATGTCTCTTGTTTCTGTCACTGTGCTTGCAGGCGTTCTTTGAGAACGACGCCCCATGGTGAGTGTATTGCCCTGTACGTTAGGTTGGTTGTGCTCCGCTGTGCTGCGGAGGTCTGTTGCTGGGGATCTCCTTAGGAGCGCTTCGATCTCTGCCAGAGTATTCCGGTAGTAGGTCGGAGGCTTGTGTTTCACTTTCCTCGGCTTCGTAGCGTATCTAGTTATTTATTTTTAACTGGGTGATGGAGTCAATGGAAGGAGGAATTGACAACCAATGCAAAGTCTAAAGGTTCCATGATGACATATGTGGAACCCTTGACCAGATGTGTACCCTCAAGGAATTCCTGGGGTAAATAAAGGTCTATTGCCCATGAACATGATGATGGATAACTGCTTATAAACATGCCTGCTTCAATCCCTCGATTTAATTTATACCGTTATAATTATAACTCAATGAAATGAAAGCACTCACAGGATGACTTTAGAATGCATGCTGTGAAAATTTGTAGATCTACTTTTGAATATTAAAAAATAGAAAACCTGCTTACTTCAATTATATTATACATATTGTCTCGGAACATCTACATAGGGAAAAAGGGGCAGACAGAAAATAATCTCAATTTCCCTTTTATGGTAATTATTTTGTAATTTTTTTTTTTTTACTCAGTGTTACTGTGTTATGTTTCTGGTTTACAACATTAACATTAATGTCAAACCACAAGGAGATAGTAAATATATATAAACTGTCAAAGGAAATGTAACAATTAGTTAATCATACTGTCTGTTCTGTCCCCAACCGCAGTATATCCCATTTTACATTTTATATTTTCCAGATGTACGTGATGTCACGTAGGTCAGAAAATAAACAAAAACTAGATTTGGGCATGGCTGGGATTGTGTATTTACTGTACAAGTGATAAGCAGGAATTGACTTAACTGTGTAGTCAAAGTTTGTTTGTGGCTGCTGTCATATTAGGATATTTTTAGCCATTTGAAAAATGAGAGAGTGATACAGTTCTAATTAAAATACAGATATTATGATATCATGGAAACGGCAAGGATGTAATTACCATAGCAAATACAAACTTTTCCTCTAAAAAAAAAGCAAAGTCAAAACCAGAAGAACGTGAAAACTGAAACCGCCACAGTATTATTTGCTTGGAGTAAATATATTGGAAAGCATTAAAGTAAAAACAAGACTGATTTCAGAAGATAAAATGACTCATGCTAGATGTTTTGTGTTGCTAACATAAGAATGCTCTAAACCAGGGGTTCCCAATTCATTTTTCCCGTGGAACCCTTTGACATAGTATAACAACATCGTGGAACCCCCGAAAAAAAATTTGCGCCGTAGCACAAACCTTTTAATAAGTGGCGTTTTTATTATAATTTTTACATTTATTGCTCATAAGCTGTTTAGTCTTATGATACTAATGAAGCATTCGCTTAAAAAAGGCAATGTCTTTATCTTTGTACTCTGGGTGGTTTTGCTCAAAATGACTGCGTAATTTAGCAGGTGCTAAATATATTGTTTGACAATATATTCTTGCAAAGTAAGTGAATCCAAATTTTAAGTTGCTGTCGTCATATTTTCTTTTCTTTGTTTGAGAAGAAGATTGGCTAGCATTGTGTGCTTTTCTTTTTTTTTTGACTTGTCACTCGTCTCTGCTATTTGAGGAACAGTAGATTCAACTATTGTGGACTTGTTTTCTTGATTTCTTTTTGTATTGTCTTTCTCAGTTTCTAAAATTGTTGAAACAATTAGGAGTAGTAATAATATTTGTTTTAACCAGTTGTCCAAATTCATGGTTGTTGGTCGGTAAAAAAACCAAACACTTCTCTAACCTGAGAAAATACAGATCTCACTACCAGGCTGCAATGGATGCTGTTTTTTATAATGCTCTTAGAACTTAATGTAGGAAGGATTTTGAATCAGTCTTTGATCAAAAAGATTAGAACACTTTTAAACAGGTCTCACTACCTGACTGCAAAGGATATATATATACCAATATATTTAAATACAATTATATGTAAATAAGTAAAAAAAAATAAAACATTATTTTAAAATTGCCAAAATCATGTAGATACTCTCATTTCACTCTTGCAATAATTTGGTAGTTAGAATAAATTGCAGCTACTCCCATGAACACTATATGTCACTATGCAAGCAAGCCTCACTTCAACCAAAAGTCAGTGAATGCTGGGAGGAGAGAGGAATGAAGGAATACTGGTCTGGGAGGAATTCTTACCTTAAATGACACTGGGTGGGCTGACGCTTGGGTGGGCTGATCGCAATCTTGCGATCTCTTTATAAGATCGCGGCTGCGCGATCTCTGCAGTTTCCGACCTTCCGGAAACAGCAGGGAGAGGCAGCCATCTTGGATGGGGAAATACACGGCGGAATACCAATTTTGTTCTCTGCGTAACCCTAGGGAAACGCTGCTCTAAACGTTAATCAATCTGCAAATATTGTAACGGTTTTCACGGTAATTGCATTGCTTTTAGAACATTGAATTACATTCCAGTTAGAAATTGCGCACTTGCTGTCTAAGTGGCGACTCTAGGAACAAAATATGGAGGGGGCACATAAGACACCACAGTCAAAATTGGGAGGGAGGGGCACTAATATTTTCCATCTCTAAATCATACCACTGAATATATATATATATATATATATATATATATATATATATAAATATACACACAGGGCCGGTGCAAGGATTTTTGGGTACATAGATGAAGATGTATTTTTCTGCCCCCCTCCCCACCGAAAAAAACCCAACATCTTTACCTATGTGCCTCTTAACCAGCCCCTTTCCCCGTCCATTAGTGGTCTCCTCCCTCCCTGTCCCTTAGTGTTCTTCTAACCTCCCCCCTCTTTTCCCTGTCCCTTGGTGTTTCTCTCCCATCCCCTCCCTGTTCCTTGGTGCACCCCTCAACCCCTTATAGGTCACACTCCTCTTCCTGGTGTGCCTCCTACATCTCTTGTTGCGTTGCTGAGTGGAGGAGATCCCCTACAGGAGCTTCAATTTTCTATACCTGGCAAGTGCCATTTCTATAGTTTACAAATCAGAGTGCAAACGGTACTATGGGTCTTAATCATAGAGCACCAGCTACTATTTTATTTATTCAGCTAAAATCTCACGCTTCAAAAAAACAAATTCTGCCTCTGTTTTGATTTTTTATTTCATTGTGGTCAATGTTGTGGTCAATGTTTGTTTCCTTTGCACCAATGTAACCCATTTGTATGGGTTTGTTTTTCACTATAACAACTGGGATCACACTGTGCACAAAAACACAGCCCGCTATGTTGTAGCTGGGATTCCCCCTTCACTAGGCCTTCCCATACACACACAAACTCCCTAATACATAAACATGCTCACTGCTAATACATACACAACAAAAACCTCTTGAAACATGCACAAACTCACACACAGGTTGCTTAATATGTACAAACACACTGCTTAATCCACACACAAAGTGCATAATGCATACACGCACAAACTACAGACTGCTTAATCCACACATATACTTACACACTGACCCACTGATCTATCTCACCAGCAAGGAAGAAGCTTTTTAAGATATGAGAATTTACGCTCATGCTATACAAGTGCAACCTTGGTAAGGCATAGTATCTGTAAGGTATATATATATGCTGAACAAAATTATAAACACAACACTTTCGTTTTTGCCCCCATTTTTCACGAGCTGAACTCAAAGATCAAAGACTTTTTATATGTACACAAAAGGCCTATTTCTCTCAAATATTGATCACAAATCTGTCTAAATCTGTGTTAGTGAGCACTTCTCCTTTGCCGAGATAATGCATCCACCTCACAGGTGTGGCATATCAAGATGCTGATTAGACAGCATGATTATTGCACAGGTGTGTATGCTAGGAGAAGGAAGTTTTAGGCTGCAGTGATGTTTGCAAATTGTTGCAGTTGTAAGTGACTGAGTGCAACAACACAGTGACGGGAGATCTGACTGGAGTGTAATATAAACCATGCATGGAGCATATGCAATTGTGGTTCATTGAATTTATCTTTAAACTGTACAGTGCTGTCATCCTCAGCAGTGTTTACAGTTAATAAGTAGCGTGGTACTGAATTGGTTAAAATGGATTATGAAACCTGACATTTGCAAAGATAAATTAAGCTCCTTTTGCTTCCATTGAATGTAGAAATATGTGAGTTAACTTACAGAATTCCAAAACTAAGCCGCTAACGGTTAGAAAAATATAAACAATTTTTGATTCATCCATTTATAACCCTAGGTCATTGCTTCTGGATAGAAACAGGTTAGGTTTTTATTTCCATATGATTCAAATCTTGCACATTCCTTCTGAAGTAAATTTTCAAATGTACATCAAATTAATTTTCCGCTGTAAAATCGTGCAATGACATGGTGGAATGAGTAGATGACATTCAGATACATCAGAGTAACAAATTATTATCACTAGTCTCTATCACATTTTATATGAATCTTCATTTACTGAACCAGAAAACAGAGGAAATCAATATCTGATGTTCCACAGGAGCAAAGATGCTGAATAAAAGCTTTAAAATTTCACGTCTCAGAAGGTAACACAAATGAATGCTTTAACAGGATATGTAGTACAGGAAACATTGCTTTAAATAAGTGATTATATTTTACAATCCAAAATTCATCTACTACAGAACAATAAGGAGAGGATTATGACAACAGTATTTCGAGAAATTCAAAGAACTATTAGAAAAATAGGCCTTTAAAAACTATCAAAATGCAAATTTTACTTACTTGAGGTCCTGGCTGACCCTGTAGAATGAGAAACATAAATAATTAGAATCCGTTGGATAAAGATTTAGCTTGCATTTAAAGGAACAAAGACAAACTGTATGTATAGAAATTAATAAATGTTATTTTTTTCTTTTTCTAACCTACGGATCAGGGGTGGGTGAATGTTTTGTCAAATTTGCAAAAACACACATTCGCCCAACAGATGTTGAAAGAAATGTTTGGCACACATTGCCATATGTTCTACCACATGGCAATAATTAACCATAAGATAAAAGCTACTGGCACATGGTTTCATGGCTAATCCCTTCCCCTTAACCTACAGAAAATATATACATTTAAGTAAAAGTGCTGCGATCTGCAGCAACCCCGATAAAAATCAGACATGAGTTGCGGGTATTCCCATACTATTCACGATTTGCTTAGATGAACTTGACAGTAACATAAAGAATGGTGAGCAATAATAAAGGCCTATAACATACTACATTTTCATACTTCTTTCATATATACGTAGTACAACTACTACATGAAATCTATGGGAAATATGTGGAGCATACTGCATGCAACACGTTGACATACAGCTTCTATATAAGTGAAATAATTAAGCTATATTTATTTAAATACTTAGCTAAATGTATGATTTCTTTATTATTTTTATTTGATATACCATTCAGTAAGTTTGCTATTAAAGTAGTACTTTGAGTCAGATATTATCATTACCATTAGTATATGTGTATTTATATCAGTATCTGACATACGGTAAATTGTCATTGGTAAATTCAATGAGGGGATTGAAAAAACAACCAGCAAAATGATCAACTTTAAGGTAAGTCGTATATTTAGTTAATTCTACAAACAAAATGAGATCTCACAACATACTTGGGAACATTCACTTTGCACAGACAGTCAATGATCTACTGGTGCAGACAGGTTGGACACAGATACAGATACAAAGGACAAACACATTTTTTTCAGCCAGCAATTGCATCACATCACAGGATTGTAGAAGTACTAAAAGTGGACAAAAAAAGTCTAAAAATGTTTTTTTTTTTTATCCCAGTCAGACTTTAAATTCAGTCCCTATTAGATAAAAAAAAAAAAAAGACTATACTGTATAATTACTAAAATATAAAATAAAATGTTTTACGGAAGGGCAATGAATTGAACTGTACTGGATTATATACTGTTTTATTTCATATTGTCATCCTAACCATCTGTTACAAATAGGGGGATTAAAATAACCTCAATTTCTCAAATAACAGGATTTTCAGAACAGTTCCCAGGTTAAATGACATAATGCTCTACAGCCCTGGGGTGCACGGGTGCAGTAACTACACACAAGGCTAGAGTTAACTCTCCAGTTAACTTCACCAGGGATGGATGGCAGCAGCAGCAGGATCCCCCCTCCCAGGCATTAGGTAAGAAGGGAGGGGGGACATTTACTAAACGGCCCCCACACAATACACACAATCACCCAAACATACAGCACACACACACATCATCGACACACATACAATACACACACAGCACCCTTACACACACACACTAACAGCACCCTTACATACACACACACACACACACACACTAACATCACCCACACACATACAGCACCCTTACACACATACAGCACCCTTACACAAACATACAACACCCTTACACACACATACAGCATCCTTAAACACACAGTGCCCTTACACACACATCGCCCTCACACACACACACAGCGCCTTCACACACACACACACAGCACCTTCACACACAGCACCCTTACACACACAGCACCCTCACACACACACAGCGCCCTTACACACACATTGCCCTCACACACACACAGCGCCTTCACACACAGCACCCTTACTCACACAGCGCCCTCACACACACAGTGCCTTCACACACACACACACACACAGCACCTACACACAGCACCCTCACACACACACACTACAGTATATGTGTGTGTGTGTATATATATATATATATATATATACATATATATATATATATATATACACGTGGCGTGTGTGTTTGTGCTGCGCATGCCTATGGTGTGCTCTCGTTTAGGAGCTCGTCCCGGGCCAGGAGATTGGTCGCCTCCCCCGGACTCCAGGCTTTGCTCTGGTGTAGGCCGCATGGCCGGTGCAGGTTTTTTCCGCGGCGCACTGGTAGCAGCGCTCTTTTTCCCGTCATTGTAGGAAATCTTTGAGTGTGCGACCAGCCATCTTGGCTGTCAGGCCCTGCCCCCCCAAGCTAGACATTTTGATGTTTTTTATTTTATTTACTTATTATGATAAAGCAGCACATTTTACTTTTTTTTTTTATATTAATTACTTCAATTACTTCATGTCATATTGTGCAAATTATATTTTAAACCATTGAGAGTGATATACAAAGAACAACTGGGCTCCAAAGTTCTAAAAGTTTAGCAATCACTGTAGAATCCTAAGGAATGTTCCTGCTGATTGCTTTACTTTAGAACTGTCTCCAACTGTATTATTTCGTTTAGAACACATCACGCACTACCAATAACGCACAGAGAGTGACAAATGTCTTTTTCGGTTACTTGGGTGACATTGCTATTCTGAAACACAGCCCTATCGATCAGTTTATTATAGTGGATTGTTATAGCAGGTTGCAGTCTAGAATTAATTCAAGTAATTTTCCAAAACCCGACCAACAGAAACTGTGTTTTTTTTTTGTGTTCTGTAAAGTAATGCAGGATTTTTTTTTCATTTCAGTAAGCCTAGAAATTTAATGGAAACTAAAGAAATATTTTAGTTGGACAGGCAACAATGTAATAAACCTATTTATCGAATAAAAATGTTACAAATAAATAACATTTCTGAATATTTAACATTTACATTTTCAAATTATAATCCACTCATTCACCATATATGTTGCCCTTATGTATGTTTATGCTTCACAATACACCAAGATACAGGGACATAGGGAAGTGTCCCCAGCAATCACAGCTCAAGCTCTCACACTGGACTGAGGGTATTAGGACTAAAAACAGAATGCTGCCTTCGACAACACTCTCTGCTTGTCTGCCCTGAGTGGGGCTTTTCAGAATGGCCATCAGTCAGTATGGCATAGACTCAGGTCAGGCTGACACTCCTCTACTTTGGACAGCCCTGTCCAGAGCCATTTTAGGGATCGCCAGTGATGAAAGTATATATATATATATATATATTGTAAAATATGTAGACACACACAGACACATGTTAATATGTACACACACAGGCACATACACAATCCCTTTGTATCCTGATTTGCCTCCTCTCTCTTATCTCTCAATCAACACATTTCCAAAAAAACTACTATTTGTGCTTGTGTTTCTACTGTGTGACTTATAAACATATACTAATCTATACAATCAGGATTTATGTAACGTATATCTGTCACTTTCAGGGGTCTTTACATATTTAGCAAAGATACCCAAAAGTGACAGACCCGATATGGTGCAGTTGCCGGTGGGGTGCTGTCCCTCTCGGCCACTGCCATCTTCATTCTGCTGTCTTCTTTGGCTCATGGCACTTTAGTTGCAAGGGGTCATGTTAGTGCTGTACTCTTGCACATACATAAGAGTACAACATTGAGGTCTATGGAAGATCCTGCATAGACAGGAATTCTCCAGAGACAGGGCCTGAATCCCATAGCCATCAGTTCTGAAGGCTGCTGGGATTGGACAAAAGTTTGCAGTAGAGTAGCCCCGACTTTGTGTGAAAAGTAACATAAATGCTGAAAAGTAACATAAATGCTTTAATCTATCTATCTATCTATCTCTCTATATATCTATCTATCTACAGCATCTCACAAAATTGAGTACACCCCTCACATTTTTGTAAATATTTTACTATATCTTTTCATGTGGCAACACTGAAGAATGCTATAATGTAAAGTAGTAAGTGTACAGCCTGTATAACAGTGTAAATTTGCTGCCTACTCAAAAGAACTCAACACACAGCCATTAATGTCTAAACCGTTGGCAACAAAAGTGAGTACGCCCAATTAGCTATTTTCCCTCCCCAGTGTCATGTGACACGTTAATGTTACAAGGTCTCAGGTGTGAATGGGGAGCAGGTGTGTTAAATTTTATGTTATCTCTCTCACAGTCTTTCATACTGGTCACTGGAAGTTCAACATGGCACCTCATGGCAAAGTACTCTCTGAGGATCTGAAAAAAATAATTGTTGTTCTACATAAAGATGGTCAAGGCTATAGGAAGATTACCAAGACCCTGAAACTGAGCTGGAGCACAGTGGAAAAGACCGTACAGCGTTTTCACGGGACAGGTTCCACTCAAAACAGGCCTATCTATCTATCTGTATTGTTTTCTACCAAAGAAGTTGAGTGCACATGCTCAGCGTCATATCAAGAGGTTGTCTTTGGGAAATAGACGTATGAGTGCTGCCAGCATTTCTGCAGAGGTTAAGGGGCTGGGCCAATGCTCAGACCATACGCCGCACACTGCATCAAATTGGTCTGCATGGCTGTCGTCCTAGAATGAAGCCTCTTCTAGAGATGATGCACAAGGTAGCCCGCTATCAGTTCACTAAGGACAAGCAGACTAAGGACATGGATTACTGTAACCATGTTCTGTGGTCCAATGAGACCAAGATAAACTTATTTGGTTCAGATGGTGTCAAGCGTGTGTGACGGCAACCAGGTGAGGAGTACAAAGACAAGTGTGTCTTGCCTACAGTCAAGCATGGTGGTGGGAGTGTCATGGTCTGGGCCTGCATGAGTGCTGCCAGCACTGTGGAGCTACAGTTCATGGAGGGAACCATGAATGCCAACATGTACTGCTGAAGCAGAGCATGATCCTCTCCCTTCAGAGACTGGACCGCAAGTCAGTATTCCAACATGATTATGACCCCAAACACACCTCCAAGATGACCACTGTCTTGCTAAAGAAGCTGAAGGTAAAGGTGATGGACTGACCAATCATGTCTCCAGACCTAAACCCTATTGAGCATTTGTGGGGCATCCTCAAACGGTAGGTTGGGGAGCGCAAAGTCTCTAACATCCACCAGCTCAGTGATATCGTAATTTCACATTTTCCTGGCAACTGTAAAAAAAAAATAACTGTCCACCATAGCCAAACATAAGTAAACAAAATGAGCAAATTTCGTAGAAATAGTTTAGGTGACCCATCATGTTTTCATATCAAACATTACTTGTACCTACGCTATGCCAATACAAGTCTCTCAACAAATACCTGTATCCAATATCAATAACAACTCATTTACAATAAAAAAGAAACCTATTCATTGTGACTTGTATTAAAAAAGATATATATTGCATACTTTTTCTTTTCATTTGTTTCCACCTATTTTTCCAGGGATTACAACACTACGACACCTGTTTCTATGTCAAACAAAAACAAAACAATAAAAATGTTAAAAAGTACAGAAATACCTTTCTTGATCAAAGGGATACTGTTAAAGCATTAACCGCCCTCACATTAATCTCCTTTGTGCGTGATATCTACATTTTCAATTCAAAACGAATTGTCTGTGAAATCCATTTGAATGACCATGGAAAAAGAGACAAATTGCATAGCAACAGCTAAAGGCTGGGTACGTCTTTGAGATAATGCAGCTCTATGATTCTATATCACAGATGCTTTCAGTGCTAAATCACTGTTCTGTACACAGACATACATATAAAATTCTTAACTTAGCAGTTGATTCTCTAAGTAGAGTAAATAGCCGTGTTGAAGCTGAAAGAGCAACACTATGTCCCTGTTTGCAGATATAATTTCTGTAAATGGTAAAAAAAAAAAAAGTATATAAAAAAAGTACATGCTGGGGTCTCTAATGACCCAGTATATATTAAAAAACAAGAAAAGAAATTCCTCAGAGGACTAAAAGAGTAAAGGGCCAATGGCCGCTACTCAAGAAGTCCCCCCAGGTATACCCACCACGGTAGGAATGACTCAAGGGGCACAAAATCTAGAGTACAAAAAATAAAAAAAATACTTTATTGGATTAATAATTGTCTCTAGACACATCTAGGCCAATAATAATAAAAAAAAGTGAGAAAATAATAATAGTGAAATAAAAAAGCAAACATGCTAGTGATATTAAGAAGGAAAGGCTCAATGCAAGCTATATAGTCTCTGGTGTATATATATATAACTTACTATAAGTCAATAGTAGTAAAATAATTTATGCCGTTAACACAATAACCAAGTGGCATCTGCTTAAGGACGTAGTGTTGAGACTTGGTATCTGATAATGACCTGCAGTAGATCTGATTAGTAAGAGACTCCAGATACGTAATATACACTCAGGATGCTATAACCTGTGTATATTAAACTCCTGATAAATTGATAGAGTTAAATTCAAATGGTATCTCCCTTCTTATAGTTCTAAATTAGGAGTTTAACAGAAGAGATGAGGCCATTCGCTATTTTAGTAAAGGAAAATGTTATTTAGAGGGTTGGTTAACTAGGGTAACTGTAGTGACACATATGAGGACAAAACAAAGCTACATCCAGTGTGATAATACAAGATAGGTACCTCAATATCAATGTATACAGTAAACCCAATATGTAAACCTTGCATACCCTCAAAGAATTATGAATGCAAAATAAAGTCTGACATGAAGCCAAGTAGAAAGGCAGGCTGAGAGTATCACACTATCTTTAGTGATCAAAGTCTGCAATACACT
Organism: Pelobates cultripes; assembly: GCA_933207985.1. Classification (NCBI taxonomy): domain Eukaryota; kingdom Metazoa; phylum Chordata; class Amphibia; order Anura; family Pelobatidae; genus Pelobates; species Pelobates cultripes. Next base: position 118,844,694 of record OW240917.1, on the reverse strand, counting down.
CAGATAGAATATAAATTGTTGGGGGAGGTAAGGTAAAGATAAAGGTAGAGACTCCCCCTCTCCCCCCCCTTCCCTGCTTTTTCTTATTATTATTATGCGCAATTTAAATATTGAGTCCAGTAAACTACCTGAGTAGTGCTAGAGGTGTGACTGTCTAGCCCAGTGAGCTACCTCAATGGTTGCTACAAGTGTAACTATCTAGCAGAGATCAGCTGCCTAGATAATTGCTAAAGAACCAGTAGCATGCACAATCAAACTACCTCAATATAAACTGAAGACCTATAGCTGCCAGATGAAAAACTGCCTGGAGACTTACTAACACAAGTCTAAATGAGGTAATAGCCTTCCTGCCTGGGAGGTTGATGGAGGGAAATATAGCCAGTCCTGAAATCCAAAGTCTCTAAAGCTATAGCTAGGTCCGCAAAATAAAGTTGTCCCGCAGGTGCCAGAGAATCTAAAGCTGCATCAGAGACCTAACCTAGTTAAAAAAACATCTAACTCGACACGCGTTTCAGCGCTCAAAGGTGTCTTTATCAAGAGTATTTCCATGCCGGGTGCCTGCCCGGTCTTTTAAAGGGGTAGAGCACGTCTCCTAGGTAATACGTCATTAAGCCACACCCCATCTCGTGACGTCAGAGGGATGGAGGCTGCATAGATGCAATTGCAGAATCCAAAATTAGGAAAGCGAATCGCCAAAGTAAAATAAGGGCGATAAGCCATGTTACTATATTGGCATCTGGCATCCGTTTAACCCTTAAGGATCACAGAGTCTTGAACTTAAGATTCTGCTTATTCATGGAAACGTTAAAAGAACACTATAGTCATCTAAATTACTTTAGCTAAATAAAGCAGTTTTAGTGTATAGATCATTCCCCTGCAATTTCACTGCTCAATTCACTGTCATTTAGGAGTTAAATCACGTTGTTTCTGTTTATGTAGCCCTAGCCACACCTCCCCTGGCTATGATTGACAGAGCCTGCATGAAAAAAAAACTGGTTTCACTTTCAAACAGATCTTATTTACCTTAAATAATTGTATCTCAATCTCTAAATTGAAATTTAATCACATACATGAGGCTCTTGCAGGGTCTAGCAAGCTATTAACATAGCAGGGGATAAGAAAATCTTAAACAGAACTTGCAATAAAGAAAGCCTAAATAGGGCTCTCTTTACAGGAAGTGTTTATGGAAGGCTGTGCAAATCACGTGCAGGGAGGTGTGACTAGGGTTCATAAACAAAGGGATTTAACTCCTAAATGGCAGAGGATTGAGCAGTGAGGCTGCAAGGGCATGTTCTATATACCAAAACTGCTTCATTAAGCTAAAGTTGCTCAGGTGACTATAGTGTCCCTTTAATATAAGATAGCAAAAGAGATGTATCTATATTGAGATACAGAATTGCAATGTCCCTAGTGAAATGTTTTAAAAGACACAAACTGTTACAAAGTCTAATTTAGTATTATGATGTAAAATACAATTTATTCTAATAAGTATATATCAATAATATCCCCAAAAGATGGAAAGCATCTAAGAAATAAATAAATATTCAGACCTTCCAATATAATACATTCTGTTATTTGTTGAAGATAATATGGATATTACATTCATAGAAAAATCATGTTTAGCTTTTTACTGAATGCAAGAGATTACTAGATATAAGAAAATGGGGCAGAGAAACCCTGTATCATATAACATAAAATATAAAAAAAAATAATAATCTTTAGAAAAATAGAACATAGCCTCTAATGTGGGCTTAAACAGTAGTACATTTTTCTGCAGCAGAGTACTGCTCCATTTATTCAAATTGTCGTGATTCGGTCATTGAAAACTTCTGAAACAGAAATTTTATTTATTCGAGTTGTCGTAGTTGTGTCATTAGGAAGTAACCCAAATCACATACACAACCAAGATCACTCGTTAAAGTACCAATATAGGCAATTCAATTAACTTAGGGTTTATGACCGTCATTACCCACTTAGTCCTCTTATCTGTTGACTTTAGGGTCAAACTTTGACTGACCCCTAAACCTTCATTCTTCATTTGTTATATTAAAAAACATCCTGAACAGGAAATCGCTCATCATTTTTTATTATTACTGAATATAAATAATTTCATGTAATATAGCCAAGTTCTGAATTATTTTGTAATGCATACATATAAGTTAATGCTGTTTTTTAGCACACCGCTTTCTTTTGCTTTAATCAGAAGCATATTTGCAAAGACCATGGGCGATTTGAAGAAATCTTACAATTTCAGAGTGTATTGTTGAGAACCTGACCAGCATGACATTACAATTCATAAACGCACCCTAATTTTTGAATACCTGCATGAATTTTGGTCAGACAGATGTGCTTCTGACCTAGCAGACTTAAAGGGACACTCCGGGCACCCAGACCACTTCTGCCCATTGGAGTGGTCTGGGTGCCAACTCCCACTACCCTTAACCCTGCAAGTGTAATTATTGCAGCTTTTTATAAACTACAACAATTACCTTGCAGGGTTAACTCCACCTCTAGTGGCTGTCTACAAGTAGTAAGGTTGTCTACAAGACAGCCACTAGAGGGAACTTCCGTGTCCATAGCACAGGAAACCTGTGCTAGAGCGTCGCTGGACGTCCTCATCGCTCAATTCCATATAGGAAAGCATTGAAAAGCATTTTCAATGCTTTCCTATGGAGAGCTCTAATGCGCATGCGCATTAGGTTTCCTTAGCCGGTGGGCGTGATCAGTCACGCCCACCGGCTGACATAATCACTGGGAGGAGCGGCGGCGAGCAGAAACCACCGCTGAGGGACATCGGAGGGGTCTCAGGTAAGTGACCTGAAGGGGTTTTCACCCCTCCAGCTACCGGAAATGGGTGGTGGGAGGGAGAGGGGACCTGCAGTGCCAAGAAAACGGATTGTTTTCCTGGCACTGGAGAGTCCCTTTAAAGGAACACTCTAACTTTGAACACAAAAATATTATTTTTAAATTTAGTTGTGTTCCTCTCCCATTTTAGATAACTTGGCCCACTTCTTTTAAATTGAAAAAATAATTTAAAAAGTCACTGTTTTCCAGCTCTGGGATCGTCTTCTCACTGCAACCACACTCCTTCTTCTGAGATTATCAGTGTTCATGATTTTCATAGAGTAGCAATGGGTACTTTAAGTGGCAATTAACACTTTATGCCAATGAGAAATATTAGCAGCAGCAACGGGGATATAACATGATTAATTTACGAAAGTGCCTATTTCTATGGAAATCTTTACTTTTCGTAAAATTAAATAAATAGGACACACTCTTCACACATAAAGCACTTGAGCAATTTTAAGTGCTCTTGTGGTCATGAGTGTCCATTTAAAGGGACTAAGATATACTTGATGATAAAGTATACAGGATGGATGGTTTTGAAATAGGGTGGTCAGGTTAAAATTGACTGAAAAGATTATTAAAATACGCAATTGTTTTAATTTATTTGTTATGGATACATAAAAATTGATTTGTATGCTTCTCTTACTGCGCACTTTGCTCTGAAACCATGCGTAATGAGCTTCTACCCACGCAGGCAGCGTTGGGAGCACATCTGCAAGGGAAAGTCTAGATCTTCTCTCCTCTCTTGGTGCGCTCCCTCCCCACCTCCCTTCATTCGTATTCTTCTTCATTTTTTAATTATCCCCTCTCTCTTCTCTCAGAAAGTAAAGGACTGATAGAGCATGACTTCAGACAGGATGTGAAAGAACCTCTCCTAGCACTGGATACCACGTAAGTTCTTTTAAAAATCTTCTTTTACATGTTTTTTTTTTTACTTAAATAGCTAATATGGTTTTATAAAAATAAAACAAAACTTTTATAAAGAAGGATTTGTACTAATCTGTTAAAGGCCCACTAAGGTCACCAGACTCCTTTGTCTCAATGAAGTGGCTTGGCTTGGGTGCAAGGTAAAACATTTCCGTTTTGCAGAAACATGCTTACCTGAAGGGTTAAGCCTGACTTGCTGGCTGTCATACTGACGGTCACTAGAGGTGCATCTGCTGTGTTTTGACCAAGTAAACCTCTGTTACATGAAGTTGCAGCTTAAAGGAAAGCATTGGATACATGCTTTCCTATGGGAAGCATTAGAGATGTATGTGTCATGCGCATCAGGTCCCCATTGCTCTTCTACGAGGAGCATTGAATTAGACCATTGACAGAGGAACCGTGCCTTCTTAATGACGCAGCAGGAGACAGAGAGGCGAGCAGCCATAAAATATTTTTATGGCAAATGGTGGGCTGAATTTCCATGGGGCCAGGTTTGTATTCCATTTATGGAGTCAGCTATAGTTAATTAGCTCTGACAGAAATAAAAACTATTCTGTATGTTATGGGTGTCTTATCTAGAAGACACAATACCCAAAATGGAAAACATTTGCATTGACTAATTAAAATCCTGCACAGTTCCCAACTAGCTTCTAAAGAAAAGTGTGATCAGAATGCTTTAATAGTTCAAATGAGCACCATTGGATTAATGAATAGGATGCATTTCATTTTCAAAGAGCTCAATGTATGAAATACATTTATGAAGAGCATACAAAATAGTCTGAGTAAGAAGCTTTTTCTCCACAGAGGGATTTAGATAATTGAGAGTATGGAGCAAACACATGACAGATGTGATTCAATATTGATCCAAAGTTAAAGAGTTGCTCCAAGCACCATCTTTGGCCAATTTGCCATGGTGCAAAACATTTTTTGTCCATCTCCATGGAACAGGGGTGGACAAAAGGTAGGTTTCACTTGCCGTACAACTCTGATGATGCTTTGTTTGCTGTAGATCTACTATTTGCCCATCATTGCAGTATTGTATGTGTGCAGTGGCGTCGCTGGGGGGGGGGCCAGAGGGGGCCATGGCCCCCCCCACATCATGCTGTGCCCCCACTTGGGCCCCCCCAAATGCCAGCAACTTGCTGGCCATGTGCTTAAGTTATATTCCCTCGGGCTGTAGCAGAGTGTGATAGCCCGAGGGAATGCAGAACAGAGCAGCTAGAAGCTGCTGGGGCTGGAGGGAGCACTGACAGGCTCCCCGGCACAGGCCCCGCCTCCCGCACATAAGTCCCACCCCCGAACATACGCCCCACCCCCGCCGTAAAGCAGCAGACCTTCTGCTGCAGAAGATGGCTGTCTGACCCCCAGCAACAGCCTCCAGTGACAGGTAGGCTTGGTGTGTGTGTATGGACATAGCAGTCTGTGTGTGTGTGTGTGTGTGTGTATGGACTCAGCTGTCTGTGTGTGTGTGTGTGTGTATGGACTCAGCAGTCTGTGTGTGTGTATGGACTCAGCAGTCTGTGTGTGTGTATGGACTCGGCAGTCTGTGTGTGTGTTTGTTCATGGACTCAGCAGTCTGTGTGTGTGTGTATATGTGTGTATGGACATAGCAGTCTGTGTGTGTATGTGTGTGTGTATGGACTCAGCAGTCTGTGTGTGTGTGCATGGACTCAGCAGTCTGTGTGTGTGTTTGTGTGTGTGTGTGTATGGACTCAGCAGTCTGTGTGTGTGTGTATGGACTCAGCAGTCTGTGTGTGTACGGACTCAGCAGAGTCTGTGTGTGTATGGACTCCGCAGTCTGTGTGTGTATTTACTCAGCAGTCTGTGTGTGTATGGACTCAGCAGTCTGTGTGTGTGTGTATGGACTCAGCAGTCTCTGTGTGTTTGTATGGACTCAGCAGTCTGTGTGTGTATGGACTCAGCAGTCTGTGTGTGTGTGTGTGTGTGTGTGTGTATGGACTCAGCAGTCTCTGTGTGTGTGTATGGACTCAGCAGTCTATCAATAATTAAAATTCCTGTGAGGTGTTGTGGAGAAAGGGCCCCAGTGCATTGCTTTGCCCGTAGGCCCTTAACTCTGTTAAAATGGTACTGCTTGTGTGTGTCAGTGAGCTTCTATTTAGTGAACATGTGTGTGTCAGTGAGCTTGTCTTTAGTGAGCTTGTGTGTGTCCCTGAACTTCTTTGTAGTGAGCCTTCTGTTTATACAAGTGAGTTTGTCTGTAGTAAGCTTGTGTGTGAGTCAGAGAGTTTTGTCTGTCAATAAGCCTATTTGCGCATGTCAGTGAGCTTGTGTGCTTACTGTACTATATATATATATATATATATATATTGACTTGTAGGAATGGCATAATTTTTTTTCCAGGGCTGGTTTGGATTTCCAGGGATTCCCAGTTTGGCTCTGCCAGCGAGTGCACTTTACCGCTGAATCATCTGTGTGAGCTGCCGCACACTTTAGCCCTGTTACACACGTCTGTTAGCTGCTGTTGACAGGTACTAGTAGTCTAGAGATTGGGACATGGGGTATATGCTTAGCTATCTGTATAATACAGATCTGTGTGTATATAATATCCCGGGATAGTCAGTGCTTCCTGTATAGTGCTGGTCTCTGTATAATACAGGCCTGTGCCTGTTTAATATCCCGGGACAGTCAGTGCTCCCTGTATAGTGCTGCTCTCTGTCTTGGGATATTAGAGAGAGCAGAGAGCAGCACTATACAGGGAGCAGTGAGTGTCCCAATTTATTTTACATACATCCCTGTATTATACAGAGAGCACTGACTGTCCAGGGATATTATACCCAGACAGTAATTGATAGCTGTGCTGCAAAATGTCCTTGGAAATTTTTTTCAAATGTTGTCAACTATGGCACTGTATCAAGGGTAATGTGTTTGTTTTTTTAATAATCCCTGGTGGAAAATAATGAATCCTCCACCAGGGATTATTAAAAAAACAAAACACATTGTGTCGGGGGTGGGGCTTAACATGCAACAGGAGCGGGGTCAAACTGCGGCGAGGGCGGGGTTAAATGTGCCCCCCTACTTTTGTCCCTGGCCCTCCATGTGCCCCGCCTAAAGATGAATCCTAGAGACGCCACTGTATGTGTGTGCAGTGTCTGTGTGTGAATGTAGGCATAGTTGTGGAAAGAGTATGTGTGTGTGAAAGATTGTGTATATAGCTCAAGTTAGAATGCAGGGATGTATTTGTGTACAATGTTGGTTTTCAAATGTAGGGGTGTTTTTTGTAGTGTTAGCTATATGTATGTAGCATTGACTGCTTTTGTGTATAGTATTAGCATTTGAATGCGTTTGAAAGCAGAAAAGTGCTTCAGTTTACTGTTGGCATCTGAATGTATTTTTGTTGTGTCAGTGTTTGACCACAGTGGAGTGTGTTTGTAGTTCTGATGTTTCAATGTAGGGGTGTGTTTGTGTAGTGTCAGTTTTTTGAATGCAAAGGTGTGTTTGTGTGTGATGTTGGTGTTTGCATGCAGGTGCATGTTCACATACACATACACATTGCCACTCATACATACAGACACACATTGCCACACACAGTAAATGAACAGACAGTGCCACTAATAGAAACACATACATACACTGCCACACTCAGATGCACAAAGACACAAAAAGTTATATTCTGACAGTCACATAATGACACACATGAACAGATACACAGACACACATGCACAGGTACACACACTGACAGACATGCACATATGCAAACAAACACTGACCCATTGGTACACAACACACACACACATATATACACTGTCCAGGTTCAGCTCTCCATCCTGCTATGCACACTTCACATGTATTCCCCCGAGCCCAGTGGAACCTTGTCTGAATCCCTGACATTCTCTATGTTAGTTTGGAATAGTTTGTTGTACCAGCATGGCCAGAGGAGGCCACATGGTACTCATGAGAGCAAGAGGAATCAGCAGTCGCCTTGACCGGCTGGAGCCCTGGTGCGATAGGATGCTGCACTGACAGTCTGGGCAGGATTTACATATCAAGTGCCTGTAGGCACACAATTCTAAGGTGCCCCTTGCCCCCCATCCAAAAAAAAAGAAAATGCAGATAAAATGAGGTTTAAAATAGACATTGCAGGCATATATAACATGCTAGAAAAAACTAATATCCATTTCTGATAACTGCATTTTATTGTTAAAGTGGGGTTCAATTTAGTATTGGGGTACATTAGTTATTTATTTTTTAAGAGGAGTTAAATTTAGGATTAGGTTTGGAGGGCTATTTGCACTTACTCTTCTGAAATGTAGTCAGCCTCCTATGATTGATTGTGAGGTGCAGAAGTTGTTATAAAATGTGCAACACTCAATGCTGTCCCTGCTCCCCTGCTTGGCACTTCCTGTGTGAGAGGTTACTAGTGGGCAGATGGGCAGTGATCCCTGTACAGCATCACACACAGACACTGGAGGAGCTGGGACAGCACTGAGCTTTACACTATATAACTGTTCCTGCAGCGCTCTATATGAAGACTATTGAGGATACTAGCCAATGCTCCTGGTTTTTATATCTTCCCACCAGTCTACTTTAGCTCTAAAAAAAGCAAATTATAAGTGCTGAAAACAGGCAGTCCTAAAGGATCCTGGGGCCATTGGGTGGTCAAACCAGCTGTGCCACCAGTAGTTTCACACCAGCATTCTGGGATGCTACGGTGAATTTTGTGCGTAGAATAGCATGCTGTCCGATGGTGGTACAGCCCCCCTCTGTGCCACACTCCCTGTGGCCTGCCACTGTGACAAAGCTCTCACTGCAATGAGGAGGAGTGATATCACAGAAGAAGAATTGGGCTGCAGGGGGAACTGGGACTCTGTACTATGGCACTGTGAACCAGTTGCAGAGGTAATACAACAAATCTACATAACTCACCATGCACACAACATTACATCAATACGATGTACTCAGCATCACAAGTGGATAGGAGTCATGGAGACATATCAGTTGGACGTCCAGATATAGCACTTCTCAATGTGGCAGCTCGTCATTTACAGCCCGAATATAAACCAAATAAATAGAAGTATTTTAAAGTACCTCCCTGTGCCTCATTTCAAATACCATACTAATACTTAATATACCAGTAGCTGGAGGAAAAATAATATATATATAAATATATCTTACAAGAAATCAAGATCTTAAAGAAAAACCTTGATTATCTTACACAGCTGGAAGAATATCTTATCTTGAGAACAGTGATATATGGATGAAAGGATAATCAATGCAAGTACCTGATATCCCCACAACTGGAGATGGATTAGTTCCACGGCTGTAATCCTTTATAATTAAACTTGTTAGCAGGTGCCCTTGTGCTGAAATCTCTAAAAAGTTTCTATTATTTAAAAGAAAAAAAAGCTTATCTTTTAATAAATGGCAATTCAAATGCAATTGCTCTTAACTATTCTGTAACTGGATTGACACTTTTCATTGAGAACGGTGATCACTAGAGCGGGCCATGTGAAGTTGGAGCTGCAGTTATATTGTGTTAAATCATTTATGCAATAAATAAAACAGTGTGTATGTGGACTTCTTGCACCTTAATCTAACTGTGGAAGTTAAAAATCAGAGACTGGTATGACAGTACCCATACCAGGCTCTGGCAAATCTCATTTCAAACTTAAAGAATACCTTTAAATATCTGAATAATTTCAAACATTGCTACGCAGTGTCTGATTCTGAATTGTTTAAGTGCAAAACCACTTTATTTTGGTTATTGTTAAACTGAGATGTTACGCACAATAAAGTTCTCTTGTTATACTGAATAAATAGATATACACTGATCAGCCACAATGTTAAAACCACATCCCTGATATCACATAGGCCCCTGCTCACATCCCCATTGAAGGTGCGATTGGTGGTGGATATAAGTCATTTTTTGCACTCTTACTGGTCTGTGGCTACGGATCCCCATACGCAGCAAACTGTGACGCACTGTGTTTTCTGACACCTTTCCATTATTGTCAGCATTAAATTTCCAGTAATTTCAGTTACAGTAGCTCTTTTGTTTGATTGGATCAGACAGGCTAGCTTAGCTGCCCACATGTGTCAAAAAGCCTTGGGCGCCTATGACCCTGATGCCAGTTCACCAGTTGTCCTTTCTTGCACCATTTTTGGTAACTACTAGCCACTGTGTACCGGAAACACCCCACAAAAAAACTGACACCATGCTAATGATGCTCAAACAGTTAAAAATGTAAAGTGTATAGTTAGTTTTTGTTTCTGGATACTGGGAACACTCCACAAGACATGCCGTTTTGTAGATGCTCTGAATAAGTCATCTAGTCATTACTATTTGGCACTTGTCAACATCATGTTTTGGCTTGCCCATTTTTCCTGCTTCCAACATATGGAAAATCCAAGAACTGACTGTTCGCTTGCTGCCTAATATATCCCACCCTTTGCAAGGTGCCATTGTAATGATTCAATCACTGTTATTTACTTCACCTGTCACTGGTTTTAATGTTGTAGCTGATCATGTGTATTACCAACCTTTCTAGCACACAAAACATAGCTGAAGTGGAAACAGAAGTGACTATTGTGGTCTAATGTTTTAAAATTCTCACTTTAGTGGGTAACCCTGTAATTCTTTCTTTGTAAAAGTTAAAATTGAGGCGGACGGCTCTTGGGCTTCCATAAAACGAGGCAAACAAGCCATTTGCCTGGGCATTTGGGGGCAGCGTTTTTTGCCGCCCCCTGGAAATTGCTGCCCAAGGTAAATGCCTTGTTTGCCTCATGGTAGATATGGCCCTGGGTGGAGTTACACCCAGGGGAGGGCTGGCAGCCTTAGATCTGGGGGGCAAAACCAGTCAAGTGGCCCATTGCACCACCAAATCAGTTCACCATTCATGCCCACCTTTTCCTGGTTTTATAACGGATATTGATGTTATGCTAATCAGTAGCTCTTTGCCATACCTGCTCCTTCACAGCTCTGACTTTCAATGTTGTCAGAGCACAGGCTGAGAATCTCTGAGCCTGTGCTCCGACTCACTAACTGAGCGCCGGAACCACAAGGGAGAGGCTATAATCTGACTGCACCTACTGCTGGTGCACACCAGTGGACCACCAGCGAATCGTTTAAACTGAATAGGCTGGTGTCCCCAACTTGTGAGCTGTGTTGGCCGCCTGGCGCCTCTGTTGTCATGGCACCCTGCGTGACCGCACAGCGTGCACACCCCAACGGCTGGCCCTGCTGACACACACTGATGTTACTACTTAGAAATCCCTCAATATTAATACAGACATCAGAGTAAACACCAAGAAACTGTGGAAACAGAGCGGATCCCCCCAAATGTAATAAGATTTGCTTAGTGGATTTGTTGTAAGATTAAATCATGCCTCCTCCTCTCTCTCTCTTATGTGCTGCTCTGTAGGCTGGGAGGAAGTGAAGAGTAATCACATTCTCCCAGCACAGCGCCACCTTTGGCTGCATGGGGAACAGCTGGTTAATGTAATGCTTGCAGAACGGCCAGCTGCCCCAGAACCTCTTTGTTCCCGTCTCTGCAAAGGGCTCCAGGCACTGCTTGCTGTGAGTGTGAGCCACTGTAAATTAGGGGCAGAGGGCACTTGCACTGCGGTAAAGACGGATCTGGGCAGGAGGAGAGTTCAGTGCAACCAGTAGTCTGGTGCACCTCCCCAGGATCAGAGCCGGTGCAAGGATTTTTGCTGCCCTAGGCAAAAGAAAAATTTGCCGCCCCCCCATGTGACATCAAAATGCCCCACCTATATGATCTGCCATATGAACTAATGCCAATGCTGCACACAGTATGTGTTTACATTAAAAAGCCTGCAGGGACCGGCTATAGACACCAGAACCACTTCATTAAGCTGAAGTGGTTCTGGGGACTATAGTGTCCCTTTAATGTGAGGTAAATTATAGATTAGTGTCACTAATAATATACTAGATTGCCTACTTACAACCAGATGAGGATGATGATGGGCTGCAGTTTGGCTCCACTGGTCTGGTGTAGAACAGGATCTCTGAAGGCTGTTTGTAACTGTGGTCACAAAATTCATAGTTCTAGTAGAATGGGAAGCAGCTCCCTTAAACAGCTCAAGGTCTGGGTCCCAGAGCCTGATGGAGAGTATGCCCATAAGGCCCACCTAAAAGTCCACCTACATATTTCACCCATGCGTTCGCTCACAGGGAGTGGAGTGTGTAGGGAATGTGTTATGTGTTATTGTAGAGGATCTAATGTGTGTGCTTATGGTATGTAGTGTATAGGGATACCAGTTTGTGTAGGTGATGCAGTGTATTTGTTTGTAGTGGAAGTAGTGTGTGTTTGTGTATAAGCAATGTATTGTGTGAATCTGTGTTTGTATGCATAAGGGATGCAAGGTGTGTGTCTGTAAGTGTGTGCATTGAGTGTGTGTATGAAATGCATTGTGTTTCTGTGTATATGTAAGAGAAGCAGTGTGTGTGTTTGCATGTGTGTGTAAGGGTTTGTATTGTGTGTTTATGTGTATGTGTGCAAAGGATGCATTGTCTTTGTGTGTAATGGATGCATTGTGTGTTTCTCTGTGTGTAAGGGAAGCATGATGTGTTTCTGTGTGTGTAGGGATGCATTGTGTGTTTGTGTATGTATAGGGATGCATTGTGTGTGTAGTGTGAAAGAGCTCCCTGTCCTGCCCCCTGTCCTATAGAGCTCTCCCCTGCCCCTTAGTGGTCTCTCCCCCCCCCACCCTAGCAGTCCATTCCCCCCCCCAAAACCTCTGGTGTTCTTTTCAGCCCCCTCCCTCCCTGTGTTCTTCTCACTCCCCCCCATGTGTTCTTCTCACCTCCCCCCATGTGTTCTACTCACTCCCTTCACCCTTCCTGTGTTCTTCTCACTCCCCCACCCTCCCTGTGTTCTTCTCACCTCCCCCCTCCCTGTGTTCTCCTCATCTCCCCTTCTCCCCCTCCTCCCTGTGTCCTTCTTACTC
>OW240917.1:118814046-118831892 GCA_933207985.1 Pelobates cultripes | reverse complement strand
TTAATCCCCACTCTTCTTATTAATCCCCCCCCCACCTTCCTTCCCCTCCCCTGTAGCGTGGCCGAGCTCCTCTCCTGTCCGCGGTGCCCGGCCGGAGTGATAGGAAGGTGCACACTCAGTGTGCACTTCCTGTCAATCCGGCCGGTTACAGGAAACAGAAACTCCACGCGGAACAGGAGTCCTCTTAACAGAGCGCTCAGGCTGCAGCATTTAAAGGGCCGGCCCTGCAGCGGCCAGTCTTAAAAGGATTTGGGGCAATTGCCTCCCTGCCCCCCGGCCAAGCCCGCCCCTGGTTACACCTATGGTATCGAATGGGGTTTAAACACCATGTTTCCTGTTCAGCTATTTTAGCATTACATTTAAAATTTGCTTTTAATTCTCAACAATTCTCACTTTAGTGAATAGAAACATAGAAACATAGAATGTGAAGGCAGATAAGAACCATTTGGCCCATCTAGTCTGACCAATTACCCTGTAGGTAGCATATGCGAAACAAATAAAAATGAAAAATAATAATATAGATAGTATATGTTATAGCAATTTCGATATGCAAATACATTGAAGCAAATTTTTTAAAACTTCTCTAATTTGGGTCAAATGAATTCGTATATGCACTTTTTCATGAGATTATGTAATAAATATTTTGCCTGTGTTCCCAAGAGATTCTAGTGGTTTATTGTTGTTATGTGTTCCTTAAAAGGAAATTATTATTTATTATTTTAGCTAGTTTTATTCTTTAGTTTATGTTTTAGCTCTTTCTCTGAAAAAATATAATCACAGATATGTTGGAAATTAATTTAACATAATAGTAAAAATAGAATATTTGTGTATAATAATAATTTAAAATCAAATAGGTTCTTGCCCCTAAAGCATTCTAAAACGGCAACATGTTCAGTAACATGGGTATTTACATTATACCTGTTAAAATAATACATTTTATTGTTGTTCCTTTACTTATTATTGAGTTATTGGCTCCTAGTGTCTGTGTTCTACAGAAATGTATAGTAACTAGATGCCAAATATGCACAGGGACTGTTATATACAGTTTATTTGAAGGACCAAATAGAAGCAAACGTTTCGGATTTCCCCTTTGTCAATGCCAGAATGAAGGACATTTTGGCATTGACAATGGGAAAATCTGAAACATTTGTTTGTTTTTGGTCCTTCAAATAAACTTAACATAGCACCTTTGGTTTTTGGTTGCGCTCCCTTGGTTTCTTTATTTTCTGTATTTGGATGTCACCCCGGTGTGAGCAACAGGGTGCAAGGCTAGCATCACAGAGTTATTTGTTTTTTTAAATTTACATTTCTGGGTACTGTAGTAACCCTTCAATCTTTATGTGGTCACAAAATTAACAGTAATACTCTTGGCATTGTAAGAAAAACAAAAAACTATTGCATTTCAATTTTTATTTTTCGAATGTTATCATAAGATAACGCATGCAATTCTTTGGATCTCATGTTAATGTTTCCACATTACTAGTCACAATAAACACACCAGAACACTGCGGAATTATCATCTTCCTTATTACCAGAAGCCACACAGTTCAACAACCAAACTAAAGCTTGATAGTAGCCTCTCCACTGATATTCTGTGGTTTATTACTTACTTTTTGACAGTATGTTTAGAAATTGATCCAAACATAGCAAAAAATAAATAAAACTTATTTCTATTTCCTCTTTTATAAAATATTCTTTTGATTGCTAAATAAAATCTACATATATTAGTATATATATTAAAGACAGAGTTGAACTAAAATGACTGGCAGCTGACACGCAGGGATGACCAAAACAGGCAGACCAACACGTATGCCTACTGCATGTACCATGTAGACCAGGGGTGTAAGTAATACATGTGGTGACCTGTGCATTAATACTTGCATTAAAACTGCATGTGTGACATCACTATTCATTAACTACATGGATAGAAAACATAAACTAGCCACAGGGATAACAGATAGTTCATCTAATTTACACACAAATAAATACATACACACACACACACACATATTTCCTGCTATCAGCATTTGTAATTATTTGTAACTTTTATTACTGATTTAATTATGCGTCTCTTAATCGTTTAAACATTTTCCATAGTTCTGTAAACAGGCTTACAAAGGCTGATTTAATATACAGCTAGGCCAGGTGGTTCATAAATCTTCACCATTTACATGTTCAATTTAATGCACTGAGCACTTTAATTTGTCATATTCAAGGAAACATGTTAACACCTTTTTTTTTTAAACGTGTATTTAGAAACCGATTAAGACCTACAGGGTGCTGGCTAACAGCCAAGTAAACATACACATCCATAACTCTATTTGACAAAATAAGTATTTGTAGAATTTAATCAAGCACTATATATATATATAGAATTATAGAATTGTTTAATGATGGTATCCAGAACCCAAAATGACACTATTTCCCCCTAATAAAATAATCCCTTTAATTAGACAAAAGTTGGACTGCTGTGTTTTCAGTCCACTCTAGTGAAAAAAAGAGGATAGAATAGTGTAATATACATAGAATTAAATTAGGAGTATATGCACCAAGCTGTCACTTTCCAGATTTGCCTAGCACTGTGCATTAACTGGAAACACATCGAGTCACTGGCATCTAGAGTGGAACGCCAGTGGGTGAGGTAAAAGGGGGTGGATAAGTGTCATGAACAACATTACTAATGCTGCCCAAAGGGGGTAACTGTGCCTGGATATGTCGGCGGTTCTAGGTATGTCAACCTGGCATGATTGCACACCAGACTGATGGACAAACATGCCAGCTGGCCCCATGAAAGGTGGACCGAGCAGAGAGTGCAGTTACAGCACTCTCTCTATATTCCTGGTGCCCTTAGTGCAGCTCAAGCACCTCTAATTATGCCTTGTACTTTCTGGTACCAGATCCCCAAAAGCAGGACACCAGGGAGAAAACCCAGGACAAGACCATGTAGTAGGGACTGACCGGCCAAGATTGGAACATTTGTGAGGTTTGCTTTCAGGATCTTTCACCATCTGTTACAATTTCATGCCTACCGATGTAAAACCTTTTTTTGCCAAGATCAGCACCTTATTTATATTTGTAATAAACACAAACTTACTATAGTTAAAGTTCTGTAGCAAACATACTAAAACCTGCCAGTCTCACTTTAGCAAATATCAAAAACAGAGTCACGCAAAATCATGATTCCAAGATAAATGTTATAAGACATGCAGGTACAGCTTTACATTAATCATTTTTGGCAATACCTCTTTAATATTAAGACTGAAACGTTAATGTGGACAGGGGGCATAACAATAGGTCACTGAGACATAAAGGCACCCATCTCTACGGTCTATGGAAAGGTTGCTGTTAAATTGATTTATGTCTATCCTGAGAGTACTGCCACACATAGCAAATGGAATAAGACTGTTAAACTGCCACTGTTTTATATTCATGGTAATGGTCTACTTGAAAATGTCACATTTGTTTTATAGTTCATAGTTTCACAAAACTTAACTAATTCACTTTCAATTCCTTGTATTCCACAGTCTAGCAGGAGGATTGTATTTGACATTATTGTCACATAGTTCCATAATTATGACATTCCGCTGCCTGTTACTCATAATCTAGGTTAAACTGTGCTTTGAGCAAATTATCTGGACTTCAGAATTGTGTGATGTCTGGAATTAGTTAGTGGTGGTGCCAGATACATTGCTGAATATACATTTTTAGAGCATTTTCAAATGGTTTGACTAGGGTCCACCAGTTGGTACTCCCTCGGTAAGAGCTGAAAGCTTCTGCTCAGGAGCTTCTGTTAGCTCTCCTGACATAAACTCTGCAGTGCTGTGCCAGCGCATTGGCTGAAAGTTACCAATGAACCAAGCCCTGAGCTACCCAGTGAAATGCAGCGATTGGCATACCCCAACAAAAACGTCAAACTGTTCTAAAATGGTTTGAGTACTTACAATGGGTGGGTGGGTGCCAGGGCCCTCATAGCACCATAACCACCACAGCCAGTGCTGGATTTGCCATAAAGGCCAGCAAGGGCATGGTCTTGGGGTGGCAAGCAGCAGAAGGGCAGTCAGCCGGTGGAAAGATCAAATATGTCCCTTGCTAGCCAACCCATTATTCTGCCAGAGGGCAGAGGCAGAGAGGGGAGATTTCTTTAGCCAGCCCTGCACTCAAACAGAGGCCCTGTCTGATCTTCATCACTGAGCAAGTTGTCCAATACTTCTATAGTATCGGAGTATTGTTGAGGGATATCACGGCAATGCTCTGATACATTGCCCAGAAACCGGAACCAGATGAAGGGATCAGGATTTCTCTCTTTTTAGACAAAGGTAAGCTTCAGGGAGGGGGGAATAAACTTTAGTTTAGTAAGGTTTTTTTTGTTTGTTTGTTTGTTTAATAAAAAAGGATTTTTAATTTTTTAAAGACAGTACTTTAGCTCCTATCTCTGTACTTCAGGCCCTTTATCTCCCCACTGGAGTCCCTATTCCCCACTAAAGCCTGACTATGGCCACTATTGCCCTGCAGTATAGCCCATATACCTGAACTAAAGCCCCTAGACTCCAGCTATAGTAACTACCATCCCATTATAGACCTTGTACCATGGGTACAGCTCCTATAACCCAGTAAGCCCCTATCTCACCAATACGGCCCTAATCCATCACACTATAGCCATTATCCTCACCCGCTATAGTCCATATCCCCTGCTACAGCCCCCATACCCTTACTATAGCCCCTCTACCCCCACTACAGCCCCGACATCACCACTATAGCCACTACCCTCCCACTATTGACTCTATCCCCCAGTACAGCCTATATGCATCCACTATAGCCCCTATCCTAACACTACAGTCCATTTCTCCTTCTCAACACACATACAACAGTCCCTGTCTTCCTCAAATCACAAAACAGTCAATATCACCCCCAAAAGCACACGACAGCCCTTATCCCCTGAACACATACACTACAGCCCTTATCCCCTGAATACATACACTACAGCCCTTATCCTCTCTCTCACACACAATACAGACCCAATTTGCCACACATACTACATCCTCAATTTTCTTTCCAAATACACCCTACATTCCCTTTCCCCTAAATATACCATAGTGCCTGTATTCTCAAGAAAACACACACTAAAGCCACTCTCTCCTCAACACACTTACTACAGAACCTCTCCCCCTAAACACACACTACAGCCACTGGCTACATACAGCCCCTATTTACATGGACACACATGTACCAAAGCGCAAACAGTGCCATCTACACATACAATTCCATAATAGCCATCCTCCCACACATGAAATCCTAGAAGCATCCTTTACCCCCATCTGCAACCCTACAAGCAGCCTCCCCTACATAAACAATCCCATAAACAGCATGCCAACACACAACCCCACAAGCAACATCCCCAACAAGCAAAACCCCAGACCTACCCACAAGATGCATCACGACCAGCAGCCACCCCAGACATACACACACCCATTCCCAGGCCTGTCCCGTTTATCATCCTACCACAAACTAGTTGCATTAACACATCCAATGAAATACCCCAACTTCATGTTTAAATACATATATAATAGCAGGGGCGTGAGGGGGACATTTAGGAAACTGGCCTTGGGGCAGCAAGGAGGGTAAAGCCACAGCATCATCTACATTATATGAATGTCAAGGGAAGCTCTGTTTTTTAAGAGGTCATAAGCAAAATATATTAATGGTGTCTGTTTGAAATTCTACATATTTTATTTAAAAACTGTTGTTGATCATATTTAAATGGCATTCTAATCAATAAGGCACCTTCTCCTACAACTTGAACACTGTCTGGAGTGTGGGTATACTGAGACTAGACAATACTATCATTCATCCTTCCAACCATCCATGGCAAGTCTTGTAATAAAGTGGCCCATACAAGAGGTACATGCGGTCAAAACAATATGCGGGTTTATTAAACACTGAGTAAGACGACACTCCTATCTGTTAGCCACCTATCATTAATATAAATATAGTTTCATGTATATTGACTTACAATTTTCAGCTCTTCAAATATTTTCAGCATATTAGAACATTTACCAATATAGAATGGATTGTGATACTTACAGGAGGTCCTGCAAAAGAGAAGAGAAAGTATGTTAGCCTATAAATGAGAAATAATTGTGCAATTGATAATGTCATATATTGGATTGCATTCAGTTACTGTATTCAGGTCAGAGAGTTGAGCATTGAGACTGCAAAGGCATGGTCTATACACTAAAACTGCTTCCCTAAGCTGCAGTTGTTTTGGTGCATAGAGTCTCCCTTTAATTTTAACTGTGACACATGTATACCTCTTTTTAATTACTAGATTTGTTGCAGACAATAAACATCTTAAGATAAAAGAAAGTTCACCATAGTCCTAAAATTGATTTTCTTTTTACAGCTTCTGATTTGTATGGCATATATGGATAGAAAGGCTTTTATTTTTTATATTTCAACAAAAGTACAGTCAAAGTAGTTTTTATTAACACACATTTTTTCTTTTTTTTCTTTTGTTTTGGATATTATTATTATTACTATTTATATAGTGCCAACAAATTCCGCAGCACTGTACAAGTGGTTATAATCAATGAACCATGAATAAATATGTGCAGCTATACTGAGCAGATCGGCTGTCGTGTGTTAGCAGTGATTACTGCATTAAGGCCATGTCAGGGGTATACTGTTCTGTGATGTTGGCATGGAAAATACAATCTCCAATACTTTTCTAGGAAATGAGATTGGCAGCACAAAAAAAAAATCAATAATTGGAAAATTACTAAACATATGATTTGTGTCAACCTTTTATTTTTCATAAAATGTTCTGCTTAATTTTACATTTATAATAAATGTCTAGCAGATGACATCACAGTCCTGTTCAGACAAGGCAATGCCATGGCAAATGTAAATGAACAAGAGAAATAGATGCATTGTTTAATTTCTCTCCTATAATTTCCCATGCTGACTGCCAGGTACAAAGGACAGAGCTATTGACATTTGACCAGGAGCTAAAATGGAGACACATGCAGAAGGATAAAGAGGTGTGGATTTTGTATATATAATTTGTTAAATATTGGGAATAAGTAAACATATTATTAAAAATCCTGAGAAGTAACCGTAGCTCTGTAATTTCATTTGTCGCTGGGAAATGAAAATGTTTAATTGTACAAACTAGGGAAGGACGAATTGCATAATAATATCATGAGAGCTAAAATATACAATGATTGTATGACATTTGGTATTATATAAATAGAGCACTCTGGGAACCTGTGACTGCTCTATTTATCCCATGTTACACTATATCACTAGTTAAAATAGGCACAGCAGGCTCAAGAAACAAGAAAGACCACCACATTTTCACTATTATTTCACTATTTGTGTGCAGATCAGGACAGGGGAGATGAAGAGAAGCTCTATCTGAGGACCTAAACGTGGATATTGTCCCACGTGCTTTCTTATGAATGTCTTCAAGATAGAGGAACCTGCTGTACTAAGTCTTCTAAACTGGCAGTTGTCTTCTCACTGCTGGATTTAGTTTGACTTTAATATATTTGCATTTTCCTAGCAGTTTTTCTTTAACTGATCTCACATGAAGTCCCAGCACCATGCCCATGGAATAAGCCAAACAATATTTTACTTCTTTTCACATGTTCTTGCTCTGTGCAGAGGGCATTAAGTATGGGAACTTAGAATGGATGTAGAGGAACAGAAATTGTGTGGCTAACAATGAAATTAGTTCATGTAAACTGACTTTGCACACTATGCAAATGCTCTTGCTGCTTCAGGCTCTCTTACAGTGTGGCGTGTCCCCTTTCTGCTACACTCACTACATCCACCTTTTCTCTGTTCCAAACTGTATACTGACAGAGCAGCTCCCTTTTAGGGACCTTCTGCCCCCTTGAGCAGTGATTTGCATTACTAACCCCCTCCTTTTACCCAAACCTCTGACATCCCATTTCACATGATCTTTGTTGGGGGCTTTGGATTTATTTGGGAGGTGAAAGCGAGAGATTTCATCTCTCAAAACGATTTATAAACGAAGAAGGATTGTATTTATTAAGTACTAGAGAACTATGGTATTAGGTATAGATAGCAAAAAGCTTACACTAATAGTACATTTTATATAGTATTTGTATTCATTGCTACTGCATTTCTGGTTAGAGGACAACTATGTTTCATGGTCTCTTGACTCTTAATCCGGTCTTGATTCTGAATATCATAAATGATGGAATGGTACAAAAATGCTAAGCTATATATCTTTGATTAAGTTGTGATATTGAACAGATCTTTTTTTTTTTTCTTTTTTGCCATGTTGATTCCTGTGGATACATTTTCAGTGGGATAGCATTTCACAAGTACAGAGAACATATAAAGGAAATCTTAAACCTTTATACGCTCGGCCCAGCAGATGCAACTATGAAGTTTCAAAAGCAGCTTATTTCATGTAAAAAACTTGTTTTACTTTAAAGACTTAATTCACTAATTTGCCTGATTTAGGTAACAAGCATTAATCTATCTAATTTGGAGGAAGAGTATTAACAAAAATTTCTAGGTTATTCATCTTTCCAGCCCCTAATCCCATTTCAAGATTAGTGTCACCTGCCACATCGCCAGGGGGGTTATTGTCCACAAAGGCATTGCTAACTAAAAGATCCATTAACTTGAACTGTGTGACTATTTACTAAATCCCATGAGAGGCTAAAATACTCCTTTTTAAAGGTGTAACTTCATTGTTAATCAGATGTTTTCAATGAAAATGATGATATGCCCTAGGAGATTAACTGGCTAAATTAACTGATTTGGGGGATTTAATAAGATTTGCTAGTCATACTTATTAGCACTTAAAAAAAAACCAATCTGTGTTTGCATTCAACTAAATTGTCTGTGTCAATGCCTGTGACAATGTTGGTGTTGATGCATGATGTTCTGACTGAGATGTACAGTAACAGAACAGGTCCATACACCCAATGGTCTTAATATTTGACCCATACACCAACATGTTTAGAAGAGATTTACACTTGTGCAATGGAGTTATTTAACAAGTAATTGACAGACACAAATAATTCTGACAGACACACAAAGTGAAGAAAAGCTTAGTAAATATCACAAAGATTTTTTTTTCTCACTCACAAACACAACAATTATATGAGATACCCTTTTTTTTACAGTTTTAGTGAACGGATCATACCGTGAAATCACTATAATCATGACTCTTAAAAAGCTCTGTCACTTATGAGTGTCTTTGCAAATTTCTGTAGGTGGCATGCCAGCTCCGTGTGGCAGGGGGAGAAGCAAATTATAGCTGTGCATACATGAGGTTTTCATTTGCAGTTGATGTCATTTTCATTTCATGTCACTATATCTGCCACTATACTGTTGGGCATAAACAACAGTAAGACACAGAGGTCTATGGACGATCCTATAGGATCCACTGGCAACCTTTCTACACTTTGAGATTTACTATAACACAAAGTAGTTCCTAATGTGTCTTGTGATATATTTTAATTTCAATAAAATTCCAATGTAGTCCACATTTTATCTTTATGAAATACAGGTACTCCTCACTTACCGACCGGGTTCCATTTTTACGACCCGTTGTAGAACGAATTGGTCGGTAAGTAAGGAGTTAAGGGATTCCCTGCTCTGGTGCGCTTGTCTATATTCGGGGAAATTTCCCCGAACATAGATGAACGCAGCAGAGCAGGGAATCCCCCTAATCCCTGGTCGGAAGTGCGAGCCATTGTATAGGGGGGCCACCTGTACTTACAAAGTAACTAGAAGTGACAGAGCCATTTAAGTCCACAAAATTCACACTAACATCAGAAAAGGTTTTTTTTTTTGTACATTCAAATATAAACATAAAAGATTACACAAGGCTATTGTAATAAAAGAAAAACAAAAAACGACTTTTAAGAGAGGGCAGTCAGATTTTATTTGACGAAGAATGAATTAGAGGTTTTCATCTTACACTGAGCAAAATGTAATATGGATATGCACAGCCGAGCCACTGGTGAAATTGTAACAATATTGTAATTTTCCTATTCTCTGAATAGTCTTAATGGTACTTACCAGGTTCACCTCTTCTGCCCCTTTTGCCTCTTTGTCCGGGAGGTCCTAAGAAAAGCAAAAAGAGATGGTTTGTTTCCGTTATTATGGATAATGTCTAACAAATCACAGGCAAGATTTTCTTCATTCAATTGTTTTCTGTTATGTGCAGCACTGTCATTTTATCCTTTAATGCCAAAACACTTTCCCAATGAAGGCCTTGACACACAAATGAAACTCAATTTTAATTTGTTATTTTATTCTCCACCTCAGAGTCTTAAATGGTGAACTGACCTTGTAAGTGTTTGAACATGTGACCTTCCAAGTACAGCGATTGCAAATGCTACAGCCTTGTACATTCAGTGTAAGCTCCATTCAGGATTTGTCTGTTTACTTTCATGACAAGCAATTACTCATTGGATTACTCATTATGAATGAAGCTTTCTTTGATTC
This sequence comes from Pelobates cultripes, assembly GCA_933207985.1. Lineage (NCBI taxonomy): Eukaryota > Metazoa > Chordata > Amphibia > Anura > Pelobatidae > Pelobates > Pelobates cultripes. Next base: position 118,821,398 of record OW240917.1, on the reverse strand, counting down.
TGATTATTATATCATAGCTGAATAAATATAGACACAAATATATATAGGTAGGGTTACCATATCCACCATGCATATACATAGTGATGGGCAGCACATGAAAGGGTTGCCCTGTAGCAGTGGCGTCCACACAACCCATGACCCCCCTCCCCCCTGACAGACACACCAGCTTGCCATCTACAAAAAAAGAATAAAGAAAAGAAACAAGAGATTTTGTTTTACCTTCTCAGCCCTATTACCTAGTGGGAAAAAAAGTTGTCTAATAGCTGCCCATATTGACAAAAAAAAAAGATAAAAGTGTGAAAATAATGAACAAACCTGGGATAGTGCGACAGGAGCGCAAAATCAGGACTATAGAGTTCAGTTGGAATGCTTGCATAAATAAAAGCTCTCATGGCATTTATTACCAGAAAGTAACCAAGTTGGTGTATTGAGAGACTAGCGGTATTTGCTTTTATCTATCTTTTTAAGTTAGTTTTGTCCTATAGCTTTATCAGCATAGCTTCTCCTGTGGTATCTGTCGTTTGATTCGGTTCGGTTCTCCAGGTTTCACTTGATAAGTAGTGCTAAGGCATTTGTATCCCTGACAGTTTTTTAGTGTCCTGCTAGAAGGTGAAAGTCATGTGGTCTTGGGCCTTTGAAACATGGGATCAACATGGAGAAAATCAAAGAGTGTGTATGGAATGTATGACAATTGAGAAAAGATTTGAGGGGATTTGAGACAAGAGTTAGCAGGGGAAATTTGGAGGTGATAGCTAAAAGAGTTAACAGAGAGATGCAGCTATTGGTCTTCCACGCTTCAGTCAATACCTGAGGGTTGTTGGATTTGCTGCAGGATGTTAAATGCAGCGTTCCACAGAGTATGAGTGTAAGATGAGGCCACTTAACCACAAATTGCGATATATGCGCATTTAAGAGTATACAATTGTCCAGAAATGTAACATCTAATGCAAAATCTGCTTTTATATTTAGAGAAAAACATCCACACACTCGTCTATATTACATTATGAAACTAATAACATTACTTGAAAATGATCCAGGGTATTTTCTAAAAATATACTGGAACACCTTTAGAAATGATTCTTCCTTTTACCCCCTTGTCTCTTTTATCTCTCTGTTGGTCTTTTCCTATCTTCTCTCTCATTTTGACATCCATTCACCAGTGACTGCAGGAAGCAATGTGTTGAAAAGAACAACAGGACACCTGGTAGAAGATGGAGATGGAGAGATTTGGCATTCACGCTAAATAGATTAGACTGCTGCAACTTGCATCTTAGGAAATTGAGCAGATTCTACTTGGTATCTCAAAAAGGAAAACTGTCAAAGGTCCTAAAATGTCACTGACGGGAATAAAAAAATAATTCAGCATTTGTGTGTGGGCTAATGAAGTCTGCCTCTGGCAATCAAAGGATTTCTTCTCAAAGAAAAGCAGCAGCAAGCCTTCGAAAAAGGACAGCTGAACTGAAAATCTATCTCATCAATGCTGACACTGTTTCATAATGACAAGTGTTCTTGAAAATGTCAGAATTTCTTGCATTAACAGAAATTAAGGAAGTGCAGCAGCCTGCTACCCTTACTGTATGCAAGCGCTATGAAATGGACCCTACTTTGCTAATATAGCAGTCATTTCACAACACACATTTAGATGAGGTCACATTTCAACTTGTTACAATTACTGTCGGTCTTACATTATTCATAAGAAATGTAGAGGGGCCAAGCTAAAGGGAAAACACAAAAATAAGATTTAAGTGACAGTACTATTTGTAAAGTAGACTTTGACAATGACTTCAACTGTTCTCTGAACTTGGAGGCAAGCCAGCTCTGTAATGCACAATGTCACTGTGTGTGCTGAATATATGACCAAATATGTCCCATGGGATTCCGAAACATGCCCAACAAATGTAGACGCTCAGATATTCATGTGTAACAACATAACAAAACAACTTGAACTATTGCTTGTTTTGTTTTATTTTTTTATATATTTTTTCCTTTTCCAAACATGGTAAAAATGGCATGCTGAATTATTGCTTTTTGAACTAACTCTAGAAAAGCTGAACTTGACTGAACTTGAGGGACACATGTCTCTTTTCAGCTATGTAACTATGTAACTATGTAAACATTGTACATTTCTGAAAATAGTTGCCACTCACATGGTCACTGGAATATCAACTCGGCCAACAACCTGACTGCTTAACAAACAATAATTAATAAACGAGGAGTTACTATGTATTTCTCTTAGATTTGCTACTTTAGTGTGTAACGTTTCTTTTGAGTACGTGATATCTGGACTCTCTCCTTTTCAAACTTTATATTGTTCTCTTTAGCGATCCAGTATTTTACAGATAGATAAATGGTTACTCCATCCATCATGATCACTGCAGTGATTTGATGTGGTTATGGTGGTAGGTGTTTGGATGTGCAGTGTTTCTGTTTTTAGCACTGCACATATCAAAATATTTTTAATTGTGTGCTGGGAACTAGTTGTCCATTTTTGCATCTGTCACCAGCGAGCACTGCATGCTGACAACAGGTGTAGAAATCTTCTCCCTTGCAGGCAGAGCAGAATTTGATTAGACCAGTGGTTCCCAACCCAGTCCTCAAGTTCTCCCTAACAGTCCAGGATTTAGGTATTACCCAGTTGTGTGTAAGGTGTTTTTAGAAAAAGAAATTAAATATATTTTAGACACAACAGAATACTCTCTAAATCCTGGACTGGTAGGCGGTGCTTGAGGACTGGGTTGGGAACCCCTGGATTAGAGGACTGAGTTGCCCTCAGTATTTTTTTTTAAACTATCCCTCCCTCTCTACTTTTTCCCCTTCAATCCCCATCTGAGAGGATCCACCTGCGATCTCAACTGGCAAAACCGACGAGGCCCCAGTGACCCTGGAGGGGTGCAGAAATCATCACCAGGAGCTTCATACGGCAGTGTTTTCCAAGTGACTAAAAATCTTTATTTTGCAGGTTGAAGGGCAAGTGGAGGGGCTTTCTCCATAATGACCAATCAGGGCCAGTGCTTTAATTAGGTCAGTTAGGCAGTGGCCTAAGGCGCTCTCCAAGAGGGGGCGACAGCAGGGGCTGTAACACTCCTCTAGTCCAGCGCCTAACATTCTGCAGTTACAGAAACCCGCCTCCCCCCATGACAGACCTGCCAGCGACTGCCCCTCTCTGTTCCTGCTCTCCTCTGGCTAATTATGCTGCTTCAAAGTTGAATTGATGTTCTAGTTGTAACCCCGCCTCTTTCCACCCACAATACCTCAACCCGACCATTTCACAACCAAATCCGCCGTAACCAGCCCCATATATATTAACTTCGCCTCTCCAGGCTGCCCCTGCTCCCATCTCACAAGACCCTGCTTCCATTCCAGACTGCAAAACTTTGAAGAGCAGAAGGACAGTGCAAGTCCTCTTACTGTACTGCTTGTGGGACGGACCACAGACAGGAACTAAAAGCATGGCAGCAGAGGAGGTACCAAACTCACTGAATGGGCTTATTCCATTGCCCCCACCTGAGTATATGAGGCTGCTTGCTGTGTGTGTGTGTGTGTGTGTGTATCAGGCAGTATATGTCTGTGTGAGTGTTAGCATTAGGCAGTGAGTGTGTGTGTTAGTGTAAGCGTAAGTATTAGGTAGTGAGTGTGAGTATGAGACAGTTTGTGTGTTGGCGTATGTATGCATTACATGTATGTAATAATTATATATCTCAAAGCATGCATTAGGCAGTTTGTGTAAGCATTTATCTATAAAGCAGTTTGTGTGTGTATTAGGAAGTTTATGCGAGTATGAGGCAGTTTGTGTGTCTTGGTGTATGTATTCAGCAGGGTGTTTGCATATATTAGGTTGTTTGTGTGTGTGTCTATAAGGAAGTTTGCATGTTTATGTAATAGGCAGTGTGGGTATAAGGCAGTTTGTGTGTGTATAAAATGTAATAGGCCGTGTATGGATGCACAGTATATATTAAGTGTATTTATATAGATATGTCTGTATTCCCTGTTCCCCGTGTCTTTTATTACAAACAAAAGCAGCAACAGAATGGAAAAAATAAGTAGAGAAGAGTCAGCAGAGATGGAGATGGAGTGAAGGAAAAAAACTAAGAGAAGGTTGTGTGTGAGTCTCTTAACAAAAGTGAGTATATAAACAATAGTTTTGCTAAGAGAGGGGAATAATCCACATATAAAAAGTATGCTTTATATGTCTGGAGTCTGTCAGATTCTTGGCACTTTTTAAAAGTGACCATTTCAATAGAAATCGGCCATTTTATAATTGGGGCAAAAACACTTCCCTGTCTGTCACTCAGGCAGCCAGGAAGGTTGTCTTCCACTTCCTTTAGCTACACAGAGCTAGCAGAAGAGGCAGACTGGCTGTACTAACATGTACTTTCACCTTTCTCAATGAGCAGTACTAGAGCTCAATGGGAAACATAGAAAAGCAATGATCAAGAGTGCATGTGCTCACTTCCAAATCCAGCACAGAGGCTTTGCTTCAATGAGAAGCCTCTGATTGGGGTATTACCTGGCACAGACTGGAGGGGCGCAGAAAAACATGCAGAAAAAAATAAAAGCATATTTTCTTTGGGGGTATATTTAATAAATCATTAAAAACAAAATCACAGTGTAATGTTTCCACTGAGCGGGCAGCAAAATTGATCTTTGCCTAGGGCAGCAGAATTCCTTGCTCTGGCCCTGTGGCTGTGCCCAATAGGGCATTTTACACAAGAAAGTTCCCCCCTCAAAAAAGATTGGAGTAACCCTTTAAAAAAGTAAAATTCTGAAGAGATGTGTCTGTTCTCCTCTTTTTTATTTGTATTTAAACTTTTTTTATTGTGCAGGTTCCAAAGATGCAATTATAGCTACATCTGTCAAATATACGGAGAATGAAAAACTCCATCTGTCTGCAAACTAGATAGACATCTGACAGAGTGGCAATGACCTAATTCTATAATAGATGAAAACTGAGCTTGTACAAAATATAGACTTTCATTCCTTCTGTGATACAGCTCATAAGAGTCACCAGCCACTATTATATGAAAAAAAGAAATACATGACTTGGTAAATGTAATGCATCAGGTGTATTGTTAATGGGAAATTATAGTCCAGGAAATAACATGTTCCATTTTGTTCAATCAACTTTACCCCTTTGGCATTAAAAAATAAATAAAATAAAGTTAGTTAAAGTTAACTAATGACTCCTCCGCTCTGTCTCCAGTTCCGCCTCCGATGATGTCAGCATCCAAGCTGACTACTCCCTAGATCTCCTCCAATCCATTGCTTCTCATAGCGATTGGATTGGAACTAGGCATTCGTGGCCATAGACTGCGCTTCTCCAATCAAATGCTGCTGTAAGCAGCATTTGATTCCAGGACTGAGTTTCACTTGGTTCTGGAGGAGGAAGCACCTCTAGTGCCTGTAAGGTAGACAGCCACTAGAGGTGTATCTAATCATGCACAAATCTGCCATGTCTAGGGTTGACATGGCAAGATCACTGTACCCAGACCACTTAATTGAGATGACATTTAATGTAGCAAGCGGGTATACAAATAACCAGAATGATATACAGTGGGACCTCAGTTTACGAATTTAATGCATTCTCCAGGACATTTCTTATTGCGAAACATTTGTAAACCGAAACGCGGTTTCCCATAGGAATGCATTGAAAACCAATTAATCCGTTCTGGAGGTCAGAAATAAGTAAAATGAGTGTGCATGGGAACCAACCCACAATGCAGAACACACAACAGAAGGCATGCAAACGACGAAGCTCAGCTCCCCACCATTCCACCGCTTGAGAAATGCAACAAAAAGTCCCAAAACAACTGCAAACAATTTCCAGAATGGCTCCAAAACTCGATACAAAAGCCGCTCCAACGCCTCCACACTCGATGCCACGTGCTACCCACAGACTCCAGCATGCAGGGGGCGGTGCTATAAACCTCCCAGGTGCAATTGTGTATTGCGAAACAAATTTGTAAACCGAGGCATTATTTTCAAGGGATTTTCATTTGTAAACCGAAAATTATGTTAACCGAGGCGTTTGAAAACCGAGGTCCCACTGTATCTCACTTTCATATGCTGAAAAAAGTTTGAATTGATAAAAACAAAAATGTTAATGAAATCTAATGGATCTGTAACAAATGGATGCATTTGCTTGCTGCCTAGGTGTTCTCTTTCACTCCTGAACAAATACAGGGCTCTAGCATGAGAAAAAAGCCCTGTATTTGTTCTGCACACTGCAAGCATACTTGCACTGTGTTTCCTTGTAACTTGCCTCTGGTGTCTCTATAAATGGATACCAGGAGACAAAAGGGCCAGGAAAGATTATTGTATGTATGTGTGTAAGGGGTGCTGTAGTATATATATATATATATATATATATATATATATATATGTATATATATATTTTTTTAAAAAGTATTGTGTATGTGTGGTGTAGTGTGTTAGGGGGGTTCTGTCTGTATGTGTAAGGGGTGCAGCAGGTGTGTGTGAAGGGTGCAGTGGGTGTGTGTGATGGGTATAGTATGTATGTGAGGGGTGAAGTGTGTGTGTATGAGGGTGATGTGTGTGAGGCTGCTGTGTGTGAGAGTACTGTGTGTGAGGGTGGTGTGGGTGATGTGTGTGAGAGTGCTGTGTGTGAGGGTGATGTGGGTGTGGGTGCTGTGTGTAAGAGTGCTGTATGTGAGGGTGATGTGTGTGACGGTGATGTGGGTGATGTGTGTGAGAGTGCTGTTTGTGAGGGTGATGTGGGTGATGTGTGTGAGAGTGCTGTGTGTGAGGGTGCTGTGTATGATGGTGATGTGTGTAAGGGTGATGTGTGTGAGGGTGCTGTCGGTGATGTGTGTGAGGGTGCTGTGGGTGCTGTGTGTGAGGGAGATGTGTGTAAGGGTGCTGTGTGTGAGGGTGCTGTGTGTGAGGGTGATGTGTGTAAGGGTGCTGCATGTGAGGGTGATGTGTATGAGGGTGCTGTGTGTGAGGGTGATGTCAGTGATGTGTATGAGGGTGCTGTGTGTGAGGGTGCTGCATGTGAGAGTGCTGTGTGTGAGGGTTCTGTGGGTGATGTGTGTGAGGGTGATGTGTATGAGGGTGCTGTGGGTGCTGTCTGTGAGGGTGATGTGGGTGATGTGTGTGAGAGTGCTGTGTGTGAGGGTGTTGTGGGTGCTGTGTGTGTATATGTTAAAAGGGATTGTGTGCATTATATCCCCCCTCCCTTCTTACCTTTAGCCTGGGAGAGGGGTGGTACCTGGGATGGGGGGACCGGCACTCTCACACCATCCCTGGTGGTGTTAGTGGTGAGTGAACTCAAGCCGGACACTCCGGATCTCGCGAGAAGAACCTGGTGGGTCCTCCTCTCCCTCCCTAGTCGC
>OW240917.1:118468632-118813946 GCA_933207985.1 Pelobates cultripes | reverse complement strand
GTCCGGCCGGTTACAGGAAACAGAAACTCCTGTTCCGCGTGGAGTTTCTGTTTCCTGTAACCGGCCGGACTGACAGGAAGTGCACACTGCACGCTCAGGCGGCTGAAGCATTTAAAGGGCCGGCCCTGCAGCGGCCGGTCTTAAAAGGATTTGGGGCGGCCTGGGGGGCAATTGCCTCCCTGCCCCCCGGCCCAGCCCGCCGCTGGTTACACCTATGGTATCGAATGGGGTTTAAACACCATGTTTCCTGTTCAGCTATTTTAGCATTACATTTAAAATTTGCTTTTAATTCTCAACAATTCTCACTTTAGTGAATAGAAACATAGAAACATAGAATGTGAAGGCAGATAAGAACCATTTGGCCCATCTAGTCTGCCCCAATTACCCTGTAGGTAGCATATGCGAAACAAATAAAAATGAAAAATAATAATATAGATAGTATATGTTATAGCAATTTCGATATGCAAATACATTGAAGCAAATTTTTTAAAACTTCTCTAATTTGGGTCAAATGAATTCGTATATGCACTTTGTCATGAGATTATGTAATAAATATTTTGCCTGTGTTCCCAAGAGATTCTAGTGGTTTATTGTTGTTATGTGTTCCTTAAAAGGAAATTATTATTTATTATTTTAGCTAGTTTTATTCTTTAGTTTATGTTTTAGCTCTTTCTCTGAAAAAATATAATCACAGATATGTTGGAAATTAATTTAACATAATAGTAAAAATAGAATATTTGTGTATAATAATAATTTAAAATCAAATAGGTTCTTGCCCTAAAGCATTCTAAAACGGCAACATGTTCAGTAACATGGGTATTTACATTATACCTGTTAAAATAATACATTTTATTGTTGTTCCTTTACTTATTATTGAGTTATTGGCTCCTAGTGTCTGTGTTCTACAGAAATGTATAGTAACTAGATGCCAAATATGCACAGGGACTGTTATATACAGTTTATTTGAAGGACCAAATAGAAGCAAACGTTTCGGATTTCCCCTTTGTCAATGCCAGAATGAAGGACATTTTGGCATTGACAATGGGAAAATCTGAAACATTTGTTTCCTTTTGGTCCTTCAAATAAACTTAACATAGCACCTTTGGTTTTTGGTTGCGCTCCCTTGGTTTCTTTATTTTCTGTATTTGGATGTGACCCCGGTGTGAGCAACAGGGTGCAAGGCTAGCATCACAGAGTTATTTGTTTTTTTAAATTTACATTTTTGGGTACTGTAGTAACCCTTCAATCTCTATGTGGTCACAAAATTAACAGTAATACTCTTGGCATTGTAAGAAAAACAAAAAACTATTGCATTTCAATTTTTATTTTTCGAATGTTATCATAAGATAACGCATGCAATTCTTTGGATCACATGTTAATATGTTTCCACATTACTAGTCACAATAAACACACCAGAACACTGCGGAATTATCATCTTCCTTATTACCAGAACCCACACAGTTCAACAACCAAACTAAAGCTTGATAGTAGCCTCTCCACTGACATTCTGTGGTTTATTACTTACTTTTTGACAGTATGTTTAGAAATTGATCCAAACATAGCAAAAAATAAATAAAACTTATTTCTATTTCTTCTTTTATAAAATATTCTTTTGATTGCTAAATAAAATCTACATATATTAGTATATATATTAAAGACAGAGTTGAACTAAAATGACTGGCAGCTGACACTCAGGGATGACCAAAACAGGCAGACCAACACGTATGCCTACTGCATGTACCATGTAGACCAGGGGTGTAAGTAATACATGTGGTGACCTGTGCCTTAATACTTGCATTAAAACTGCATGTGTGACATCACTATTCATTAACTACATGGTTAGAAAACATAAACTAGCCACAGGGATAACAGATAGTTCATCTAATTTACACACAAATAAATACACACACACACACACACATATTTCCTGCTATCAGCATTTGTAATTATTTGGAACTTTTATTACTGATTTAATTATGCGTCTCTTAATCGTTTAAACATTTTCCATAGTTCTGTAAACAGGCTTACAAAGGCTGATTTAATATACAGCTAGGCCAGGTGGTTCATAAATCTTCACCATTTACATGTTCAATTTAATGCACTGAGCACTTTAATTTGTCATATTCAAGGAAACATGTTAACACCTTTTTTTTTTAAACGTGTATTTAGAAACCGATTAAGACCTACAGGGTGCTGGCTAACAGCCAAGTAAACATACACATCCATAACTCTATTTGACAAAATAAGTATTTGTAGAATTTAATCAAGCACTATATATATATATAGAATTATAGAATTGTTTAATGATGGTATCCAGAACCCAAAATGACACTATTTCCCCCTAATAAAATAATCCCTTTAATTAGACAAAAGTTGGACTGCTGTGTTTTCAGTCCACTCTAGTGAAAAAAAGAGGATAGAATAGTGTAATATACATAGAATTAAATTAGGAGTATATGCACCAAGCTGTCACTTTCCAGATTTGCCTAGCACTGTGCATTAACTGGAAACACATCGAGTCACTGGCATCTAGAGTGGAACGCCAGTGGGTGAGGTAAAAGGGGGTGGATAAGTGTCATGAACAACATTACTAATGCTGCCCAAAGGGGGTAACTGTGCCTGGATATGTCGGCGGTTCTAGGTATGTCAACCTGGCATGATTGCACACCAGACTGATGGACAAACATGCCAGCTGGCCCCATGAAAGGTGGACCGAGCAGAGAGTGCAGTTACAGCACTCTCTCTATATTCCTGGTGCCCTTAGTGCAGCTCAAGCACCTCTAATTATGCCTTGTACTTTCTGGTACCAGATCCCCAAAAGCAGGACACCAGGGAGAAAACCCAGGACAAGACCATGTAGTAGGGACTGACCTGCCAAGATTGGAACATTTGTGAGCTTTGCTTTCAGGATCTTTCACCATCTGTTACAATTTCATGCCTACCGATGTAAAACCTTTTTTGCCAAGATCAGCACCTTATTTATATTTGTAATAAACACAAACTTACTATAGTTAAAGTTCTGTAGCAAACATACTAAAACCTGCCAGTCTCACTTTAGCAAATATCAAAAACAGAGTCATGCAAAATCATGATTCCAAGATAAATGTTATAAGACATGCAGGTGCAGCTTTACATTAATCATTTTTGGCAATACCTCTTTAATATTAAGACTGAAACGTTAATGTGGACAGGGGGCATAACAATAGGTCACTGAGACATAAAGGCACCCATCTCTACGGTCTATGGAAAGGTTGCTGTTAAATTGATTTATGTCTATCCTGAGAGTACTGCCACACATAGCAAATGGAATAAGACTGTTAAACTGCCACTGTTTTATATTCATGGTAATGGTCTACCTGAAAATGTCACATTTGTTTTATAGTTTATAGTTTCACAAAAAGTTTAACTAATTCACTTTCAATCCCTTGTATTCCACAGTCTAGCAGGAGGATTGTATTTGACATTATTGTCACATAGTTCCATAATTATGACATTCCGCTGCCTGTTACTCATAATCTAGGTTAAACTGTGCTTTGAGCAAACTATCTGGACTGAATTAGTCAGTGGTGGTGCCAGATGCATTGTTGAATATACATTTTTAGAGCATTTTCAAATGGTTTGACTAGGGTCCACCAGGTGGTACTCCCTCGGTAAGAGCTGAAAGCTTCTGCTCAGGAGCTTCTGTTAGCTCTCCTGACATAAACTCTGCAATGCTGTGCCAGCGCATTGGCTGAAAGTTACCAATGAACCAAGCCCTGAGCTAGTGAAATGCAGCGATTGGCATACCCCAACAAAAACGTCAAACTGTTCTAAAATGGTTTCAGTCCTTACAATGGGTGGGTGGGTGCCAGGGCCCTCATAGCACCATAACCACCACAGCCAGTGCTGGATTTGCCATAAAGGCCAGCAAGGGCATGGTCTTGGGGTGGCAAGCAGCAGTCAGCCGGTGGAAAGATCAAATATGTCCCTTGCTAGCCAACCCATTATTCTGCCAGAGGGCAGAGGCAGAGAGGGGAGATCTCTTTAGCCAGCCCTGCACTCAAACAGAGGCCCTGTCTGATCTTTATCACTGAGCAAGCTGTCCAATACTTCTATAGTATCAGAGTACTGTCGAGGGATATCACGGCAATGCTCTGATACATTGCCCAGAAACTGGAACCAGATGAAGCTGTCTGCACCCATCAGCAGATAAGCATCTTATCCCACACGGGATCAGGATTTCTCTCTTTTTAGACAAAGGTAAGCTTCAGGGAGGGGGGAATAAACTTTAGTTTAGTAAGGTTTTTTTGTTTTGTTTGTTTGTTTAATAAAAAAGGTTTTTTAATTTTTTAAATACAGTACTTTAGCTCCTATCTCTGTACTTCAGGCCCTTTATCTCCCCACTGGAGTCCCTATTCCCCACTAAAGCCCGACTATGGCCACTATTGCCCTGCAGTATAGCCCATATACCTGAACTAAAGCCCCTAGACTCCAGCTATAGTAACTACCATCCCATTATAGACCTTGTACCATGGGTACAGCTCCTATAACCCAGTAAGCCCCTATCTCACCAATACAGCCCTAATTCGTCACACTATAGCCATTATCCTCACCCGCTATAGTCCATATCTCCTGCTACAGCCCCCATACCCTAACTATAGCCCCTCTACCCCCACTACAGCCCTGACATCCCACTATTGACTCTATCCCCCAGTACAGCCTATATGCATCCACTATGGCCCTATCCTAACACTACAGTCCATTTCTCCTTCTCAACACACATACAACAGTCCCTGTCTTCCTCAAATCACAAAACAGTCAATATCACCCCCAAAAGCACACGACAGCCCTTATCCCCTGAACACATACACTACAGCCCTTATCCCCTCTCTCACACACAATACAGACAGAATTTGCCACACATACTACATCCTCAATTTTCTTTCCAAATACACCCTACATTCCCTTTCCCCCAAATATACCATACTGCCTGTATTCTCAAGAAAACACACACTAAAGCCACTCTCTCCTCAACACACTTACTACAGAACCTCTCCCCCTAAACACACACTACAGCAACTGGCTATATACAGCCCCTATTTACATGGACACACATGTACCAAAGCGCAAACAGTGTCATCTACACATACAATTCCATAATAGCCATCCTCCCACACATGAAATCCTAGAAGCATCCTTTACCCCCATCTTCAATCCTACAAGCAGCCTCCCTTACATAAACAATCCCATAAACAGCATGCCAACAAACAACCCCACAAGTAACATCCCCAACAAGCAAAACCCCAGACCTACCCACAAGATGCATCACGACCAGCAGCCACCCCAGACATACACACACCCATTCCCAGGCCTGTCCCATTTATCATCCTACCACAAACTAGTTGCATTAACACATCCAATGAAATACCCCAACTTCATGTTTAAATATATATATAATAGCAGGGGCGTGAGGGGGACATTTAGGAAACTGGCCTTGGGGCAGCAAGGAGGGTAAAGCCACAGCATCATCTACATTATATGAATGTCAAGGGAAGCTCTGTTTTTTAAGAGGTCATAAGCAAAATATATTAATGGAGTCTGTTTGAAATTCTACATATTTTATTTAAAAACTGTTGTTGATCATATTTAAATGGCATTCTAATCAATAAGTCACATTCTCCTACAACTTGAACACTGTCTGGAGTGTGGGTATACTGAAACTAGACAATACTATCATTCATCCTTCCAACCATCCATGGCAAGTCTTGTAATAAAGTGGCCCATACAAGAGGTACTTGCGGTCAAAACAATATGCGGGTTTATTAAACACTGAGTAAGACAACACTCCTATCTGTTAGCCACCTATCATTAATATAAATATAGTTTCATGTATATTGACTTACAATTTTCAGCTCTTCAAATATTCTCAGCATATTAGAACATTTACCAATATAGAATGGATTGTGATACTTACAGGAGGTCCTGCAAAAGAGAAGAGAGAGTATGTTAGCCTATAAATGAGAAATAATTGTGCAATTGATAATGTCATATATTGGATTGCATTCAGTTACTGTATTCAGGTCAGAGAGTTGAGCATTGAGACTGCAAAGGCATGGTCTATACACTAAAACTGCTTCCCTAAGCTGCAGTTGTTTTGGTGCATAGAGTCTCCTTTTAATTTTAACTGTGACACATGTATACCTCTTTTTAATTACTAGATTTGTTGCAGACAATAAACATCTTAAGATAAAAGAAAGTTCACCGTAGTCCTAAAATTGATTTTCTTTTTACAGCTTCTGATTTGTATGACATATATGGATAGAAAGGCTTTTATTTTTTTCAACAAAAGTACAGTCAAAGTACTTTTTATCAACACACATTTTTTCTTTTTTTTCTTTTGTTTTGGATATTATTATTATTACTATTTATATAGTGCCAACAAATTCCACAGCACTGTACAAGTGGTTATATTCAATGAACCATGAATAAATATGTGCAGCTATACTGAGCAGATCGGCTGTCGTGTGTTAGCAATGATTACTGCATTAAGGCCATGTCAGGGGTATACTGTTCTGTGATGTTGGCATGGAAAATACAATCTCCAATACTTTTCTAGGAAATGAGATTGGCAGCACAAAAAAAAAATCAATAATTGGAAAATTACTAAACATATGATTTGTGTCAACCTTTTATTTTTCATAAAATGTTCTGCTTAATTTTACATTTATAATAAATGTCTAGCAGATGACATCACAGTCCTGTTCAGACAAGGCAATGCCATGGCAAATGTAAATGAACAAGAGAAATAGATGCATTGTTTAATTTCTCTCCTATAATTTCCCATGCTGACTGCCAGGTACAAAGGACAGAGCTATTGACATTTGACCAGGAGCTAAAATGGAGACACATGCAGAAGGATAAAGAGGTGTGGATTTTGTATATATAATTTGTTAAATATTGGGAATAAGTAAACATATTATTAAAAATCCTGAGAAGTAACCGTAGCTCTGTAATTTCATTTGTCGCTGGGAAATGAAAATGTTTAATTGTACAAACTAGGGAAGGACGAATTGCATAATAATATCATGAGAGCTAAAATATACAATGATTGTATGACATTTGGTATTATATAAATAGAGCACTCTGGGAACCTGTGACTGCTCTATTTATCCCATGTTACACTATATCACTAGTTAAAATAGGCACAGCAGGCTCAAGAAACAAGAAAGACCACCACATTTTCACTATTATTTCACTATTTGTGTGCAGATCAGGACAGGGGAGATGAAGAGAAGCTCTATCTGAGGACCTAAACGTGGATATTGTCCCACGTGCTTTCTTATGAATGTCTTCAAGATAGAGGAACCTGCTGTACTAAGTCTTCTAAACTGGCAGTTGTCTTCTCACTGCTGGATTTAGTTTGACTTTAATATATTTGCATTTTCCTAGCAGTTTTTCTTTAACTGATCTCACATGAAGTCCCAGCACCATGCCCATGGAATAAGCCAAACAATATTTTACTTCTTTTCACATGTTCTTGCTCTGTGCAGAGGGCATTAAGTATGGGAACTTAGAATGGATGTAGAGGAACAGAAATTGTGTGGCTAACAATGAAATTAGTTCATGTAAACTGACTTTGCACACTATGCAAATGCTCTTGCTGCTTCAGGCTCTCTTACAGTGTGGCGTGTCCCCTTTCTGCTACACTCACTACATCCACCTTTTCTCTGTTCCAAACTGTATACTGACAGAGCAGCTCCCTTTTAGGGACCTTCTGCCCCCTTGAGCAGTGATTTGCATTACTAACCCCCTCCTTTTACCCAAACCTCTGACATCCCATTTCACATGATCTTTGTTGGGGGCTTTGGATTTATTTGGGAGGTGAAAGCGAGAGATTTCATCTCTCAAAACGATTTATAAACGAAGAAGGATTGTATTTATTAAGTACTAGAGAACTATGGTATTAGGTATAGATAGCAAAAAGCTTACACTAATAGTACATTTTATATAGTATTTGTATTCATTGCTACTGCATTTCTGGTTAGAGGACAACTATGTTTCATGGTCTCTTGACTCTTAATCCGGTCTTGATTCTGAATATCATAAATGATGGAATGGTACAAAAATGCTAAGCTATATATCTTTGATTAAGTTGTGATATTGAACAGATCTTTTTTTTTTTTCTTTTTTGCCATGTTGATTCCTGTGGATACATTTTCAGTGGGATAGCATTTCACAAGTACAGAGAACATATAAAGGAAATCTTAAACCTTTATACGCTCGGCCCAGCAGATGCAACTATGAAGTTTCAAAAGCAGCTTATTTCATGTAAAAAACTTGTTTTACTTTAAAGACTTAATTCACTAATTTGCCTGATTTAGGTAACAAGCATTAATCTATCTAATTTGGAGGAAGAGTATTAACAAAAATTTCTAGGTTATTCATCTTTCCAGCCCCTAATCCCATTTCAAGATTAGTGTCACCTGCCACATCGCCAGGGGGGTTATTGTCCACAAAGGCATTGCTAACTAAAAGATCCATTAACTTGAACTGTGTGACTATTTACTAAATCCCATGAGAGGCTAAAATACTCCTTTTTAAAGGTGTAACTTCATTGTTAATCAGATGTTTTCAATGAAAATGATGATATGCCCTAGGAGATTAACTGGCTAAATTAACTGATTTGGGGGATTTAATAAGATTTGCTAGTCATACTTATTAGCACTTAAAAAAAAACCAATCTGTGTTTGCATTCAACTAAATTGTCTGTGTCAATGCCTGTGACAATGTTGGTGTTGATGCATGATGTTCTGACTGAGATGTACAGTAACAGAACAGGTCCATACACCCAATGGTCTTAATATTTGACCCATACACCAACATGTTTAGAAGAGATTTACACTTGTGCAATGGAGTTATTTAACAAGTAATTGACAGACACAAATAATTCTGACAGACACACAAAGTGAAGAAAAGCTTAGTAAATATCACAAAGATTTTTTTTTCTCACTCACAAACACAACAATTATATGAGATACCCTTTTTTTTACAGTTTTAGTGAACGGATCATACCGTGAAATCACTATAATCATGACTCTTAAAAAGCTCTGTCACTTATGAGTGTCTTTGCAAATTTCTGTAGGTGGCATGCCAGCTCCGTGTGGCAGGGGGAGAAGCAAATTATAGCTGTGCATACATGAGGTTTTCATTTGCAGTTGATGTCATTTTCATTTCATGTCACTATATCTGCCACTATACTGTTGGGCATAAACAACAGTAAGACACAGAGGTCTATGGACGATCCTATAGGATCCACTGGCAACCTTTCTACACTTTGAGATTTACTATAACACAAAGTAGTTCCTAATGTGTCTTGTGATATATTTTAATTTCAATAAAATTCCAATGTAGTCCACATTTTATCTTTATGAAATACAGGTACTCCTCACTTACCGACCGGGTTCCATTTTTACGACCCGTTGTAGAACGAATTGGTCGGTAAGTAAGGAGTTAAGGGATTCCCTGCTCTGGTGCGCTTGTCTATATTCGGGGAAATTTCCCCGAACATAGATGAACGCAGCAGAGCAGGGAATCCCCCTAATCCCTGGTCGGAAGTGCGAGCCATTGTATAGGGGGGCCACCTGTACTTACAAAGTAACTAGAAGTGACAGAGCCATTTAAGTCCACAAAATTCACACTAACATCAGAAAAGGTTTTTTTTTTTGTACATTCAAATATAAACATAAAAGATTACACAAGGCTATTGTAATAAAAGAAAAACAAAAAACGACTTTTAAGAGAGGGCAGTCAGATTTTATTTGACGAAGAATGAATTAGAGGTTTTCATCTTACACTGAGCAAAATGTAATATGGATATGCACAGCCGAGCCACTGGTGAAATTGTAACAATATTGTAATTTTCCTATTCTCTGAATAGTCTTAATGGTACTTACCAGGTTCACCTCTTCTGCCCCTTTTGCCTCTTTGTCCGGGAGGTCCTAAGAAAAGCAAAAAGAGATGGTTTGTTTCCGTTATTATGGATAATGTCTAACAAATCACAGGCAAGATTTTCTTCATTCAATTGTTTTCTGTTATGTGCAGCACTGTCATTTTATCCTTTAATGCCAAAACACTTTCCCAATGAAGGCCTTGACACACAAATGAAACTCAATTTTAATTTGTTATTTTATTCTCCACCTCAGAGTCTTAAATGGTGAACTGACCTTGTAAGTGTTTGAACATGTGACCTTCCAAGTACAGCGATTGCAAATGCTACAGCCTTGTACATTCAGTGTAAGCTCCATTCAGGATTTGTCTGTTTACTTTCATGACAAGCAATTACTCATTGGATTACTCATTATGAATGAAGCTTTCTTTGATTCTGATTATTATATCATAGCTGAATAAATATAGACACAAATATATATAGGTAGGGTTACCATATCCACCATGCATATACATAGTGATGGGCAGCACATGAAAGGGTTGCCCTGTAGCAGTGGCGTCCACACAACCCATGACCCCCCTCCCCCCTGACAGACACACCAGCTTGCCATCTACAAAAAAAGAATAAAGAAAAGAAACAAGAGATTTTGTTTTACCTTCTCAGCCCTATTACCTAGTGGGAAAAAAAGTTGTCTAATAGCTGCCCATATTGACAAAAAAAAAAGATAAAAGTGTGAAAATAATGAACAAACCTGGGATAGTGCGACAGGAGCGCAAAATCAGGACTATAGAGTTCAGTTGGAATGCTTGCATAAATAAAAGCTCTCATGGCATTTATTACCAGAAAGTAACCAAGTTGGTGTATTGAGAGACTAGCGGTATTTGCTTTTATCTATCTTTTTAAGTTAGTTTTGTCCTATAGCTTTATCAGCATAGCTTCTCCTGTGGTATCTGTCGTTTGATTCGGTTCGGTTCTCCAGGTTTCACTTGATAAGTAGTGCTAAGGCATTTGTATCCCTGACAGTTTTTTAGTGTCCTGCTAGAAGGTGAAAGTCATGTGGTCTTGGGCCTTTGAAACATGGGATCAACATGGAGAAAATCAAAGAGTGTGTATGGAATGTATGACAATTGAGAAAAGATTTGAGGGGATTTGAGACAAGAGTTAGCAGGGGAAATTTGGAGGTGATAGCTAAAAGAGTTAACAGAGAGATGCAGCTATTGGTCTTCCACGCTTCAGTCAATACCTGAGGGTTGTTGGATTTGCTGCAGGATGTTAAATGCAGCGTTCCACAGAGTATGAGTGTGAGATGAGGCCACTTAACCACAAATTGCGATATATGCGCATTTAAGAGTCTACAATTGTCCAGAAATGTAACATCTAATGCAAAATCTGCTTTTATATTTAGAGAAAAACATCCACACACTCGTCTATATTACATTATGAAACTAATAACATTACTTGAAAATGATCCAGGGTATTTTCTAAAAATATACTGCAACACCTTTAGAAATGATTCTTCCTTTTACCCCCTTGTCTCTTTTATCTCTCTGTTGGTCTTTTCCTATCTTCTCTCTCATTTTGACATCCATTCACCAGTGACTGCAGGAAGCAATGTGTTGAAAAGAACAACAGGACACCTGGTAGAAGATGGAGATGGAGAGATTTGGCATTCACGCTAAATAGATTAGACTGCTGCAACTTGCATCTTAGGAAATTGAGCAGATTCTACTTGGTATCTCAAAAAGGAAAACTGTCAAAGGTCCTAAAATGTCACTGACGGGAATAAAAAAATAATTCAGCATTTGTGTGTGGGCTAATGAAGTCTGCCTCTGGCAATCAAAGGATTTCTTCTCAAAGAAAAGCAGCAGCAAGCCTTCGAAAAAGGACAGCTGAACTGAAAATCTATCTCATCAATGCTGACACTGTTTCATAATGACAAGTGTTCTTGAAAATGTCAGAATTTCTTGCATTAACAGAAATTAAGGAAGTGCAGCAGCCTGCTACCCTTACTGTATGCAAGCGCTATGAAATGGACCCTACTTTGCTAATATAGCAGTCATTTCACAACACACATTTAGATGAGGTCACATTTCAACTTGTTACAATTACTGTCGGTCTTACATTATTCATAAGAAATGTAGAGGGGCCAAGCTAAAGGGAAAACACAAAAATAAGATTTAAGTGACAGTACTATTTGTAAAGTAGACTTTGACAATGACTTCAACTGTTCTCTGAACTTGGAGGCAAGCCAGCTCTGTAATGCACAATGTCACTGTGTGTGCTGAATATATGACCAAATATGTCCCATGGGATTCCGAAACATGCCCAACAAATGTAGACGCTCAGATATTCATGTGTAACAACATAACAAAACAACTTGAACTATTGCTTGTTTTGTTTTATTTTTTTATATATTTTTTCCTTTTCCAAACATGGTAAAAATGGCATGCTGAATTATTGCTTTTTGAACTAACTCTAGAAAAGCTGAACTTGACTGAACTTGAGGGACACATGTCTCTTTTCAGCTATGTAACTATGTAACTATGTAAACATTGTACATTTCTGAAAATAGTTGCCACTCACATGGTCACTGGAATATCAACTCGGCCAACAACCTGACTGCTTAACAAACAATAATAAATAAACGAGGAGTTACTATGTATTTCTCTTAGATTTGCTACTTTAGTGTGTAACGTTTCTTTTGAGTACGTGATATCTGGACTCTCTCCTTTTCAAACTTTATATTGTTCTCTTTAGCGATCCAGTATTTTACAGATAGATAAATGGTTACTCCATCCATCATGATCACTGCAGTGATTTGATGTGGTTATGGTGGTAGGTGTTTGGATGTGCAGTGTTTCTGTTTTTAGCACTGCACATATCAAAATATTTTTAATTGTGTGCTGGGAACTAGTTGTCCATTTTTGCATCTGTCACCAGCGAGCACTGCATGCTGATAACAGGTGTAGAAATCTTCTCCCTTGCAGGCAGAGCAGAATTTGATTAGACCAGTGGTTCCCAACCCAGTCCTCAAGTTCTCCCTAACAGTCCAGGATTTAGGTATTACCCAGTTGTGTGTAAGGTGTTTTTAGAAAAAGAAATTAAATATATTTTAGACACAACAGAATACTCTCTAAATCCTGGACTGGTAGGCGGTGCTTGAGGACTGGGTTGGGAACCCCTGGATTAGAGGACTGAGTTGCCCTCAGTATTTTTTTTTAAACTATCCCTCCCTCTCTACTTTTTCCCCTTCAATCCCCATCTGAGAGGATCCACCTGCGATCTCAACTGGCAAAACCGACGAGGCCCCAGTGACCCTGGAGGGGTGCAGAAATCATCACCAGGAGCTTCATACGGCAGTGTTTTCCAAGTGACTAAAAATCTTTATTTTGCAGGTTGAAGGGCAAGTGGAGGGGCTTTCTCCATAATGACCAATCAGGGCCAGTGCTTTAATTAGGTCAGTTAGGCAGTGGCCTAAGGCGCTCTCCAAGAGGGGGCGACAGCAGGGGCTGTAACACTCCTCTAGTCCAGCGCCTAACATTCTGCAGTTACAGAAACCCGCCTCCCCCCATGACAGACCTGCCAGCGACTGCCCCTCTCTGTTCCTGCTCTCCTCTGGCTAATTATGCTGCTTCAAAGTTGAATTGATGTTCTAGTTGTAACCCCGCCTCTTTCCACCCACAATACCTCAACCCGACCATTTCACAACCAAATCCGCCGTAACCAGCCCCATATATATTAACTTCGCCTCTCCAGGCTGCCCCTGCTCCCATCTCACAAGACCCTGCTTCCATTCCAGACTGCAAAACTTTGAAGAGCAGAAGGACAGTGCAAGTCCTCTTACTGTACTGCTTGTGGGACGGACCACAGACAGGAACTAAAAGCATGGCAGCAGAGGAGGTACCAAACTCACTGAATGGGCTTATTCCATTGCCCCCACCTGAGTATATGAGGCTGCTTGCTGTGTGTGTGTGTGTGTGTGTGTATCAGGCAGTATATGTCTGTGTGAGTGTTAGCATTAGGCAGTGAGTGTGTGTGTTAGTGTAAGCGTAAGTATTAGGCAGTGAGTGTGAGTATGAGACAGTTTGTGTGTTGGCGTATGTATGCATTACATGTATGTAATAATTATATATCTCAAAGCATGCATTAGGCAGTTTGTGTAAGCATTTATCTATAAAGCAGTTTGTGTGTGTATTAGGAAGTTTATGCAAGTATGAGGCAGTTTGTGTGCCTTGGTGTATGTATTCAGCAGGGTGTTTGCATATATTAGGTTGTTTGTGTGTGTGTCTATAAGGAAGTTTGCATGTTTATGTAATAGGCAGTGTGGGTATAAGGCAGTTTGTGTGTGTATAAAATGTAATAGGCCGTGTATGGATGCACAGTATATATTAAGTGTATTTATATAGATATGTCTGTATTCCCTGTTCCCCGTGTCTTTTATTACAAACAAAAGCAGCAACAGAATGGAAAAAATAAGTAGAGAAGAGTCAGCAGAGATGGAGATGGAGTGAAGGAAAAAAACTAAGAGAAGGTTGTGTGTGAGTCTCTTAACAAAAGTGAGTATATAAACAATAGTTTTGCTAAGAGAGGGGAATAATCCACATATAAAAAGTATGCTTTATATGTCTGGAGTCTGTCAGATTCTTGGCACTTTTTAAAAGTGACCATTTCAATAGAAATCGGCCATTTTATAATTGGGGCAAAAACACTTCCCTGTCTGTCACTCAGGCAGCCAGGAAGGTTGTCTTCCACTTCCTTTAGCTACACAGAGCTAGCAGAAGAGGCAGACTGGCTGTACTAACATGTACTTTCACCTTTCTCAATGAGCAGTACTAGAGCTCAATGGGAAACATAGAAAAGCAATGATCAAGAGTGCATGTGCTCACTTCCAAATCCAGCACAGAGGCTTTGCTTCAATGAGAAGCCTCTGATTGGGGTATTACCTGGCACAGACTGGAGGGGCGCAGAAAAACATGCAGAAAAAAATAAAAGCATATTTTCTTTGGGGGTATATTTAATAAATCATTAAAAACAAAATCACAGTGTAATGTTTCCACTGAGCGGGCAGCAAAATGGATCTTTGCCTAGGGCAGCAGAATTCCTTGCTCTGGCCCTGTGGCTGTGCCCAATAGGGCATTTTACACAAGAAAGTTCCCCCCTCAAAAAAGATTGGAGTAACCCTTTAAAAAAGTAAAATTCTGAAGAGATGTGTCTGTTCTCCTCTTTTTTATTTGTATTTAAACTTTTTTTATTGTGCAGGTTCCAAAGATGCAATTATAGCTACATCTGTCAAATATACGGAGAATGAAAAACTCCATCTGTCTGCAAACTAGATAGACATCTGACAGAGTGGCAATGACCTAATTCTATAATAGATGAAAACTGAGCTTGTACAAAATATAGACTTTCATTCCTTCTGTGATACAGCTCATAAGAGTCACCAGCCACTATTATATGAAAAAAAGAAATACATGACTTGGTAAATGTAATGCATCAGGTGTATTGTTAATGGGAAATTATAGTCCAGGAAATAACATGTTCCATTTTGTTCAATCAACTTTACCCCTTTGGCATTAAAAAATAAATAAAATAAAGTTAGTTAAAGTTAACTAATGACTCCTCCGCTCTGTCTCCAGTTCCGCCTCCGATGATGTCAGCATCCAAGCTGACTACTCCCTAGATCTCCTCCAATCCATTGCTTCTCATAGCGATTGGATTGGAACTAGGCATTCGTGGCCATAGACTGCGCTTCTCCAATCAAATGCTGCTATAAGCAGCATTTGATTCCAGGACTGAGTTTCACTTGGTTCTGGAGGAGGAAGCACCTCTAGTGCCTGTAAGGTAGACAGCCACTAGAGGTGTATCTAATCATGCACAAATCTGCCATGTCTAGGGTTGACATGGCAAGATCACTGTACCCAGACCACTTAATTGAGATGACATTTAATGTAGCAAGCGGGTATACAAATAACCAGAATGATATACAGTGGGACCTCAGTTTACGAATTTAATGCATTCTCCGGGACATTTCTTATTGCGAAACATTTGTAAACCGAAACGCGGTTTCCCATAGGAATGCATTGAAAACCAATTAATCCGTTCTGGAGGTCAGAAATAAGTAAAATGAGTGTGCATGGGAACCAACCCACAATGCAGAACACACAACAGAAGGCATGCAAACGACGAAGCTCAGCTCCCCACCATTCCACCGCTTGAGAAATGCAACAAAAAGTCCCAAAACAACTGCAAACAATTTCCAGAATGGCTCCAAAACTCGATACAAAAGCCGCTCCAACGCCTCCACACTCGATGCCACGTGCTACCCACAGACTCCAGCATGCAGGGGGCGGTGCTATAAACCTCCCAGGTGCAATTGTGTATTGCGAAACAAATTTGTAAACCGAGGCATTATTTTCAAGGGATTTTCATTTGTAAACCGAAAATTATGTTAACCGAGGCGTTTGAAAACCGAGGTCCCACTGTATCTCACTTTCATATGCTGAAAAAAGTTTGAATTGATAAAAACAAAAATGTTAATGAAATCTAATGGATCTGTAACAAATGGATGCATTTGCTTGCTGCCTAGGTGTTCTCTTTCACTCCTGAACAAATACAGGGCTCTAGCATGAGAAAAAAGCCCTGTATTTGTTCTGCACACTGCAAGCATACTTGCACTGTGTTTCCTTGTAACTTGCCTCTGGTGTCTCTATAAATGGATACCAGGAGACAAAAGGGCCAGGAAAGATTATTGTATGTATGTGTGTAAGGGGTGCTGTAGTATATATATATATATATATATATATATATATATATATATATATATGTATATATATATTTTTTTAAAAAGTATTGTGTATGTGTGGTGTAGTGTGTTAGGGGGGTTCTGTCTGTATGTGTAAGGGGTGCAGCAGGTGTGTGTGAAGGGTGCAGTGGGTGCGTGTGATGGGTATAGTATGTATGTGAGGGGTGAAGTGTGTGTGTATGAGGGTGATGTGTGTGAGGCTGCTGTGTGTGAGAGTACTGTGTGTGAGGGTGGTGTGGGTGATGTGTGTGAGAGTGCTGTGTGTGAGGGTGATGTGGGTGTGGGTGCTGTGTGTAAGAGTGCTGTATGTGAGGGTGATGTGTGTGACGGTGATGTGGGTGATGTGTGTGAGAGTGCTGTTTGTGAGGGTGATGTGGGTGATGTGTGTGAGAGTGCTGTGTGTGAGGGTGCTGTGTATGATGGTGATGTGTGTAAGGGTGATGTGTGTGAGGGTGCTGTCGGTGATGTGTGTGAGGGTGCTGTGGGTGCTGTGTGTGAGGGAGATGTGTGTAAGGGTGCTGTGTGTGAGGGTGCTGTGTGTGAGGGTGATGTGTGTAAGGGTGCTGCATGTGAGGGTGATGTGTATGAGGGTGCTGTGTGTGAGGGTGATGTCAGTGATGTGTATGAGGGTGCTGTGTGTGAGGGTGCTGCATGTGAGAGTGCTGTGTGTGAGGGTTCTGTGGGTGATGTGTGTGAGGGTGATGTGTATGAGGGTGCTGTGGGTGCTGTCTGTGAGGGTGATGTGGGTGATGTGTGTGAGAGTGCTGTGTGTGAGGGTGTTGTGGGTGCTGTGTGTGTATATGTTAAAAGGGATTGTGTGCATTATATCCCCCCTCCCTTCTTACCTTTAGCCTGGGAGAGGGGTGGTACCTGGGATGGGGGGACCGGCACTCTCACACCATCCCTGGTGGTGTTAGTGGTGAGTGAACTCAAGCCGGACACTCCAGATCTCGCGAGAGGAACCTGGTGGGTCCTCCTCTCCCTCCCTAGTCGCATGTCTATGCAAGTGGGCCGGTGAGGGAGATCTTCGATCTCCCCACTGGCCCGTCATGGAAAACAGCGGGGCCGGCGCTCGCATAGTGCCAGCCCTGCATAGACCAGCTGGGGAGATCCTGTGACCTCCTCTGCCAGCCTCGGCCCATGGACATCGCAGCCCACCGGGCATTTGCCCGGTGTGCCCGATGGCTAGTCCAGGCCTGGTGACAGGTTTATGCAATGTATGATCACATACTGTAACTAAACCTCCATTATTTTTGCCTAGATTAGGTGTTTAAAAAAAAAATAAATGAATAAAATTGTAAGCTTTGAAGTTGCTGTTTAGTGGATGAGTGAGTGCGCTGGATCTTGTGTATTGTATTTACACATATATACATATATAATTACAAATCTATAGATTGACTCTTTGTAGTTAATATGGAGCAATTCTATTTTTACTTTGTAGATTAAAATATGTCCACCTCTCGCTACTGGCTATTCTATGTAGATTAAAATATGTCCCCCCATCACTAATACAGTGATAATTGGCCTTGTATCTAATCCCACAGATCCCTGATCACTCCTCCACTGTAATTCAAACAGCCCTTTGATTAGCCATTTCTCATTAATATTAGTAAGAAGAAATGGCCTATAGGAAGGTCTCCACCAAATTTGTACTTGCAAATGTGTAATACCTTTGGGAATATCACTCATGTCTGTAAAAATCATTTAGCGCAGGAAACCTCCACTTTAGCCCTGAGCTATTACATGACGGTTTATTTATTCAAGCTTCCATTGATGTGTGATGTATATATATATGTATGTAGTGAAGCAAGTAGACTGGGAAATAAGAAATAAAAATCTGTTTAAAAAGAAAAGGGAGTGTTATAAATTCACACCAGCTATTCTATGGTTTATTGGCTTTGCTTAGCTATTTCCAGACATTATAATAGTATAATGCATATTATATTTCCTGTATTGATTAGCTACAGGTAAAGGACAGATTATGTCCATACTTAATAGGACACTATAGGCACCCATAACATTTCACATTAATTAATTGGTCTGTGTTTAGTGCCACTATCATTTTGGTCCTGCACTGGAAAACACTGCTGTTTTAGAAATATAGCAATTAGTGATGTCCCGAACGGTTCGCCGAACGGTTCGCCGTGGTTCGCCATGAACTCCAGTCAGCAGACACATTCCAGCCAATCAGCAGCAGACCCTCCCTTCCAGACCCTCCCACCTCCTGGACAGCATCCATTTTGAAGCTGCATTCTTAGTGAGCAGTCCAGGAGGTGGGAGGGTCTGGGAGGGAGGGTCTGCTGCTGATTGGCTGGAATGTGTCTGTTGACTGGAGTCCACAGCGAACCGTTTGCGGCGAACCGTTCGGGACATCACTAATAGCAATATTTGGATTGCAGGGCTAAACACACCTCTAGTGACTATCACACCTCTAGTGGGTATTTCCCTGGTAGCCACTACAGTGCTTCTGGTGTTCAAAGTCTTTATGCATCGCATGAGGACGTCAAACGCTCTCTGATGCTTCTCATATAGAAGCATTAGATTCAATGCTTCTCTATGAAAAGCCTTTCATTTAGGTAAGGGCCAGATATGTAAATAGGTTCTAGAACACTTCAATGTTACGAATACATGTTTATATTCCTAAAGCTTTAGTGCTCCTTTGAATATCACTCATATCTCATTAGTACATTAGTACATTTAGTGCTCCTTTGAATATGACAATATCTCATTAGTACATTACACAGTATACTGGTTCATCAAGTAATGGATCTTTTTCTTACTGAACATTGAGTTCTGCTCACTTCAAAATCTGGAGAAAAACTGTTAAGTTGTAGAAAAAGTCCCAACACAGCTGGTAACTGTTCCACAATTCAGTGCTTAGTGAATAGACCCCACAACTGTCCTATGCTACAATGTTTCTCTAAGATCATAATCAAAAACAAAAGAAATTGTAATTTCTAGCCCACGTTTAATATGTCTCTCAGGACATAGATTCTGACTTGGGCGCCTCATATTGCAATATTATATTTCAGCAAGAGATTTGTGTTTTTTTTGGTGTCTACTTCGATTTTCTAGTTCTTATGTTAAAGAAAGATTGAACTCTAAAGGGAATAAACCGTTTCAATAAAGATTAATGATTGCACGGTATACCATGGACAGCCAGGGAATTACCTTATAGCTTAGCTTGCAGCATGTCTCAAATGATTTGCTGGCATTGCCAGAAATTATTATAGGAACAATTTAAAAATAAAAAAGTCCCTGGGGTACAAAACACATGAAGTAAAAGCTAAACGTCCATAAAACGAAAATCAAAACTTGCAGGTTTTTTTCCCCCTCTTTTCTATACAGGTATTTCAATTTAATCAAACAAATGTTAAGGCTTTACCCATTGAAGTCAAAATGTGTACTATTTCCAGATGTCAAATGTCAGCTGCAAAGCTAATAAGTATGAGGCAGAACATGGTTCTAATGCTTGCTATCAATCTGCTGTATGAGAAATGCATTTAGAGATGTGCTGTAGATTGTTAGTGATACATTATCAGTCTTCATGTCACCAGGAATTATTTGTAACAGTGTCACAGTTTCTGCACTCTTATCATTTCCTCTGTTTATCTTAGTCTAGTAATCATTGTTGACTTTCCGAAGAACCAAGACTATATGGCACCGTGTGGATCAGAGGTGGCCAACCTTTAGACACGAACCGTCTTTTATACTGCAACTCCATTCATCCATCTTCTCATTAGTTGGACATGGGCAATAAGAAAAGTTATATTATAATGGCCGCAGCAGATATACAGACTCAGTTATTCAGTGATGTGTGAACTGTTAGTAACTCAAATTCTTCTGTAACTTCTGACTGCAAATTTTACATTTATTTATAATTCCTATCAAAGTGTTATTTTAAGTACCATAACCACGTCAGTGGTTTAAAGTGGTCATGGTCCCTATGGGCTGGATGTGCAGATGTTCGTTATGGAAAGCTGCATATACTGATTTTAAACCCTTGGCTGCTGGAGAAGTATTTTCACCTCCAGCAGTATCAGTAGCCAGTTCTGAGCCAGTGTTCTGGGCTGGTTAATGTTAATTCTGTGCAAAATTTCATCTAGTGTGCCATTCATTGCCTGAGAGTGATCAGCTGAGACTCTCCGCCAATGATTGCCCACTGGGTCAGCTTCTGGCTTCTACAGCTGTGCAAAAGCCAGGAGCATGTCAACATAGCAACAAATAGCATCAGAGTCTGGCGGGGACCCAGGTAGAAGGAAAAATCCTTCCTAAACGGTTTGCACCATTATCGGTGAACCAGGCCAGGGTTCTCCGCTGATAAGCACTACAGTGGACTGTGTAGAGGTTACGATGCTTGGAGTAATCCTTTAAATTTCACCCAATTCACACTTTAGTGAGCAGCCCTGATTGTAGCAGCATTGTTCACTTAGCTGAACCATGTCCATATAAGCAGAGAATTCCTTAAAGGGATACACAATCGTACACTCCACTTATTATAACTGGATAACTTAATGTGCCTTATTTTATTTGTGCTTCAGTATCAAGTCATATTTCTACCCGGCAGCTTGACAACTACAACACTGTGACTTCCTATATTCCCTTTTAAACAAATATTCTGTTTATTTTATATAAGAATCCCGAGGACTAGCGAGACAGAATCTCACAAATAGCACAAGTACACACTAATAGGTAGATGTCAGAATCCATCTGTTTACCAATACATGACTTAACCTCATTATTCCTTGGCAAGACCTTAGCAGCAAAAAAATGCAAAAGTCTGTGAATATGATGGAAGGCGCCTTTCAAGACAGAACAGTTAAAATGTCAGAAGTACACATGGTTTACTTAGCTAGCCAAATCTCAGTGGGAGTGTCAGTATGTGGGGATCAAAGAAAATCAACACTGGATAGACGGAGAAACTCCTGCCAGTACAAAGTATGCTGGATGTATATGCTACTCAAAAGCAGGCGCTCGCCACAGGGCAGCTTAAAGGTTAACGTGTAATGATTTTTGATATTGAACCAGCAATAGGTGTTTGAGCACACAGGAGGTCAGGCAGAGTTATGTTATTCTTATTGCCAACTCACAAAGCTCCTGCCCTTGCTCTTGTAGACAAACTGAGAAGTGGGTTTGAGTTTTCATAACAATTATTTTCAAAGACCAGCAGTCATTCAATTCACCTCGTGCGGCACAATAAGTTATTTTAGGCTGCAACTTGCCTTGCACAGCTATAATTGTGGGAGAACCTGGGCGTGGGGGGGAGGGGAATTAATGACTAAACAGTAAGAAGTGGTGAGTTGATGACTGAATTGCAAAATTTAGGCCGAAAATAGCTAAAATGGAAAAATCCAAACGTACAATTTTTTTGAGAATTGCAGTTCAGCATTTGTCAGTGGAGGTGGGTGTTTGCTTGAATTGTAAAGTTTACAAAAATCCATAATCTAATTTAATCTTATAATACCTTGTGTAAATCATCTGCACAGTACACTTCCCCATCATCAGATGGAAAATTGGTCAATAAAAACAAAAGTTATAATAACTGCATTTATGCTAATCTGTGCTACAACTCAAGAGTTCGTACAGTGTCAGAGTGTCAGACTGCACTCACATACATTGCGGCAATCGACTCCCATGTTTTTCTGCAATTCTTTGAGAATTATGGGACTTGAAGTCCAACTACATCTGGTTGAATTCCCCTTTAAATCAATTCCAGTCACTTGCTAAGTGTGATGCCAATTAGATGCCAAACAGTTTCATTTCGAAGAAGATTCTTATCAACGGTTCGAAATTGTTAACACGGAAACAGGAGACATATGTGCATTATAAAGAAACAAGCAAATGGCCCTTACGTGAACATGCTGCTAAGAATCACTGAGGATTTTTTTCTCACTAATCAAGTCCTTATGGTTATATCGCTCACATGTTCATACTGAGAACTCTGCTCTGTCAACATTCGTTTCCTATATCAGATTAAAAGTATGGTTTCTGCAAGCCCAAAATGAATTTACAAAAATGTTGAGTGAGTTATGAGAAAAAAGTCAAAGGGAAAAGAAAACTCGTTTCCAACATGGATAGTCTGCAATCTCTGTTTTATACATTAGGCTGAGCACATCCTGAAAGATATGAAACAGTAGTTGGCTTTTTTCAAGCTCCTTTCTCTGTGGAAGCAGTAGCACCTACAAGCAAATAAATCATCTTAGAGCGAGTTAAAAGACAGGAAGAAGTGTGCTTTATCTGCTCTCTTAAAGGGACAGTCCAGCAACACACAGAAATAGGCTAGTGGCAGTGGATAAGTGAATACAATACATTATTTACAGTGGTAACATTCTCAGATATATATTTTTTTTTAAAATGGAGACAGTAAATGTTAGAGAATATTCATATGGTGTTGTTATGTAGTCACAGGGAAGCAATATTTAGCTGCACTTCCTGTTAAGTCATGACATGTGAACATATTAGCACTTAGCTTTATGTACACAAACTGTGATCATATGCAGCTGGCTTGTGACATAAGATTAATGCATTTTTGTTTAAAATAGTCAAAACTTTTCTTTATTTTCATTTTTCACAATGAAGACTTTTCCCGTAAGGAGATATTCTCCCGTATTTTTTAAAAGCATTTTCCCAGTCTTTCCTTGCAGTAAAAAAGCGGATAAATTTTGTTCTTTTAGTGATGTGAATGGGTGTGCTGCTCTGTGTATAATGTGCGCTACTAACATTAGAACCTCTATACTTCCAATTTTCTTATTGCCTCTTCCAATTGGCAACTCTTCATGTGACATACATAATATATTCCACCTTACCATGGGCTGGTATTAATAT
Source organism: Pelobates cultripes (assembly GCA_933207985.1). Lineage (NCBI taxonomy): Eukaryota > Metazoa > Chordata > Amphibia > Anura > Pelobatidae > Pelobates > Pelobates cultripes. Next base: position 118,790,394 of record OW240917.1, on the reverse strand, counting down.
GATTTATAGTGGAACAGTGCCCTTTGAATGTTTATCTTAAATACAGTTGCTAGTACCAACTTACCCATAGCAAATAGTACATTTGGAGATAGATTCCAATTTGGCTATTTTGTGAAGTTAGCTGTAAACTCGCTGCAAATCCTCTTTAAGTTAATAGGTCCAAATGAATTACCTTTATGACGAGGTGATCACCTAGGGACATTTAGCCATATATATGTGTTCATTTTAATAAATAAATTGCTTATGTAAGCACTGGCATTCACAAAACTGACATATTGCTCCTGAGCTGTTAATCAAAAACAGACCCGGTATTCTGAATGGTAGGAACCTGGATACTCAAAAAAAAAACATACAGGTGGTCCAGGTTTTGCAACCTACCTGTTTCACAACGGCTCGCATTTATGACCAGCTCTCTCACGGGGTGGTAAGTGCGAGCTGTCATGGGAATTAGAGGGATTCCCTGCTCTGTTGCGTTCTTCTATGTTTGGAGAAATTTCCCCAAGCATAGATTAGAGGTATTTCCTGCTCTTGTGTGTTCGTCTATGTTCGGGGAAATGTCCCTGAACACAGACATGCGCACCAGAGCAGGGAATCCCTTAAATCTATGTTCAGGGATATTTGCCGTGAATATAGATTAGAGGGATTCCCTGCTCTGGTGCGTTCGAAATTTCCCCGAACATAGACAAGCGCACCAGATCAGGAAATCCCTTGACTCCTCACTTACCGACCAATTTGTTCTACGACCGTGTCGTAGAAACAAAGCCCAGTCAGTAAGTGAGGAGTGTCTGTATATGGTTACATTATTGAGGCACTTCACATGTCTTGATAGCAAAAGGATCTGAATAAATTCTAAAACCTGTGACACCAGTTTTTCTAATTTGTTTGATAGAAACTTTACTTTGCAGATAGTTTTTGATAGAAAGTTACAGTTAACGTTGTCATTTCATAAAGAAAAGGACATGTCTAATATTGAGGAAGAAATACATTGTAAAAATTGTGTCAATAGAAAGAAATTCCGTTGTTTTGTCTACTATAATGGTTACCAGCAAAAATAAAATATATTATATCCGGCACCAATTATAACATGTCAGACACAAAGTACATTACATTTACAATAATTTTTCAGGTTTTAGTATTACTCCTTCTTTAACCCCTTAAGGAGAAAATGTTACACTTTGTGAATATAGGAATTTGGTTCTTAAAAATCTAATTGCAACTTCTTGCTTAATAATCTTTTTCAGCTCCATGCAGCTTTGTAGTCATTAATAAATATGTCATTCTAGTTTAGATTAAGATCCTTAAATGTACACTATAACAAAAGTGTATTCCTAATGCTATTGTGCCCCTTTGCTCCCTCCCCCCATCACTGGGAGGGTTAAAAACCTTTCAAGCACCAATCTTCTTGGCGCTGGGTCAATGCTCCTCCTCCTCCAACATCGCCTAAAGGAGGGGGGCTAATTTGCATGTTCGGTGAACACTGTGAGCACATTAGGCCCACCCCATAAGAAAATATTGCTTCAATGCAGAGCGTGAGGATATCCAGCATCAGTTAGGCGACTGAAAGTCACCTAGCAAGCAGAACGTGCCTCTAAGTCTGTCTGATTGACAGCTACTAGAGGCACTCTGAGTCCAGCCATGCCATTATTGCAGTTTCTCTAAAACTGTAATGTTTTGCATTGCAGGACTAAGGGGACAGGCACACTACATCCAGACCACTTCAATGAGCTTTACCTTTAAAGAAAAGATTGTTAGGAAATCATAGACTATCATTGATTATTAAAGGGTAATAAATATGTTCTTTCCAAAAAATAAGCAAAGTCAGATCCTCGATTTCAAACATGAAAATCATGAAAATTCCACGTTTTACCTATTTTAAAAGCCAATGCACCGGAGGAACTGTTATGTTAACACCTGACTAGTTCCTGACTCCACTTAACTTTGTTACCATAATGTTATGTTGCCACAGTGTTTAAGACACTGACAGATCAACGTGAGAATAAAATGAATACAGGGAAAGGGAAATCTACTTGAGAATGGTATAAGTATCACTTCCTCCAAGTGACATGATCCTCACACTTAACTCCTCCGACAGACCCGACAGGCCTTCATGATTACGATGACAGATGAAAGTAATCACTGAGCTGCAAGGTTTAATATTTCAGTTGTGACGGCATTGAATGAGAGAGGTGGAAATGCAATACTGGCAGATTAAGAGCGGCACATTACAAGTTAGGAACGCCTGCCCGCTCTTTAAGCTTTTCCTGCAACACATGCCGATCATCTCTTTACACATAAAACCCCTTCCTTAGTTGAGTGTATTTGCTTCAAAGTCTTGTCAGATGTCGCTCTAAAACAACAAATATATCATTTCAAGAGGACCCTGGTGACAGGTGCACGAAGGGATTTAACTAGAGGGTAGAAGTCATTTTATAGCATATTGTGCGGGATGCACATGTCCATCTGTTTCAATAATAGTTGCTGTTAACAAATAAACAATGAAACTAATATACTATAGGACTGGAAATGGCAGAAAGGATGGGATTCAAGGCTGTGGTCACACCATGCAGTGTTCAAATACAATATCCTTGTGTTTGGTTAATTTTTATGCAATGCTTTTTTGAGTACATTTACTTAACTGTGCTAATGGTAAAATAAAAAGCCATACTTTTTTACACAAAGATATGATTGCCTATGTTTAATGTTTGCAGCTTCCTCTGATGAAAGAAAGATCTCCAGTTCAAATATTACTAGGCAGAGTACTTGTGATAAGATGACAGAGACTTTACAGATTTTAATAACTGGAAATATATAAATGCTTCAAAAGCAATGGAGTAGACGTTCTCCAACTTTACAAAATTCAGGGTTTCCTTGTGCTACTTGATGAGAGGATTCTAACATTCCACATCAGGCTGCACTGGCCATCGGGCAAACTGGGTAAATGGCCGGTGAGCCACGATGCCATGGGCTGAAGCCAACCAGGTAGGTCAAAGGAACTACTGGCCGGCACATTCAGGGTCAATGCTCAGTGGGTGTCGACCCAAAGAAGGAACTTATTCCCTTCATGGGACAGAGAGCATTGTCACATGTTACCATGGCAACCGTTTCAATTTTGCTGGAGTTCACAGTAGAAACACGGTCTGCAATTGCTGGAATGTGCACTCAGCCCATGGGACCACCAGGATGCACCCCCTTCCTTGGCCAAAGGTAACAAAAGTGAAGGGAGGAATAAATTTTTTTTTTATAATTACATTTTAGTAAAACGATTAGTTTAATAATAATAATTTTTCTTATCTTTTGCACCCTGAAGACCCTATACCCACAAGGCCTTACACCCCTTCACACATACACACGCTCACAGCTCCAGTACCCACGCATACAACCGCTCTATACAAACATTATACTACAGACCATCTCAATACTCTTAAGCTATACACATACACTCATTACAGGCCCTAGATAGGCACGCTAATCCATTTATAAACACAAAACCTCCATAGACAAATACATACTCTACAGCAGGGGTAGGCAACCTACAGCACTAGTGCCATGCACGGCACTCAAGGTGCCTTTGCACGGCACTCAAGGCTGCTAGAGCCAAACAGGCTCTGGCCTATCAGGAGTCCCAGTAAAACTTCAAAAATCTGCTAATACGAAGAGGTGGTGAAGGACAATCCTCAATTTATGCATTGCAGCACCTAGAGGAAGTGATCTCAGAGCACTTCATTCCAGCACTTGTGAATGGGAATCCACACAGTATTAGAGAAGCTCATAGTTGTTGCAGCTCCCATCCTTGACCTGTACCTGGCTGGCCTGGTCCCCACTGGAACCCAGGGAAGCCACCCACACTGCTAGATATAAACAGAAATAAAGAATAACCCTCCCCTCATACAAATAATACGGACAGCCCACACACAAACATACACACAATCCGCACAAACTGAACACCACTGACAATCCACATACATGCACACAACCCCACATGCAGCCTCTCACATGCAATACCCCAAACAGCCCCCACACACTACCAAACACACAATGTGACATATCCATCCACACACACAATTCCACAAGCAGCCCCCATACACAGCCCACATTCATATGTATCCTACACAATACCATAAACTACTCCTGAACATATACAATATAATAGCTCATATACGCACAAATACAACGATACAAAGCAATTACAGTATAAATGACACAAGTAGAATATGGCAGCAATAAACACCTCAATTTAAAAAAATAGGAGCGGCACGCTACAGGACATCACAATCCTATATCGGCACAGTGCTGCTAAAAGGTTGCCTACCCCTTGTCTACACCTTCTAAACTCACACACTCTCTTTCTACAGCCTCTAGACACACACACATTACAGCCCGGGGACACTACAGTCCCTAGCCACACATAGTAAACCACAAACATATCCCTTCACACACCACACAGAGCTGCCTCAACACACACAATTCCACAAGCAGTCTTCAAACACATACAACAACACAGGCAGCCTCCCAAATATACACAAGACTCTTTACCATCCCTGTACTACTTTTTTCCTCTGGTACCCCACTTATGGGTTCACCAGAAACAATTCACTAGTAATCACAGAGTAAACATGTCATTAATTGTGCATGTGATGTGTCCCTGGAGAGACATGAAACTAGCATGCTCACATTGAAGGGGAGTGTGTCATTGTTGATGACACAACATTCCCCCTGTCTGTCTCCTCCCTGCTATTTGGTTGCTTGGCCAGTAAAATTTAGTTCACCAGTTCGGCCCTGTTCCAAAGCAATTAAACCATTTCATCATGCTTGTCCCTCTTGAGGTTCTTAAGTCCCTTGATCATTCTTTTCCAATCCAGTGTATTCATTTGTGTCATTCAAAACATTGGGGGTTATTTGTGAAAAGTAGTGCAAACATGGAAAAGGGGCTAGTCACCAATGCACTGTGTCTTTCCACAGTTACTGCCTCACTTGTTAGTACTTTAGACGACTTTTCTGAACGCAGTATATTTCATACACAACCCCCAGCAACACCAAGCATTCCTCTATAGTCAATGTGAATATAAACCAGTCCTGATTCTACTAAAACCAAAAGATTTAACAGTAATTTATTTTATTTAGATTCCCTTCTTTCACTTTTGCAAAGTACTATCCAACATTTGAATGTAGATTACAGCATATTATTCAGAATCATAGATATTAAAATCAATGATTTAAGATGAACTTTCAAGCAGCCTGTAGGTGTGTAAAATACCACAGAGGGTGGCATCATGGGCTGAAGTTGTACATGTCTATTTCAAGTGTTTTCATTGTATCTCTCTGTAGACTATGTCACATTGTACCTGTTTGTTCATACCACAAAGTGTCCTACCCATAAATAATGACGAAGACATCAGAATGGTATTTCAGCCATCTGAAAATTATTACTAAACTTCTGCCATGCCATCATGTCATTGCAATTTTTATTATGTTTACTGGTAGGAAACTTGGCTATCCAATATGACAGGGAAAACACAACAGGCTTCACTGCGTTTGCTCTGAGTGCATTAAAAGCAGAATTGTCACATGTGAGACATTTGCAGAACCCATACGGGTTGCAGTAATTTAAATTTTTAATAAGTATTGTTTTTTTATTCAAATTTGCACTGGCTGCCCTGACAAAGCCAAAACATACTTTACAAATTTATTTCACAAACACAATACTGCATGCCCTGGCACATGTGGCCCTGGCACTTTAGATGGTATGCCCAGACAGGCATTGCCATGTGCACAACCCTGAGCCAAAGTCTTGTGATATTGATGACACCATGAACACGAAGGTTCTAGAGCAGTGACAGTTGTGCTCTAATGCAAAACGTGAGATTTTTGCACAACCCAATAACTGTTAGATCAGAGTTATGCCAGTTCTTATTTTTATTTTATTTTTTAAAACCTCATTAGTTTACATTTTTTTTTTTGGGGGGGGGCATGCTCTGCTACAAGGAATGTATGAGTGCACATGCATTCACACACCATGTTTCTTAGAGGCATCTTGGAACCTCAAAGTCACCCAAAATGCATAGATGCATTGGAGATAAGTTAATTTTTCTTACCTCCATAGCATTATTCACCATAGCAAACACTGCAATCGAGTTATCCTTGTAAGGTTATAAGGAACTATCTTCCGTAGAAGTAATAGTTCCACTTGTAAGTACATTCACAGGAAAAAACACAGAGAGGTTTCAACAGTTAAGTAAAAAAAACGAACGTGTTGGTACTTTTCAGCAGTAGAATTGTCCAAGGCCCACCTCACATAACACCTTGGGACACAATAAGATTTATGAATAGATTGAATATTACTAATTTCTATTCATCAATATAATTTAAATATGAAATAGCATGATGTATTACCTTCCCCGACCTTTGTTTCCATCTGATCAAATCAGATTACATTTGAAAAGATTTCGTTTTGCATCATATTCAGACTTGGAACTGTACAATTTATTTTGTAATATATTTCATCAGTTATAGCTCCAGAGGAAAAAAATCCCAAGAACAGTTTTGAGATATCTTCACAATCAGTTAGCTGTTAGTCTGTACGAAGTTACAGGGCTAGATAAATGAGCATACTCCTTCCAACGTGCTGTACTGATCCGGCTCCTTTTCTATTAGTGAAGATATCATGGTAACTCTAATTCACACTGGCTCACGTGGAAATTTCCAACTTAAAACTTTTGCAGGTTCAGTGAGGTCATTAATGAGCTGTGGAGAAACTGATCCAATCAGCAGTTTATAAGCATAGAGTTTAAAGTGTGAAAGGAGAATATTATAAACTAGTCAATAAAGTATGAAAAATAGTCTGTGCAGGCAGTTATTTATTGTGTACAGTCAAAAAAGAGGTATCTCAAAGAAAAAATTGCACACCAAAGATCCCAAAAAATCTAGAGGAGGTGGGGTATAAAAACACAATAGAAAGGGCATCAAGGGGTTAGCAACCAAGGAACACAGTGGAAAAGTAGCAGAGGTGAGAGCAGAATGTGGTGATTTAAGAGCGAGCAAGAGACAGGTTTGTGAAATAGAAGTTACTCTGGGAGGCTGTAAGCTTTCCTGAAGAGATGGGTTTTGAGGGACTTCTTAAATGATTAAAGACTGGCAGAGAGTCTGATGGGAGTAGGCAGGCTGTTCCAAAGGTAAGGAGCCACCTGTGAGAAGTCATGCAAGCAGGATTTAGCAGTATGTGTGCGAGCAGCAGTCAGGAGCAGGTCACTGGCAGAGCTGAGATACAGAGAAGGAGTGTACCTACGAAATTGTGAAATGTAACAGGGGCTGTTAAGGGCTTTATTGTTACGTTTTTGTATTTTGAATGGACTCCTATAGGTTACGAGGTGTGAGAGGATTAACAGGAGAGAAAGATCATCCTGGCGGCAGCATTCAATAACGATTGTAGAGAGGCAATACGGTTTCTGGGGAACCCAATTAGAAAAGAATTACAGTGATTAATGTGAGAAATAATTAAAGCATGAACAAGCTCATTGGCAGAAATATATAAGCAATATATGTATTTTTTGGTTACTTCCATTTTGTGTGTTATTGTGTATTGACAACTCAAATCTCGATTATTCTGCATTTTAAAACTATACTTAAATGTTTTGTATTCATTAATATGTAATTACTTTTTTAAAGGCTTATCTGTAACAAGATTATTTATGAATCAATGTCTTGGATTATATACTGCACAGATATCAGTATCTTCAATACTTTTTTAAATCATTGGATTAATAATGGAATATTTTTTTACGAAGTCTTAGTGTCAGGATTGGGTTTCTTATTTAAATGGCCTACCAATATAGAATAATGTCTTCAACGATGGTGGCAAGCATCCCTGGATAGTTTGTCTGGGTTGGATGGACTCACTTATAATAGACAAATTCTCCAACGTGATGAATGGCCATTGATATCACTTCAATTGTTAAGGGAGCACGTAAATATGAAGTATTCCAACAGTCAAGACCAGTCATCAAAATTAAGTTGACTTCATATACTTTTTTTTTTTTTTGCTCAATACCAAAACATACTCGTCTTTCGGTCAAACATAATGAGCTAATATTCATGTTCAAGGTTGCTGTTCTCTAAAGTATTCCCAAATTGTTTCTTGTGCTGTAGAATAGGATATGGTAAAGAATGCGACGTGTCTCAGGAGTTTAAGACAAATCTATCTTACGCTCATAAAGAGGTATTAAGTTAAAGACATTGATGTAATTGTCATCGTGGTCCGCATTTACCCTCAATGACAATTCCCATCAACATTAACAGCAGATATATATGGCATTCTTCAACCAACTACAGTGGAAGCGAAAGGCAAGTGTCTCACCAGTGTGTCATAAAATAAAAACTGCCCTTCTCAGCACAATAACCATTCATAGACCATGTCTGGCTTTGATATTAAAATAAGTGCTAATAACAGGTGCATCACTGCCTCAAAGTCAAAGATTTTAAGAAATCAGAAGGGTCTAACTATATATATATATATATATATATATATATATTCCCATGACATCTGATATTCCTGGGTATTTCTACTTATTGGAATTACATCTGTGTAAGCATACAGTTTGACTGTTAATCATAATATGGGGGGATTGATTAACAGTCAAACTGTATGCCAATGAAGTGTTTTTGTGTTCTAATACAGGGATTCAAGCCCCATTCTACCCTTAGGCAATAATACAGTCCTCTGTGAAGCATATGGCCTTTCGCCAGGCAAAACCAGTTGGGTTCTTGATAAACTTCTCCTCCATTCCCTTTCAGTGCAATCCCCATTTCCCCAGGAGGCACTCTGGTTCTGTTACATCCTAAGGCAGGGGTAGACAACCTATGGCACGTGTGCCATGCACGGCACTCCAGGTGTCTTTGCAGGGCACTCAAGGCTGCTAGAGCCAAACAGGCCTCTCTGTCAAATCAGGAGTCCCAGTGAAACTTCAGATATCTGCTAATACAAAAAGGTGGTGAAGGACAATCCTCAATTAATGCATTGCAGCACGTAGAGGAAGGAATTTCAGATCACTTAATTCTAGCACTTGTGAATGTGAATCCACACTGGAGTAGAGCAGCCTGCAGCTGCTGTTGCAGCTGCTGTTGCAGCTCCTGTCTCTGACCTGTACCTGGCCAGCCTGGTCCCCACTGGAACCCAGGGAAGCCACCCAGACTGCTAGATATATACAGACCTGCAGAATAAGCCTCCCCTCATACAAATAATACGAACAGCCCACATACAAACATACACACAATCCCCACAAACTCAACACCACTAACAATCCACATACACGCACACAACCCCACATGCAGCCTCTCACATGCAATAACCCAAACAGCCCCACACCTACACACAATGTAACATTTCCATCCGCACACACAATTCCACAAGCAGCGCTACAAAGCAACTGCAGTATAAATAACACAAGCAGAATACGGCAACATACACACCTCAATTTAAAAAAATAAATAAGACCGGCACGCTACGGGACATCACAATCTTATTTCGGAACAGAGCTGCTAAAAGGTTACCTACCCCTGTCCTAAGGGATTGACTGAGGGAGGTGTGTCCAGCAGAAGGAAGGGCTAACCTGTTAAAAGCCCTGGGAATAGCACATTCTCTCTTTTTGAATTCACCCTCCTCACTCTCTCTCTCTCTCTCTCTCTCTATTCCCTCTCCCCACTATACACACCCTCTCTCTTACTCTCAGCTGATGGTCAATGGAGTGGTAACTGTGTCACGTGGCCCGTTTTACTCTGTTAATTTAGTCTACTTTCCATTCAATCAATGACTAGTTTTGGTAGCAACATATACTAGCCTATTTCAAATGTATATGTATTGTTTATTTGTTTGATTAGCCTCTTAATAAATATTATTGAATTGCCGAAAGCAAGGAGTGTGGACTCTGACTTTACACTCGATTTTTAAGTTATTATTTTTAGTTATTATTAATTCCAAGTTTACTCCAACTTGCGAGTCAAAGTTTATTACAATCTGTCTGTAACTATCTTCTAGAAAAATATTGTACTATCTATATATTTTGCAGTAAACTGGTAGGTGTATTTTCCTGACATTTGGTTCACTGATTAAGTGAGAACAGTAACTATTGGAGCGAAAAATAGGAGGAGCAGTAAATTAGACTATTGGATACCTTTGGGGGGCATGAACTAATAAACTGCACAGAAATCTTACCAGGCATCCACATATAATTACTACTTGTTGCCAATTAAAACTAGTTATAATTTAGTGAGAAAATAATACAACTTACATTTGCACAAATAGTCACAAAATAGAACTACTTTAGTACATTGGCTGATAGCACTTTATTTCTTAAAAAGTGTGACTTTCTATGGTCTGTTTCCCACTATCATGGTCAGTATACAATTAAATAGCAAAGAAGAATAGCTTGAAAAGGAATCATTATTGTGGCTATTTTCATACATATTTTTATGATTTTTTTAAGTGATCTGTTTAGCTCAGGGGTAGGGAACATTCGGCACTTCAGATGTTGTGGACTACACTTCTCCTAATGCTTGCCAGCAGTATCGCTGTAAGGGTGTTTTAATGTAGATGTAGTTCACAACATCTGGAGTGTCAAAGGTTGCCTATCACTGGTTTAGCTCTTTATAATACATTACTTATATCTTATAAATGGTTTTTCATTTTTTACAATAATGCTGGTTTATTCACTGATTGTTTTGCAGTTGATGCATAAGTGAATAAAAAGAAGGAAAAGCATAAAATGTATGCCATCACAATTGACTTTTATTATTTTGTTTTAGTTGTGGCTGCTTGCACTCACAGTTAGTGTCCTTTCAGGTTAGTGTTGGTTATATCTATGAAAAAAAAAGGACACACTCTTCACACATAAAGCTTTTCAGCCACCGGAAGTACTTTAGGGGTCTGGAGTGCCTATTTAAGACTTAACAGTAATATAAAGGATTGACCTTGGTGATGAATTAACACTTCTGCAGAAATATTACCTTCCATAACTTCCATAACTTGGATTCCCAGATAAAGAATATTCTATATGAAGAGAGCACTAGGATTTTTCGGTTGGGTAATAAATGTCAAGACAAGCAACAGAATACGAAACTAAAGATGCTCAACTGAGGACAAACAATGTTTTTGCTTTGAGTAATTCAGTACATCTATAGTGGCTGCAGAAAGTGTTTTTTATGGTCAGATTTGGATGACCTTAACCAGGGGAGGCCTGGCAACCTTTGGCCCAGTGGCAAATACCAATGAATTGCCCGCTGTCCCCTTGCCAGCCCTCTCATGACCTTAACTGATAGAAGCAGTTTGCCACACCACAATAAGAAAGAGCACATATAAACTATAATAATCATATCTAAGGACTACTACATCTGTAAATAAATATAATAAAATGTAATAGAAACAATTATCTCAAACTCTTGGAAAACATGAAACTAACTAAGTTAAATGACACTCCAAACACCTAGAAAACATATGATGTATATTTAATGCCCTTAATAAAATATTGTTTCCAAATCGAAATGCATGCTCAAAATAAAAATCAACTTCATGTAGCTTATGACCATCCCAAATTCCCCTGATTTAAGAGAGGCAGCCGATCACTATCCCGGAAACTACTTGTCTTAACCCTGTTACAGGGATCAGCGCAATATTGCTCACATGTGTCCTTTGTAGCTGCTAGCGGCATCTTATTGACTGGAAAAGAATGAATTGGAAACACTTGTGCAAGTGTATGGAAGCATAAAGACTGACATTGTGTTGTGTTAACATAATGTTTGAATGGTTCAGCAATTTATACGGTATTATGAACAAAACATTCAGCAATATACATCTTTAAGTAATGCCTTTTAAGTAATATCTGGTGCATAAAAAATGGGAAGCAGATGCTTAAGGTGTGCTCTTGCAATGCCCGTGGCATAGTCAGTTTTCTTAGCCGACAGGCTGAATTCTATTGTAAAATATCTGAGAAATTGCTTCACTGGAAAAGTGTCTGCTTCTGTGTAAGCTATGACCAGGGCACTAGTGCGAGACACGTCAGGTTTCTACTGATTGGATCATTTGAAAATGACCAAGCACGTTGTATGGCCCTCAAACTTTAAGTTATTCTGGAATGTGGTCTCCAGTGTTTTCAAACTGCATGTTAGATTTAGATCTGATCTTGTTAGTTTAAAAAGCCTCTGTAGATTGCACAATTTTATATATGACCTTGACATGCCGTTGCCTATGTCTGTACATGTGATGTGAATTCCATATGGTTGTATGTAATGCTTTAAAGTAGAGATATAACTAAATAGTGTAACTTAACTCATTATTTTATTTCTGGATACTTAGACTAAGCTTCAATATTAAATCAAGTTATATTTCAAAGGGTTATTCACTAAACACTTGATGGAAAAATCCTCTGAAAAATGACCAAATTCTCACTGGAATCGCAATTCACATATTTACTTTACATATAAAAGTATTATTAATATATATATTTATTTTTATATTTAACTATAAATAGGACAATTATAAGAAACTTATGGAACAATAGGTTGAAGAGGACCCTGTTCAAATTAGGTAACAGTCTATAGGATGAACTTACAGTCTATATACACACACACACATACATAAAGATAAAGACTAAAAATTACTTGCACTCAAGTCCAAGGTCTCAGCAGAAAAATTCAAACGTAACTTTTATTATATCAGTGCTTCAGTTTTTTTTTATAACAACTTATGAAAGCTTTTCTTATAAAACTGAAATGTCATGAAATAAATGTTAAGTCTTAAATGGCAGGTGAAATTTAATGTAGGTAGGTAAATGCAAAGTTAAGTACTTCGGGGTGAAGCATGCACAAGCAAGGTACACCCTAAATAGCAATGAATTAGGGATAGCAACTAGTGATGTCCCGAACTGTTCGCCAAACGGTTCGCGAACGGTTCGCCACAAACGGTTAGCCACGAACGGTTCGCCGCGGACTCATCATTGAGTAAACTTTGAATCTGTACCTCACAGTCAGCAGACACATTCCAGCCAATCAGCAGAAGACCCTCCCTCCCAGACCCTCCTACCTCCTGGACAGCATCCATTGTGAAGCTGCATTCTTAGTGAGCTGTCCAGGAGGTGGGAGGGACTCGGAGGGAGGGTCTGCTGCTGATTGGCTGGAATGTGTCTGCTAACTGTGAGGTACAGGGTCAAAGTTTACTCAATGATGAGTCCGTGGCAAACCGTCCACGAACCGTTCGGCGAACAGTTCGGGACATCACTAATAGCAACACATGAGAAGGATTTAGGAAGTGTTATATACAACAAACTTGGCAACAATAAACAATGTAAATCAGCAGTTGCTAAGGCCAGTAAGGTTTAGTCATGCAAAAAAATGAATCAAAACCGATTGGAAACATTTTAGTTAACAGGGATGAAAATATCTTTGGCAATAAGAATATGGCCTTAATTGATATGTTTATTCCCCACAGATTGCTGTTAGTGAATAGCACTAGTATAGGCCAACCTTGCGCCCTTGTCTTGAACCTACTCTAAATGACTATTTTCAACTACAAACCATTGTGAACAGACACCATAGTATTATAGTGATCTAATTATTTAGAGCTCTAGAAACTGACGACCATATATCAGAAATTAGCTGAACATAACAAGGAACAAATAATATACTACACAGAAAACAATGCTTCATTGTAAAAAAAATAAAATTCAAAAATATGGATTATTCAACAAAACTGCACTATAGAAAGAACAGACTATTTCTGAATGCTGTACAGTTACAAGATATCATTTCCCTTGCTGGATTTTGTCAAAGATCAATCTCAAACAGATTTGTTCTTAAATTCAAGATACAAAACGGACACAGCTGAATTGCAAGGTCAATATCTGTGGGCCACATGTCTCGTAGTTGACTGTATTTACTTATAAAGCACATGCCTTAGCTGTATACAACAGTATGAGACCATTCAATGCTCTAAGCAAAATGGGTTTCTCATGACTTGTTTGCCAGCATCTTGTAAAGAGGAACACACCAGGATTTCTATTCCGATGTGAAAAAAAAGGTTTGTCTGTGCTTTGGCAGAATGCCTGCAGTGGCAAACGAGCTGTGTATGTCAGTTTAAATCTCCTGGCACAAGATAATGTTTTCTCCAATCTGACTGATTTATCTTGTTGGATACAAAAGTGTTTGTTTCTGCACAGCAAGTAAAATGGAAAGAGGATAAAGTGCTCACCAGTTCCTCACTGCAGAAATGTATTTTTGTACAAAAAAGACATATGTAGTGTAGCAAGGTTTGGGAAAACTGAACAATATGCTGCCACTGAGAGATGGCAAAGTTCAAGTATCACAGCAGTAAACCTGGCTCCAGTCTGTATTTTCAATTTCTCTGTGCTCCCTTTCTTTCTTTATTTTTGTTACATTTTCCAAGTTATCTAATTTAAAGTCTTTGATAGCAGGACTAGGGCAATTTGATTACTAATTGATAATAATTTTAAAAGGTAACAAGAAAATATTCATTCTTATTCCTCATTGATTCTTTAAAAAGTTTATTTTGCAATAAACTACAGAGATGATTGATCATTATCTGGTTTCCCCCTGCTGATACATATACATTCTGTTATAATGACTTTGTGCAACAAAACACTTACTGTAACTGTAATGAGCTAACTCTATGATCTAGCTTCTAAATCCTTTGTTTGTATGTACATATCTATTTATATATTTATGTATGTCTATCTGTCTACACATGTATATCTGTTTGTCTGTCTATACATGTCTGTGTGTCTATTTATACATGTATGTTTTTCTATACATTTATTTCTGCCTGTTTATCCATGTTTGTCTTTACATGTCTATCTGTCTGTCTATACATGTATGTCTGTCTGTCTATACGTCTGTCTGTACATCTGTACATCTGTCTATATATGTCTCTCTGTCTACATATCTATGTGTCTATTTATACATGTATGTTTTTCTATACATTTATTTCTGTCTGTTTGTCATGTTTGTCTTTACATGTCTGTGTGTCTGTCTGTCTATACATGTATGTCTGTCTATACGTCTGTCTGTACATCTGTCTATATATGTCTGTCTATACATATCTGTGTGTCTATACATATCTGTCTGTCTATCTATTTCTGAAACAATGCAGTAAAAATCAGCTATTGATGATATCAGAAATGTAATTCCAGTGTACCTGTAGCCATTAAAGGACAGTCATTGAAAAGTCTTCACCCCACTACTTCCCCCATCTCCCCTATAGAAGAAGTTATTTAGATCTCTCTAACACGGCATTGCTTAGGCTGCGTCCCCTTGCGCGCATATTGGCAGAATAAATACCACATATCTAATAATAAAGCATTGGAGGCCTGTGCTTCGCATTGTTCAGCCATGAAACAAAACAGAGCAATGTGTCATTTGCAGATGAGTAATGGGGTGACAGGATGTGCGCTATCACCTGCAGGCAGCCCTGACATCATGCTATGCCGTTTCACATTATTGACAGTGCCAGCATGTGGCTAATACTGGTGAACAAATATAGACATGTCTATCATTTCAGATCTGCTTTCCCAACAGCATGCATTTACTCTGCTGAAGCACTGGGGAACTGCAATTATCTCTATGACACATTGCATTGTCACAGCATTGATCTTAAAGGAAGCAGACTGTGTTCCCAGCAAAACTTAAAAACTGTCTTGAGAATTGTACTTAACATTGCTTCCCT
Source organism: Pelobates cultripes (assembly GCA_933207985.1). Classification (NCBI taxonomy): domain Eukaryota; kingdom Metazoa; phylum Chordata; class Amphibia; order Anura; family Pelobatidae; genus Pelobates; species Pelobates cultripes. The sequence goes on along the minus strand of OW240917.1, from coordinate 118,774,673 downwards.
CAGCGAAGTGCTTGTGCCACTCATGAATAATTACAAATATTATTCATTTAGACAAAAATATAACTACAACAATATCTGTGTATGCCTGATACATACACTTTATAAATTTAGTTCAAAATAACTTAATAAGGATAAAACCCAAAATAGGATGAATGCAAGAGTGTTTATTAAAGGGGCATGTCAAGTACATTAATGATTAAAGCACACTGGAGCTATAAGCTCTCATCTCTTAGCTAACGCCAGCTGTGTAGGATAGTTAATTATTTAACAGAACCCAGTTGACACTCTCAGCCAATCAGCTGGAATTACACTACATGGCTTAGCTCACAGAAGAGAAACTTCTGGCTCTACCAAAAACTGCCCAGAGGTAGTGGACAGTGCCCTGTAGACCTCTGGTAAGATATGAAACCATTTAAAACAGACTTCATACCATTGGGGGTGGAGAGCAGGGCAATCCTGGAACCATAGTGGCTAAAGCACGCTATTGTGGGTGTTGTACTTGAAGTGTTCATTTAATTTGCTGACAAACTGCTTGAGAAAAAGTCAATTGGCACCATAAGTATTTACTTTCACTTTTTTTTAGTGTTTACTTTTTAGTAGGGGGATTACTGTAAGTAGACTCAGCTCATTCATGATTTTGCCAATGTATGTTGCTACTTTCATACTTCTGCCAAGCCCTACGTCAAATTACAACATTGGGTTGGCAACAAGTTTACCTGAGCTGATCTAAAAAGAGAAATGCCAACGCATTTTACATTAACCTCAATGCAATCCACACTGTTATAGAAAACTTGTATTAGCACTTAAAATATTTTACTAAGTACCAAAGTGATAATTCTCGGTATTCAATTGATAAATGCCTTGGAGGTATTATATATATATATATATATATATATATATATATATATATATATAAAATTAATATTATTGCCATTTTTATAGCGCCAACAGATTCTGTAGTGCTTTACAATATTATAAGAAAGGAGAGTTAACTATAAATAGGACAATTACAAGAAAACTTACAGGAACGATAGGTTGAAGAGGACCCTGCTCAAACGAGCTTACAGTCTATAGGAGGTGGGGTGTAAGACACAAAAGGACAGAAAATATCAATCAAATAAGGTGGGAGTGAAGCAGAGCTGGAGGGGAGAGTAGAGTGCTGCCCTTTAGGAGAGAGCAAGAGACAGGAATGTGAGGTAGAGGTTACTGTGGTTGGCCAGAAGCTTTCCTAAAGAGATGGGTTTTAAGGCACTTCTTAAATGATTGAAGACTAGGGGAGAGTCTAATGGCAGTAGGCAGGCTATTTCTATAAGTAATGAACTGAGTATATCAGTGGGATATTACCTTCACATCAATATATATTGTGACTGCCTCTCACAGGTCAAGGCAGAAATGTATTGATTTATACATTCAGGAAGAAAGGAAACATTGGTATGAGTATGTGAACGTATGTTTGTGAGAGTATTTTTGTGCATGCCTTTGTGAACATCTTTGTGTATGTATTGGTGTGTTTGAATGTCATTGTTAGTTGGTAAGTATATGGGTCTGTGTACATAGGGCTAAACAGGTGATATAACAGGGAACAATCCCTAGCTGATATAAAACAAATTCAATAAAAAATAATGGGAAATAATGAAGTAAAAAAAATATAATGTAATTTAAAAATAGTATTTTAGAGGTAAATAATGCCATCCCTAGGTTCCTGGGACATATCTAAATTAATAGAAGTTTGTAGCTGCTGCATTGATACTACACATTTAATCAAGATAATGAGGTCTAAATTATTTTTGGAGATATAATTACCCCTAGAGCACCACAAAATTTTTAGTTAATGTTCACCTCTGACACTGAGGCTTTTAATGCAAAACCAATTTATTAATGATAAATCATGTATTTAACTAAATCTAATAATGTAATCATTGTAATCTGTAATAATTACTCTAACAATTCACACACCTAACTATAAATTAAATGAACAACATTTCATCACAAAATAACAGTGGATTTATTTCATTTTTTGCTCTTAAATTCTATCACCAAGGAATATTTTGTCAGTGTAATGGAATTCATTATTATGCAAACTTTGGTTATCATTACTAAGCTCAAATGATAAAAACTAATGAACCATTAATAAGCTTTGTTGCAGCTGAGTTGCTGCAATATCATTATGTAATAGGACGGTGCATTGAAACTATTTTTGAACTTGGTTTGAGTTGAAGAAAATGGAATTTTATACATACTGAAACTGATTCAAATATTATGACAATGGAAAACTATTTTGTATAAGATATTATATATCTAACAAAAGTAAATATATTCAATGATAAGCAAACATATAGAAACATAGAAACATAGAATGTGACGGCAGATAAGAACCATTCGGCCCATCTACTCTGCCCAATTTTCTAAATACTTTCATTAGTCCCTGGCCTTATCTTATAACTAGGATAGCCTTATGCCTATCCCACGCATGCCTAAACTCCTTCACTGTGTTAACCTCTACCACTTCAGCTGGAAGGCTATTCCATGCATCCACTACCCTCTCAGTAAAGTAATACTTCCTGATATTATTTTTAAACCTTTGTCCCTCTAATTTAAGACTATGTCCTCTTGTTGTGGTAGTTTTTCTTCTTTTAAATATAGTCTCCTCCTTTACTGTGTTGATTCCCTTTATATATTTAAATGTTTCTATCATATCCCCCCTGTCTCGTCTTTCCTCCAAGCTATACATGTTAAGATCCTTTAACCTTTCCTGGTAAGTTTTATCCCGCAATCCATGAACCAATTTAGTAGCCCTTCTCTGAACCCTCTCTAAGGTATCAATATCCTTCTGGAGATACGGTCTCGAGTACTGCGTACAATACTCCAAGTGAGGATATATCCATTTTTTGCACCCAGCACAATTTTGCAGAATGAAAATGGCTACATTTATGAATTGTATTGAGTATTCCTGACTCTTGAGGGGCATTCGTGGAATGTCATTTGCTGAAAAGTAATGTAACATAAAGAAATATAAATAAATGTAATCAGCAGGGATATACAACTAGTTAGTTTCCTTTGCAATATGTCCACTTGTAAACCTCTGCTACATTGTACTGTCCCAGAGCATCTCAGTTGTATTGTTAATGTATGAAAACATTTTTATTTTATACCAGGGTAGCAGAACTGTTTTATTTTGTCACACTATATACTCTATGTTATTACGTGTGATTGGGCACATTTACCCAGAACAAGTCAGCAGAGGAAAATTTTTTGCTTAAGCAGACAAATCAGAACTGTTGCACCATGATGTCGGATAGTGGGAAGCATGTATCACTAGTGTATTTGGTCGAGCAGTCTTTCCATGTCCATTAAGGGTTTTTGCTAAAACATAATGGTTTATTTACTAAACAGCAAATTGTAGGGAGTTACAATTGTTAATAATTAAGTTATAATACAGTAACACAAAGTTGCATAGCACAAAATTATGGATAGATAGATAGATAGATAGATAGGAGATAGATAGATAGGCTAATTTATCATTGGGAAACAAACTGGACATCACCCGCTAGTCCATTGCTAAGGGTACCTGAAGAAATGAAGGGGTAAGCATATTTATCTATATATAATCACTTGAATCAAATGGATGTGTAAAAGCACTTACATTTAATATAGCGTCAACCCAGCTCTGAAATTCAAGCTGAGGTATCAGCACAACTAATGGTTTATAAAGTATTAGGTATAGCTTTTGGGTAGACTAGAGGTTTCAGGAGTTTAGAAGTCAATAAGAGAAAGGTGGATGATTGGCTGGAGATTGAGTGAATATTAGGAGAACCAAGAATATGCACATGGTTATGGGGGTGGGCTAAGAAATAAATTATAAATGGATATGATTAAGGAAAGAGAGGAGCAACCCAAGGGCCGGATTTGTATATATACATGCTATATTTTGAATTTGTTGAAAAGAAGTGATAGAGCAGGTATTATATAGTTAAAATAAAGAATGGATAAGGAATTTTGCAACAGGGAAGGTGAGAAGTGGATAAGTCTGCTTCATATTAAATAGGTGAGAGTAAGAGATGGAATTAACATCGGTTAGGTCCATCTGTCAGGAAGAGTAGTGAAGTGTCAAAGATGACACACATGGTGTGAGATGTGGGTGGAAGGGACAGGGTTGTATAAAAGAATAGTAAGTGGTGGAAGTTGGGTGATAGAGGTGGAGCAGGGAGAGGAACAATTCTGTTTTAGATTAGCTTTTGGAGAAACAGTGAAGGCATCCAGGAGGCAATATGAGAAGAGGTGACATATAAGGGAGAGGAAGGAGAGCAACAGTCATTCAACATGTGTGATTCATCCAAATTGTAGGGGATCATTAAGTCATCCAAATTTCAGAACTCGGAAACGGCATATGGACACATCTCAAAGCTAACAAAATGGACAATGGATGATTCTTTTTTTGTTTTTGTTTTGTGATTCGAAGTTCCATTTGTAGCACACACAAAAAAAGAGGATTGATGGAAAAAAGATGATTGACCGTTAGGATACATCCACTAAATGCTGATTTTATTCAAAGCTCAAGTGACCAATGGAAGGAAAAAAAAGAGGAACAGTAAAAAATATCCATATAATAAATATAAAATATATGAATATAGATTTATTACTATTTCTCTTTTTTTCCCCGCTTTACTGAACTGCCCAAAAACCTTGTTTGCCTGTTTTTTTGTTTTGTTTTTTTCCAGATGAATTGATTCAGACAAACTGATTTTTTTTGCCATGCACAATTCTAATAGTCATAGATTTGCTATTTTGTCCTAAATTTGTTTTTCAAATCATTGTAATTCAGGGTTTAATGAATAACTGTTGAAATATGTGACTGTGTTTGAATAGTGACTCAGAGTCTCAAATTTATTTTCCCCATTACCAATCATGAGTTAACGTTCAACCCACAAAGTGTCCCCTGCATAAACATTCCACAGCTGAGGTCTCCAAAATATAGCTGTCTATTTGTTATGAGATTGGGGTTCCACCGCATCTAAAGTCCTGTTGGCATTGTGTTTAGCTCTGTACATAATTAAACATTTGGAAGAATGCTTTCTGTAAGGTTATTTTGTGTTAGAAATATATAACTAATGTCAGGCACGGAAAAATAATTGAAAATTTCTGAAACCTTTAATAATTTCCTGATAGTCTAAAACGTAACAATTAAAAAATAATTGCAAAATATGCTTGTATCTGTTTGTACTTTATTATTTTCCTGTAATATTACCAGTTACATAGAAACATGGGATTAAACTCCTGCAATAAGCAATGTACCTGCTTTAACGTTTTATTTATAGCATCACACTTGCCATGGTCCTTGCAGCACTATTTGAAAAGACATTAAAATCCCTCTGTATATAGAACCGATGTGTAGATAATGGAAAATGTCTGTATTTCTAGAGCACTAGCAATAATGTCCTTATTTGCAATCCCTTTGGCTTTGAGAAATATTTCACAAATTTTGGAAATATTACTGCCAGAAGGAAGCTGTTATATTCCAGACTGCTGAGAATCATCTAAAGAAGACTGAATCCTTTTCTGATCCCTTTAATAAAGTTACTTCTTCGGCACAGGGAATAGTTCTAGTCATGGAATGCTGACCTAGGCTGAACGCCAACTACACAACAGAAAATAAATTTGGAGAAAAAATAAATAAATTTGACCCTACATGCTAAAAAAAAACCAGCTTCATTTGTACTATAGTGACACAGTCGAGCTCTTGAAAAAATCATGGTATTAAACATAAAACATCCCTTTAGTGTTCTGATCTTCAAGACTACTAGGTTGCTGTGCAAGGACTTCAAAGACAAAAGTTGTACCAAAAAACAATTCTCTAGTCATTCATCTGGCTACCTACTAGAAGAGCTTGATCACAATAAACAATTCACTCATTAGTGTTGAAAGAGAGGTCAAGGAGAAAGCTTTTTGTATCTGACATAATCGGACCACAGGATATACTTTAAAGAAGTAATGATCTACTGGAATGTGCATTGACCCTCCCTTTTCATTTACATGTTGTACAAACACTGAGAACAAAATATTTAACTTCCAGATAGATAAACAAGAAGGTTAAATATCACAGTTTGATAATATATATCTGTGCTTGAAAATATATCTGTGCTTTGAATCTGTGTTTAATAGCTATGACTGGGCACACCAGAATATGGTGTGTTTGTCACTTTTATATTGCTTGGAACCATAGCACAAAACACTAGATATATTGTAAATATTCCACACTGGTGAATGACTTTAAATCAGTTCGATTAAACATTTTGTTAGCTTATGGTGTGGTCAGCACAGGACTGACTTGGGAACAACTAAGGACTTGTTTCCAATATTGTCAGTAACTTGTACCAACAAGCTAAAGTTGCTCTGTCTAAATATTATTTTTCTAAATATTCAAACTCAGTCCTTTTAAATTAAGGTAACAAAAAGATAAATCATCTTCTGGTGCAGTTGGTGTTGACCTCCTCCCTATTTTATAGCTCTAGAAGGAGTTGCATATAGGTCACTGTCATACAAACCTTAATAATAAAAATAAGTCCTTAGCACTAACATCTGTACAAGATGTCGTCCAAAGCATTTTGGATTATTAAGCCTTTTGCTGAATCAAAAGCAAACCATTCAGTTATTTTTCTATCATGCACACAATTTACAGTGTTTTGGAGTCCGAAGAAATAACTGGTGTTCTTCAAGCAACTCTGCTAGCTAAGGAAATCCAAGCACATGATTCTCTATATAGTATTTGACCCTGTACGTTGTATATGAGTAGGGACCAGCTTGTAAACTGCAAAATGGCTTAACATTGTATATATAGTACAGGGAATATCATGTGTCAATACCTCTCTTAAAGGGGCACTATAGGCACCAAGATCACTTAATCTCAATGAATTGTTTGGGTGCAGAACCTCTGCTGTTCAGCTACTGCAATGTAAATCATTGCCATACAGGAGCTTCTGCACTGTTTTTCACTCCTGGGCTAAACACACCTCTAGTGGCTGTTACACTGACAGCCACTAGATGGTGCTTTTCCGCAGTGAGAACCAAGTCCAACTCAGTTCTTCACGCATTACATGAGGACGTTGAATGTTTAAGTACTACTTAAATTGCCGCACTATGGCAATTGCCGCACGTGTGCAATAAAAAGGAGGAGAGGAGCTGCACTGAATTCCAGTAAACACCAGGTGCACTGGAGCAGGACCCGCAATCCTACAACGATCAGGCAGACAGAAAGAACATCTCCTGGCACTCAAGGTGTTCAAGCCGTAGGTAGATTTATTGGTTAATAAAAGTGAGAAGCAGCAAAGTTTTGACCTGCTACGAGGTTATGTCAGTTTTTCTAGTTTGGCTGTGTTAGCCTTCAATTCGCTTTGATTTCACAATGAATGCCCAACAATTCTCATTTTAGTAAATAAACCTCTCAGTCTTTCTCAGTCATGGACCCCCTAACCCTATGTCCATTCTAGCCTTAGCCCCCTAATTCTAACTCTATGTAGCCCTACACCTATGGTGTATTATACACAGCTGCAGCTCATTTTATTTCAACATGTGTACCGCAGTGTTCTCATTCTGCAATAATGATTGGCATTATAATGGGTACTGTAACAGTATTGCATTATTGATAATAAGAGAAAAACTTTACTAAAATTGATTATTTCTTAATGGAAGAGCAGATACTGACACAAGTGGAAGAATAGAGGAAGGGGAGAGGAAGAGCAGAAACTGACACAAGTGGAAGAATAGAGGAAGGGGAGAGGAAGAGCAGAAACTGACACAGGAGGAAGAATAGAGGAAGGGGAGAGGAAGAGCAGAAAATGACACAATGTTTCAGATTTTTCAACCCTATTTGCATTTTGTACTACTGGCTGGGCCTGGACTGAACTGAATTGTGATATAATTTGCTATATCTTTAATACACATTTTAAAAGAAAACTGAGTATTGAATTAAAAAAAAGGTTAACACTGGTGCTAGGATAATTTTCAATGTTCTATAGTCACGGTTACGCTTTAATCTTTTTGATGTTTCTTAGGAATGTTTCATGTAACTCGGGTTATAAAGCATCACTTTAGAAAACAACATGATGACTGCTAAGTAACAATTTGACACTGGCACCAAAACCAACACAAACAGCTAAAATGTGGTTTTGTGCTCTTGTCACTTGCGCAATAAACTTTATAAAAAAATTTAAAAAAAATTTCTCCTAAACGAATCTCAATAATTAATATGCATTAGACAGAAAAAATAAAAATTATATGTCGGCATCCATTGGGGTTGTAGAGATGAGTATTTAATCATTATTTTTATTATCCATGATTTAAGGTAAAGCTAAACAGATTGCCAGTAGTTGCAGAACTAAAACTCCCATAATGCGTTGCCAGGGGGCACGCACCATTTCAATCTAAGAGAATTTTTGGCTGCAAAATATTTAACACATTTAGAGAACATGTCTGGTATTTATATTAAAAATCAGTGGAAATGTCCAGGCTACTGTCTATGCTCCCTGGGTAGCAGTGCTATTTCCTCTGTGGTTCTATGCATTGCGAGTTTCAACAACATTTTTCTAGACTTGGCTATAATAAAGAGTTAACATTCAGACCAGACGTTATACATGAAAATGGCGAAATCCTAACATTTTCTTCAACACCATGATGTGCCAAATTACATTTCTCTAGTAATTAAGTTCAGACATGTGTTTGAGGAACTAGTGTTTGAGGAAAAAGTAAATAAAGTCAAGGTAAATAAAAAAGCAGAACTGATGGTAATGGAGTCTGAAGCACAGAATATTGGGACCATTTCATGAGAAAAATGTGTCTTTCAGAAAACATATGTTTATGAAAAAAATCTCTTTCCTGCACTTACAGGCTTGTAACAATGTTTAACTTGTAGCAGTTTCCTACACTTTCAGCTTCAAAATAAGATTTCTTGATACCAAATCATTTTACCCATAAATAGATATGCTATCTGGACAAAGTAGTGGGGCATACCTCTTAATTATTGAATTCTGGTGTTTCAATCAGACCAATTGCCACATGTGTATAAAATCAAGTACCTGTCCGTGCTGTCTGCATTTACAAACATTTGTGAAAAAATAGGTTGTTTTGAAGAGCTCAGTGAATTCAAGCGCAGTACTGTGATAGGATGCCACCTTTGCATTAAGACAGTTCAGGAAAATAACCTCCCTGCTAGATATGGTCAACTGTAAGTGGTTTCATAGGAAATGAAGTGTTTAGAAACAGCAGCAACTCAGTCACAAAGCGGAAGACCATGGAAAGTCACAGAGCGGGGTCACTGAGTGCTTCTTCTATAGCTGAAGAGGGATAATAGTATGGGGGTGTGTTTCAGGGGTTGGGTTAGGACCCTTACTTCCAGCAAAGGGAAATCGTAATGCTCCAGCATACCAAGACATTTTAGACAATGTTATGTTTCCAACTCTGTTGGAATAGTTTGGGGAAGGCCCCTTTCCATTACAACATGACTGTGCCCCAGTGCACAAAGCAAGGTCCATAAAGACATAGTTGGATAAGTTTGGTGTGGAAGAACTTGACTGGCCTTAACAGAGCCCTGACCTCAACCCCACTGAACACCTTTGGGATAAACTGGAACGAAGATTGCGAGACAGGCCTTCTCGTCCAACATCAGTGCCTGACCTCACAAATACGCTACTGGATGAAAGGACACAGACCCTCTCCAAAATCATGTGGAAAACCTTCCCAGAAGAGTGGAAGCTGTTATAGCTGCAAATGGGGGACTAACTACATATTAATATCTATGTGTTTAGAATGCAATGCCATAAAAGTCCCTGTTGGTGTAATGCTCAGGTGTTTCAATACTTTTGTCCATATAGTGCATTTGATAATTACAAAAAATTTGTATGAAACAAAGAATTGCTCTAAGTTGCACAAAACCTGACTAACCTGCATTCACAAGGGCAGTGCCAGGTTTTGTCTCCTTGTTCCTCCATTCTGCTCTTCCTTAGTAAATTTAGTCATTTTAACCTAGTGACGTTTACCAAATGCAGTGATAACGATGTTAGTAAACTTATTATACAAATATATAAAACATTGTGTGCCATAACTTTCTTTTCGATCAACAGCATAGAGGAATTGTAAAAAATTAGTTTTGAGGTAGAATGTTTAGTCTTTTTTCAACCTAGACAACTACTATGTGACTATATTACATATGATATAATTGGATTTTTATATTTAGAGTGTAGATTAGGACATAAAGTTATATATTTTGGTGGCAGTGGGAGCATAAAAACCTACGCGCTCCCAAATGACGAGTGCTGTATTTCGTAATACCACACATAAAGTCAAATACTAAGCATTATGGGATTTTACTTTTTGAAACACATCGTTGCTCGAATGTGAATTTAAAGTAAAACATTAAACAACGTATTTTTTTCTACATAGTAAATCTTATACCGAACATGGGCTGACCTTATTATCCTCAAATAAGACCAAGTGATTCATTTAATATGAGAAGGCAAATTAACTCCTGATAGTAATTGTATTAGTTACAACTGCTCATTAACATATATAACCTAAGAATTAATCTTGTACACAAACATAAAGAATGCAGGCGCAGTCAAGAACTTTAGTTGTGGAATAGCTGTTGGTGCCAAACTTGGCGCTTCTAGCATCTGAAAAACATCTAGCATTTCCCTACACTATTATAGCTAGCGTGCACAGAGAATTGTGTAATGGACAAGAAAACTTTCAAATAATGCCAGTTGTTTGGATGAAAATACCATGTAAATGAAAGAAGTCAGAGAATGGCCAAACTCATTTAACCCCATAAGAAGATCATTAGTAAGTAAATAACCACTGTTCTCTGCAAAAGTCCATCTCTGGATTCATAGGACATCAAATGGACTGCAGCTGTTGATTTCCACATAGCTCAGATTAGAGTAATAAGATGAGATCACAGTGCTCAAATAATTAACACGATTGGAATAGTACACTCGAAAAACATTAGATGACCTGACAACTCAACCTCTGCCACAAAATTAGGATGTTGTGGTCAGAATTTGGCATCAACAACATAATGCCAGGGACCCTGTGACAAGTATACAGAGCTAGTGGTGGAGTAGTAATGGTGTGGGAAATGTTTTCTACTTACATATAATGCTTTTTAGTAAAGAGATTTTATTGGAATTTAAGCAAAGTAAAAGAACATAGAAAAGATTAAACATCCAAAGACCCCAAGCACACCTAGTTAATTTAAAGAACATGGAAAAATAACAACAATGAGACAATGATAACATTAAAAATAATTATACGAAATATTCAATATGATACAGCAGTCATGATCAGTTCCACAAACATAGAAAAGCCACATTTCAGAGACAAAACAGTATCTACATTTAAGTCCTAACAAGATTTCCCATCCATCACCATTCTCCAAATCAAACTGGGGGTCAGCCATCTAGTAGTCTTAAATACCAGTTGGTAGGTTGGAAAATATGGTGAGCAAGAACTTTAGTATGTGTACCTAATGACTTTATGTAGGACCCACAATGTTGGAAAATGTTTAAAACCTTTCGTTCCTTGAATTGGGAGACCTCCAACCAGCCCAGTGTAAGAACATATTCTGATTTCGTTTGGTAAAGTGCCAGATTTTACTTATCAGATAAACTCCACATGTGGAGAATAACTCTCCTGGTAGCAACCTATGACATTTGAATGAATCCAAAATATGGACATCTTCGGGGACAAGGACACTGGAAAATGTAAAGTAGTCTTTAGATATTTTTGTACCTCCTCCAAAACTATTTTTTTTATATCCTCAAAAACAAAGGAATAATTCAGCTCCCTGCTTCTTGTATTTCAGCCTATTCAAGGATTCCATCACATTTAGTCAATGTTAGGAGTCAGACACTAGGAAGGCATATAATGCTATCCATAAATGCATCTCTTGGTATGTTTTAATAGTTTATGTGACAATGCCAGTTGTGAAAAGGGGGGAGCGTGGCATTGTCCATTTTTATACACTATTAGATCAAAGAGAATGGTTCAAGGCTGGCCTAATACAGTTGTAAAGTTACCTGATAGAGTAGATGGCTAGAGAAAGGTTCCGAACAAGAAAAGTCCAGTGGGTTTATTGTCATGCACGTGTGCTAGAACTGAGATCTAGATTCTAATTAGCAATTAGGCAAAATAGGTATTTGAACTGAATAAAACTTGTCATGTACTTGTGGTAAGGCTAAAGTATATTGACTGTGGATGTATTTTTTGTTTTTTTAATACAAAGTGACCATCAGTTTACTCTAAATATGGATCTAAGCATTGGTGCTGTCTGTGCATTCTTCTGATCCACAGACTTTTGGTATAGACATTGCAAATATTTCTACTCGGTGCTAGATAAGGTTGTCAAGGGGCCATCAAGTACATATTGCTTTAATATGATTCATTGTGATATAGTGTGACAAAATGCAAAGTGGACCTCGGAAATCTTTTTTTAAATGTTGTTGCAATGTTTCTTTGCTACTGCATGCACCTCATGTAACTACTGGGAATTAGTGGCAATTTAAAAAATACACCTATCATCTTGCATTACCTAATGATGTTGTTCAATCTACACAGAGGCACAAGAAGTCTGTATATTAAATACAGCAACTCAATATGATTGATTGGAAAAATCCCTTGGCACCTACTTTGTAAGAATCATTAGCTTATGTTGATAGACACACATCTTATGGAGGAAATGGCCTTGCTCTCAAATGACAATGTTTTATTTTAATACCCCTACAAAGCTTTCAGTTTTGACCCACTCATATGCACCATCCCTCATGTTATACCAGCTTCCAAAAAGGTCCCCCTGGAGTGTTCAGTACCTTTGATTTCTTTTTTTGATGTCAATATCTAGTTCGCTCTATTTCTGTGCCAAGGGGACCCATACTTTAATTCAGATCTATAAAAACTTTTCTATAGTAATTTTTCTCTTATCTTTCTCCATGAGCCCTGTGATGCCCCTTTCATAGCTTTACTGGGAATAACATTTTTGACATACCCTACATCCATAACACTCATGATATATTAGTTTTCATATTATAGAAATACATTTCACTATATGTGAGGTTTTTGTTTTGTATTTTGTATTTTGCATAGTGGTATTAATCTATTTCATTGTACATATTTTTTTAATGTGTCTCATTTTTAAAAGTACATTTAAATGCTATTAATTTTATAGCCCTTCTTTCTGAAACACTAGCTAGAATATTAATTATACAACTATACAGTACATATACACTCCTCCTACATGGACTATTGACTTACTTAAGCTCCCAGTCATGTTATGGATCGAGGCAGTCATATGACTTTTCGCAAATTCAGTAAACATCCAATTTTAAATATTCACTATGTTTACATATCCAGAACTTGAAAATTAGACATAATTAATTAACACATAATATAATATAAACACAAGTAATAGAAGAAATGTATGAGTCCTACCACTCAAAAAAGCATAACAGGTCTAACTTAACATTAAATACATTAAGCAACCTAACATTTATACATAAACATTTATATAATAGTATAATAATAATTAAATTAAGTTAAATTAAATAGTAACAAGACCACTGGACCATTCTCCTAGTTAACAAAAAAAATAATAATTTTTTAAAACTTTTTTAGGAATATTATTTTCATTTCATTAAAAGTGTTTGGACCAAATACTATGGCTTGCGTGCAATCACTGGTACCTACTACCCTTTCCCGAAAGTAGCGCTTTCACACATAACTGTTCTGTTCTCCAATTTTAATCATGCCTTCTTTTTCCAGTAAGCATTTTTTTAACATCTGTTATGATATATTATTGAACAAGGTTCTCATTGAGCGGATGCCAGAGACCTCCAGGTTCCACAAGAACACAGGATGAATACCATGTCCACTCCTTATACATCCATTCCTTGCTGTTACTTGGCAAACTGTCACACCAGAATTATATGAAAAGGAATTATTATTCTGAATGTATGTGTTACCGTTTCAGCCTTCTCCATAATATCTTTCATAGGCACTTGTAAATCTTTTGGTTGTGCTTAGCATATATGGCATATATACATCATTTCCATCCTTGCCCATTCATTCCTGTTGGGGTATACTGAATATTTTACTACTTCCCTTAATATATTCTTCATGTACAGTAAATGTGCATATTTGAACATTACATTAAGAATTTTTTTTAGGAACAAACAGTTATAATGTTCAGAATGTAAACTAATCACCTCGCTTTTCAACTTGGTGGACTAGTTGATATTCTGTATTTGGTTATATGTTGCTTTATGGGTTTTTTTTTCCGTTTGGTTTGTTTGTTGCTTTTTGTTACAGTTATCTTTTTTCTCATTATTATAAAAAAAAGAAAAAAAATTGCAAAATATTCAGCAAAAGTACATTTAGCCAAAATGCAAGTCTCAGCAATTAGAAATCAAACTACAGTAGAATTCATAGAACATGTGTACTATGTAATATAGTATCTATTTATTTATCATTGCCATTTATATAGCGCCAACAGATTCCGTATCGTTTTATGAAAGGGGGGATTTAACTATAAATAGGACAATTACAAGAAAACTTACAGGAACGATAGGAAAACTTACAGGAACGACCCTGCTCAAACAAGCTTACAGTCTATTGGACGTGGGGTATAAAACCCACCTAGGAATGGTCCTGTTTTGGGACGATGGTGAGAGCACTGCCCAGGACCCTTGGTATACTTCTTACTTTGCAAAACAGCTGCATATATAGCTAGGTACAGTCTTCAACCTTATAGTTACCTGCATAACCACACATAGGATTGCTGCTTCTCCAGCTACTTTCTTCTTCAGAAATAAATAATTATCAATGCTCCTTTTAGGGGTCTTTCTAAATAGGCAATCATTTTTCACTAATAGGTTATGTTTACTGTCCTATCAGCAATTTAAAAAAAAATAATAGCTACCTATGCAATTAACGAATCTTATTCATTGAATTCAAGGTGCGTTGCATACACTCTTGGACATAAACAATTTGTAGCTCATAAGATATAGAATCATTACCTACCTTAGCACACTCTAGTCAGCTCCCTAAACAGCCACCATGGGTGAAGTAGAAGTTACTGAAAACTGTGCACATTCATGATAGACATGAGGCTGGTTGGAGTGTGATAATGTTGAAGTGTCATTTCTGCATTATCAAGGTGGCTGCGGAGGGGGTAATGGTTTGACCAGAAATTATGGCTAAAGTTTAATTACACCATAACCACTGCATTGCCCAAAAGTGCTCACAGTTTCTAAACTGCTCCTTTAAATGAGGTCAATATATAATATTGTACACATACCAGGGACTTTTGAATATGAGCTGAATCTGAGAAATTGCAAAAGATGTAATTTCAATGCTTTGTTATACAGCTTTCTGCATACCGCCGTTGCTCTGGGAGCTAGTTAATGTTGGCTGGTTGCCTAACCCTCTACAGCATTACTTTTACTGTATATTCAGAGACTCTAGAGGGAATTATAAATTCTTACGTGTAAATACATGGGGAAAATAAGAACAAGTTGAACCGAAATACATGGACAAAAAGACAAGCAGTTTAATGTATCAGTACTCTATTTTAATTATTGTTATTGGTTTGGGGAAAGCGCAAGCTGGACAGGTTCTGTATTCCTGGGTCTGAGCAATTAAACTCTCAGGCCTAATAAAACATTTTAATAATTGGTTAAAATTAAAGTAAAATAAAACACTTCCCCATGGGTGTCCAGACAGAAAGGTATATTGTTGTACTAATGCGGTAAGGCAACTTTCTGATCCTCGTTGTGTTTCAGTCTGCAGCTGTTTTGTTAAGGCAAACGATGTATAAACATGTCACATGCTAGATCAGGGCTAGCCAATAGTCTATAGAGTGGCAAAGCATTATGGGATTTCTAACACCAGCATGCCTCTCATAATTGTTAGATATAAACTCAGGAAGGAGGTTATTGGTCCAGGCAGCGGCTATTAATGACTATTATTACTGCTTATATGCACAGCTGGTGGGGTGCAACCAGCAGACATGTAGCCTGAATGGCAGACAACACTGCAAGACAATAACCAAGGCTGCCCATGCAAGGATGCTGTGGTTTTTACGAACTTTTCTCCATTGTTCCCAGAAGTTGTGTAATTTATCATTTATCCATCCTGCATTCAAACACAAATTGACTACTTGTTTCCAGTCTAACTGCAGGACCTTTTCTGTTGAGATGATCCATATTTTGAATTTTATCCACTATGCATGGTATTTATTTTTTTGCCTTTGAATCGACAATGTTATTGTTCTTTCATGTAAATATAATAATAATTTGTTTAATTAATCTTCAAGTGGTGATTATTTATTAACTGCTCTATCTACTATTTGCTTCCCCCTTTTTTTGTTCCTCTAAAAAATGAAATAAGAAATCTAAATGTGAGGTGTAAAAAACAATAAAAATGGTTGAGTAACACACCAGTACCTACCTACACTAATGATTATAGAATACAATTGGTTAAAATTGTATAGCTGCATTCTCGTGACCAAAATAAAATATGTTTTTTTCTTGGAGATGACTGATACACTTCCCTTTCACATTGCCTCTTTTATTTTGTAAGCCATAACAAATCTTTGAAGTATCCTTTAATGCATAGATGTGTATTGTCCTAAGTAACTAGAGTTAGATGTTCATGGACATTTCAGACTGATTTAAACTTTCTTAGAGTTTTATTCTCTGAAAATATCATTGTGGTGTGTTTACTACAGATTGACAGAGTTCGAAAAATTCCCATGTTGCTAGAATTAGCAATATTTTCTAAATGATCTGTTTTGGTTGTATTTCCAAGTCACTTGTTGTCTCACTATAGCCGTTCAGTGAATAGAGCCATTAGCATTTGTAATGTAAGTTTTATTATACATTGGCTTAGGAAGTTGTTTATGTGTCACATGACTATAAGTGTGTAACAACTGTGCATTTTCCCACTTCTGCTGTTGTGGAAAAGGTGAGCCAAGCCAAAGAGTATGACCTACTCTCCACTACAGGCAATAGTCCTGCTTCTGTAAGGTAATCCTATGTGATCATACAATCCGTAATATCAATCCAACTGAATGTGTTGAAATATTCAAGGGCTAACGTGAAAGATTATCTTTATGGTTTCTGCCAAAACTACACTGCTATTTCAGTTCTGTGATTACAGCATTTCCAAAACGAAAAGAAAATGCTTCCATGCTTCTGAAACAACTGTTGTCATTGAAATGTAAGCCACACTAATTGTTCTAAGCAAATAATCAAAAGCATTTCTTCAAGCAAAGAGGATGACGTTTATTTGAAATTATGAGGCACCAGCATCCGCTGGAAGACAGATGTTCTTTCGATAACGCTCAGACCACATTTACGTTGGTGTAGTTTATCACCGTCTAAAATAATGGAGGTGAACATTTCTGTGGATCCAGAACAAGGCTTGGAGTATTCATAGTTTTCCTGTGAGTTCACAATTTATAGCCTGCAGCTTTCTTTGGGAAGATATGGTAATTCTAAGTTGCTTTAACTGGTATCTGGTTTGCTACCTCATGCGCAAACATTCGAAACAGAAACATTGTGTTAACTTTTGAAATTTGAGAGGCAGTGAAGAACATACACACACACACACACACAGACACACACACACAACTGTACACCAATGTGGAATTTCAAAGGGCAACAAATATTGTTTCATAATGACCACTAAACCATTTTTCTAAAATATTGTTTCGTTTTCAAATATTCAGCTTTTAAGATATTATAGAGGGTGCGTTCACTAAAGAGTTTGCTTTTATCCAACAATTTTTCTAAGTTTAGTCTAAATGTTAAAATTCAGTTGTCAATTCATCACATCTTGAATTCAAATAAATATGGACTAGTTGTTTCCAGGGTTACATCTACAGGACATATTCTGTTGAGATGATCTGAATTTGACTCTTATCCATTATGCATAGAATTTTTTGTTTGTCTTTCAATCATCATTGTTATTATTCTTTCATGTAAAAAAATAAATAATGTTTTAAAATTAATCTTCAAGTAGTGATTATTTATTAATAGTTCTATCTACTTTTTGTTTCCCCTCATTTTTCTCTACAAATAAAATAAGAAAGCTAAATGAGAAGTGTTGTGAAATGTCTTCCTCCCTTTTGGCCAGGCAATTTATGTTAATAACTACTAGGGAGGTACCTTCAAAAGAATTGGTTGAGTAACACATCAGTACCAACTTTAGGGAATATTGAATAAAAAAATTTAATTTGCCTTTGATATTTTTTTGGAATATTTCTGGAAAACAAACTACTAAGACAGGGCTTAAAATGTCCTGATCATCCACTGTCCATTGGTGGTAAAAAAATCACCAATCCGCTGACAGTGAGAATTTAAAGGAATAATAGCAGCAGGGACCATTCATACTCTTTAGGCTACAGATGGAACAGAGGCACCACCTGATTCTATATCAGAAGTAACATGAAACATAAGTACCAGATGCACATACGTTTTAAAGAGGATATCTGTGATTAGAGAAAATGTGGACATATTAGTATTTGTGGAAACTTTTACATATTATATGCACTATATATGAATATTTTTATTTATGGATATTTTAATAATATCAAATTAAGAGGCAAACCTTGAGCTTTAGCTATTTTCCAAATATATTAAACGGTATAGATATTATTATAACTCAATTTAATATTATTATGCAATTTAATAGTATTACTCAAAGTTATGCTATCCACTTTTTATCTTCACAATGTGCCCACTCGGGAAGTCAACTTTGTTTCAATGGATAGTAGATACAATGCTGTTGGAGCACTAACCACAGAGCTTACCATCAGTTATATATAGTCAATGTTATTCACTAAAGTGAAAATTGCCAGAAATTCAAAGTACATTCAAAGTAACCACACTGCCTGGGAGATTTTTTTCAGTTTAGCTACTTTGGCCTAAATTTAAAATGAATTTCTGACATTTTAGTAAATAACCATGAGAGTTACTTTATTAGTTATTTTTAGAGTCTGCAATTTATAACCAAGAATATCTAGGAGCATACAGGATATGGTCATTTAGCAGATGTTGGATAAGAAAGAGGATGCTGTACATGAAGGGATTTACAATCTGATGGGCTTGAATTCCTAAATATTAATATAAGAGTAAATCTGCCAATGTAATATATAATATTTCTTGCAAATAAAATTGCCTTGTAACATAATTTAATTTGTTTTTCAAAGAAGAGCTATGGGCCTGCATAGCGTTAATGTTACCATGCCCCACAGACTAGGAGATAAGTAAAATTATAGCCCCAGGTGCCTAATATTAATGGCCAAGAGTACGCTGTTAATAATAAGGCTGCATATTGGATGCAATGTTGATAAGACTAGAAGCAGACAAATCTTGAAATTAAACTATCCACTGTTGGTCTGGGATGCCTGAGCGCACATGACAACAGAAACTAATTAAAAGAGCCAAATGATGCAAAAAAAATACCAACAATAACTATGCATAAATACTGATATAAACACTATGCCTCAGGGTGAACATCTATGGTTCTTAACTGTTTCTGTGATAACCAGCATGTAAGTACGGTGCTACCAGCATAGGATATCAATATCATTAAAACAGATAAACAAAAAGGCAAGGTGCTCATCACAACTTCTGTCATCATGTAGACATTCCAAAAGATTATACTCAAAAATCATAGCTCTGGTACTGAGTGACAGTTTTAAAATATAAACAGAGGAGAAGAACAAACCTTACATCCCAAGTTTAGGAAATGCTCAAGGACCTTTGAGCCCTGCTTATATTAGAATAGTAAGATATGACAAGATCAGAGCTGTGCCCAAATATTGCCTCACTGAAAATAAGCCATACTGATGTGGTGACTACTGGTTAATTTTTCTGTAGTGAGTGCTGGTAGTCACTGGCGTACGTATAGGGGTCGCAGGGGTTCAGCTGCGACCGTGCCCATCATTTCAAGGGGCCCAGCCGCCCTGTGGACCCCTACAACATGTTTTGCGGCCCCGGCTCGCACGGCAAACTGCTGGGGTTGCGTTCAAGGGGTCCATCGGGTGGCCCATGTTCTTAGGGCCACCTGATGGAGATGGATTTTCAGGGAGCACGGTCAGCGCTTGGCGCTTTAACAGCACGACCATGCCCCCTGTGATGAGATCACATGCTGGGAGGAAGTGACTGTCCCGGTCACTCCTCTCAGCAATCGCACAGAGCCCGCGCGGGAGGAAGAGAGGAGGGAGTCAGAGTGGGAACTCTGACTCCCACCAGCCTGAGCCGCCACTGGACCCCAGAGAAAGTCACCCTCCTGGACCTAAAAGGTAGGAAACAGGAGGGTTACTAAAATATTTTGTATATGTGTGTGTTTGTTTGTATGTATGTGTGTCTGTCTCTGTGTGTGTCTGTATGTATGTGTCTGTGTGTGTCTATGTCTGTGTGTCTGTCTGTCTGTATATGTGTATGTCTGTCTGTATGTGTCTGTGCGTATGTGTGTGTGTGTCTGTCTGTAAATGTGTCTGTCTGTATGTGTGCCTGTCTGTTTGTATGTATGTATGTATCTTTGTATGTATGTATGTCTTGTATGTGTGTGTGTCTGTATGTGTGTATGTGTCTGTGTGTGTGTATGTCTGTCTGTATGTATGTGCCGGTGTGTATGTATGTATGTGTCTTTGTATGTGTGTGTCTGTCTGTCTTCATGTATGTGTGTCTACATGTGTGTGTGTCTGTTTGTCTGTCTGTCTGTCTGTCTGTGTCTGTGTCTGTGTTTGTGTCTGTCTGTATGTATGTATGTATGTGTCTTTGTATGTATGTGTGTCTTGTGTGTGTCTATCTGTGTGTATATATGTGTGTGTGTATGTATGTAAGTATGTGTCTCTATGTATGTATGTGTCTGTATGTATGTGTCTTTGTGTATGTATGTGTGTCTGAATGTATGTGTGTCTGTGCGTGTGCCTGTCAAGGGGGGGGGAGCAAAAGGGGGGAGGAGTAAGGGGTAATGCATTGTGGCAGAACCAGCCCCGCCACTGGGCATTGGAGAAGACTGATTGCCAGCCTCCTACCCTGTGACTATGGCCCCATATTGAAATGCTTGATTTTCCCCTGCAAAGACCCAAAAGCCGGGTCATTCGGTACTTTCCCTATGTGATCAGTATTACCCCAGATAGCTATGCCATGGAGCCTATTCGTATAACGAAAGACTGTGTGAAAGACTTTGGCTCCATGGCAATTGAACTGTATGTATGTGATCTGAGCGCCATTCAGTAATAATGTGCGCTCAGATCTAAGCTATCTAGGGATATGAAGGTACTTGTTTCAATGACTGCACTGTTATATATTTTTATGTATTTTATTGTATTTTGCTACCATGTGGCTAATGGAGTTTTGCCTCTGTCCTTGGGGATAATTGTATTACTTCCCAAATATCTTCAGGATAGAAGACTCTGTGCAACTGGTTTTGGGCAGAAAAGCCATGCTTCATTTGGTCACAAAGGACGTTGATCTAACTTTTGACCCACTGGACCAATTTGTATGATTTTGACGTATGTTGGTATTTGGAGTATGCTGATTCTGAAAATGTATGTGAATGTGATGCATACTTTTAAAGTTATGAATATTGTGTAAAACTGTGTATTTTCCTGCCTGTGATAATTATATTAACCCATTGTGTAAGGTGATTGTATCACAGGCAGAGGGGAGGGTTTTGTATGGGAGTGTCTGAGTGTATTGTACGTGTTTATTGGTTGTTTTACAAAACCCTGTGGGTGTTACTAATGTGTAAGAATGTGTATATAAGAACAATAAACCCACAGCTCTGGCAGTTCTACTTCAACCTCAATTTGGAGTGCCGTCTCTTATTGGGGGAATCTGCTACAAGGGATGCTTGTCATACTCCCTTGCTAAATCACTACTAAGCTCTTGTAAGAGCTTGTTCCTACCTTACTCTCTGGAGGAGTCTACGGTGGTTATGGTGTCGGCTGGAGTGTTTGGAGCCCTCAGGAAGCGCTAGGAGCATCCATCAACAGCGGTACCCAGTCGGGGTGCCCGTCGATCCGTTACATACATAAACTACCCAGTCACAATACACAGACACACACACTAACTACAAGAACAACGCACAAGTAACCTGAAACCTAGACCCTATAAAAGTCCTGAAGTGAGAACTAAATAATGAATGCTCTACTTGTCTACAACAAAGGCAGCTTAACTTTGTCAGATGATCCGTGAGTTATCTCTTTAACCTGTAATATATCAGGGCTAGGCAACCTTCGGCACTCCAGATATTGTGGACTGCATCTCCATTGATACATTGCCAGAATTATGGCTGTAAGAGAATTATGGGAGATGCAGTCTGCGCCATCTGGAGTGCCAAAGATTGCATACCCCTTATTTAGAGACAAGAGACGGCACCTGAGCATCTAAGCATATAGCTTGGGTCCCTGCATAACTGCAGTAATTCAAAGAACAATTGTATTGCAGTCTATATTGTATTATTGGATTGCAACATATAGTGATATATTCTTTATTGGAATAACAATGCATACTAAAAGAATACTCCGGTATTGCTTTTCTGAAGAAAAGAGGAAACTTTCAATTGCATTTTAATATATAACGTCAGTCCTATAAAAAAATTATGCTACTCTATATCCATATTATCAAAATATTATGGGTTTTTTCAGAAAATAATATGTAGTTACGGTAGAAATGTAAATTAAAGGAACACTATAGTGTTAGGAATACAAATCTCAAAGAAGAGCATCAAGGACCTAATGTGCATGTGCAGCGAGCAGTGTGCATTCAAACTTCTCCTTAGGGGGCTTCCGCATCACGTGACAAAGTTTTAGTCGGTCAGTGCATCGGAATAGCCTCTAGTGGATGTCATCCTGGCTTTCTAAAACCTGCAATGTTTTATATTGCGGGGTTAAATGGACAGGGCCACAGTACTATAGAGTCCCTTCAAAGGGAGTTGGCAGTACCTACAAGGGAGACGTTCAGGTAGGTATATCTACCTTCAACTTCTGCCCCCAGCCGCAATACAGGCAGGCATGTCAGCATGTTTGCAAAATCTCCAGCAAAAGCAGGTTTCAGCTACATGGAAAAATTCTGTGGACCATTTATTCTGGAAGGCTGCACAGTAGAAATTGTGTCCTATACTATGTTTGGTGCAGATTTGATTCAGATAAATGTGTTATTTTATGCCACTTGTCCAAAAGAAGCCATAAATCTAATATTGTATCAGGAATTGATGGTTCTTCTACATCATCTATCCCTTCTTTTCTGGCATCACGGAGCACCGCAGAGATTCTTTAGGCTAAGTTCTTGTCTTCTACCCACTAACTGGCAGGTATCGACCACAAACACTTTGCTCTAAGTAGGAAGCCATTGATATATCACTATGTAAAAACATATAATTTGCTAATGTTTATAGCTTAGTGTTGGTTGCTTGGGGGTCTCCAGAAGAAAGGGTTATTTGTACTCACTAAAGTTCACACACTTTTCTGATGCTTTTTAGGTGAATACATAGACCATTAACTGTTTTCATTGCCGTCTACATTTAATCGCCAGCATACTTCATTGTGAGATCCTGTTTAAACAGCACATTAATAGAAGTACCATTAGTCTGATATATCGGATGGCATAAGGGACACTTTGTAAGACTTTTCATAAAGCATTGTTTTGAAAAAAAATATATAAAACCTTCCACATCTTGAGTGGTCTGTGAAACAATGGAATTTTACAGCTTGCAAGAGAATTCTAAAGACAGATGTGTTTCATGTTTACAAAGGCTCCCTTTCAAAAGTCTTCCTTAAAAGAAAAAAGAGGCGCTTTAATCACTACCAGAGGGTTCAGAAGCTGACATTGCTCCATGCAGAAAAGGGTGCAAAGGTTAAAGAAAATGCCTTACAGTCAACACATTTTAATCTATTTGCAATAGTTACATTCAATTTCAGCAGTTACTGGAGTCAAACGTAGATAGTTCATCAATGGCTGCATAATGCATACCTGCTAAAAAATACAATTAGGTTAAAAGGTGAAAGTCCTCAGTTTGTCACCCCCTTTATTCTTGCTTTTTCGCTATTCAAGACAGCATATACTTGAGACAGTGCAGAAATAGTTCTAGGAAAAAAAATCAGTTTCTCATTTATATTTTTTTTCCCAAAAATTTCAAGTATAATATTGTTTTAAGAATGATATTAAAATATGTTTCACATAATTGCACATTATTTGAAATAAAGAAAGAATAAAACATGATGTGTAAAGATGGCTATTGCAAGAGACAATTTCCCATGGGTTTCAATAGTACACAGGATGAATAATGGTGATGTGTTAAACACCAGATTTTGAATTAATTCCCAGCTAGTTAAAACAGATTTTAACTGGAAACATTATGCTGGAATTGAACCCTCTTTCAAACTGATTACGTCACGGTGGGTGTTTGCAAGATTTTCAATGAAATTCCTATGCAGTCAGTCAGTATGAGTAGTGTCTGCAGTAAGTGAAAGAAAATCCAACAAACAAATCGATAAATAATTTCACATTTCAAAAATGCATAGTATTTGCACAGACAAGACTTGCAGCTGGAAGATACCTCCCAACCCAGGAAGAAGCTCCACCAAAAGCCATCAAAGGCCTCACATTCTGGTCTACAAGGTTTTTAAATCCTATAATTAAAATGATGATATCCCAGTCACAATTCACCACATGAAATAAAATGAGTAGAACAGCTCAAAAGCTGGTGGGGGAATAGCTATCAGTCTATTCATAATTGGTTCCCAGTTCTATGAATTGGCATGTGTGCAGTGATCTATCAAACTGAAGACAATGCATGTTCAGGGGAGGAGAGGTATATGTGATATGCCTTTGCAAAATGCGTGGTGACCTATTGAGTAAAATATACCTGCAAACTGATCAAATATCAAGTAAATATACCTGCAAATTGATCACATATCATATAAAATATACCTGCAAATTGATCGCATATTCAGTAAAATATGCTAGCAAACTGAACTTGTTGAGTGTATACCCATAAAAAGTTCCACTTTCTTGGATGGCGCGTTGAGTGTTGTAATATCAATAGAAAAAGAACTGGTGTGGCATAGAGTGCATTGAGACTGTGGCCATGTGAAGCCCTAAGTGGAGTCACTCACTGACACTGTCAATCAGCCTGGCATGCATTGTTGTCAGACCTATGCCCCTTTTTAGTTTGTTCTGTCCCCTAACAGTATGTGCTGCTAGTTGCAATGGGCTGCCTTTGATTGGCTGAGAGCTTCAGAAGCCAAAGACAAACCAAAAGACAAAGTCGGGAGAGGCGACAGGAGGCAGTGCAGATGGGTCTAAAAGGACAACTTCGGGGTTAGACGTTTGAGTATGGTTTAGCCTTGCAAAAACTCTCAAAATTCAATGTCCAAATCTCCATTTCAGCAAATCTGGGTTTTACTTCCCAGTTTTCATTCCGGCCTACATGCTACAAGTTGCTTCTCATCTCACCTCTAACTCAGTATTGAATGAGTAATTTCCTCATAGTTAAAGTAAAAATAGAAATGACAAAGAATCATCAACTTATTCAATTTTCCAATAAAATAAAATTAATTGTTTTTTTCTAGTGTGCATGTGGACATATATTTGGCATTTTATTTATATATAACATTTTACATAAGCTGGACAATCAACACAGACCTTATTTGCATGAGAAACAAAACTGGATGATACTTTTGACAACCAAAGTAGCCAAAAGACCTCTGATCATTTAACGGTAATGTTTGTATATCACATAGTCTGTCAAGTTCTCCACAGGACTCACAAATAACATGTTATAATAACAAATATTTAACTTTCTAAACAGACAAAGCTAAATAGATCACACACCTGGAGCACAGTAAAACTGCACTTAGCCAAATAATAGCCCCCAAAAACAAAACAAAATATATTTAATATAAAACCACATTTTATAACACTCATGATATATCTTAATGATTCCATTATTTGACAGAACTTATATTATTGAATTTCCATTGCCAGTTTTCATTTGTTTGGAAAAAGCAATTTTCGTTCAAATTCATCAGTTTGTTTTGAGTTGTACAGCAGAGACATGCTCAAAAATTGTTCAGAAAGGATTAAAGAAACTACATGCACAATATATTTTCCTTCTACAATCCCCTAAAAACGAGTAAATAATCATAGTTATGTGTATGGTCTACACAACAATTTTCTCCATTAACATTAGAAATATATTTTTAATTTAAATAGTTTTTAATGTTTCATTTTACAGGCTATGTAATGAATTTTGTATGCACTTTGTCATTCAAATTGTAGGAAGATTTCAGATTTTTCAGATATGCCTTAAATATTTAAAGCTCGAGTAAAACCACGTGAATTTGTTCAAAAATAGATTTTTTTTCCCTTTGATATATATGCGGAAGGTATTTTGATTATATAGGTATATAGTTTTGCCTGGTTGACAATAAATTGTAACAAATGTTCTTGTTTAGCAAGATTGCACTGCTGCAGATTAAATTTCTAAAAGCTTTCAAGAATAGAAGATTTGCATGAATTTTGTAGTGAAAAAAATCATTAGGAAAAAAATATACAAAAAACATGTTCAAGCTTTATTGTTAAAGGACATTTAAAGTCCAGTCTTTAAAGAACATGTAGATGTTAAAAATACATACAGGGGCATTCACTCTAAGGACAATTTTTGTCCAAGTCATCTATACTACCAGTTCAGCTACTTTGGTCTAACATTTGCAATTGTCTGGTTAATTCACAATTCATTAATGATCCTGTTTGATATATTATTTGGGCATGTTGATGGAGCCTGCATTAAGATGTGATCTATTTGTTAATAACAGTATGCACTGGATTTATGTTTCCTCTATTGTATGGATAATCAACAAGGTCGGGGTTACTACACTCCGCAATAATGTGATATACTGTTTGTATGCAATTGTATACTGCACCTATTCTAATTTTCTCGCTGTCATTGTCTATGTAACAATCAACTATGCATGCCATGGTTCTGTACACTTTGTCCACTGTACTAAAACTCAATAAATATCGATACATTGAAAAAAAAGATGTGACCTCTTTGGCCTTGAAAGCTTGCACTCCAATTCAACTTTACCTACAATGAATTATGATGATTTATTTTCTCACCACTGATGACTGTAGGTTTATTTGTGGTACTTTAAACCTAAGTAATGTTAGTATATGTTCACAATCAATTTTGGCCTCACTGGATTATCACATCAATTTCCCCCAATTAGCGTGGCTGAACCTTTTACTTCCAGATAATGAATGAAATGGTTGCAATTTGGTAAAGTGGAAAAGGTATAATTAGATTAAATACTTGTTAACTCTGTAAACATGCACTTAAGTTCAGTAGCCTGGGTTGGTTTGTTTAGACTCAGGAGTTCTGATAACATGCACATTTATAGCTAATTTCATGAATTGCTGACAATCAAATTTAAACGTCAAACCCTTGAAAATGAATGTATTATTTGTTTTTTTATCTTAGGCCAGGACAGATTCATGAACTCCTACATGGGTAAACTTTAATTAGAAACCTCTATAAGTTTGAATAACATGGATGATCTTTTTTCAATTTGACAATTTTTATTGAGTTTCAAGCGAACTGCTCAGCATTGCGCAACACTTTAACACACATTTTAACAGCAGAAAAAATTAGTTTGGCTGAATAAATTTAGCCACATATAAAAATTTTAATTCAGTCAACCAAATTTCATTGACGTAGCAGTTTGGCTTCTCTAAATTTCGTACATGAAAATGATTCGGGTAAAACTGTTCCGACAAACAAAAATGGGTGTAAAAAGAGTTTGATCACTGTACTGCAACATATATGGTTATGCGTTAGGCAATGGTTAGCGTTAGGACCAACCTAAGAGGTCTGCCTTGACGTGGCAGGTGAGCATACCCTCACATGGCCATTGGAGGTAAATAAAAACCATAATTTGTTTAAAAATACATAGGGATGTGGAAAGAGCGCAGGTTACTTTTTTCTTTGGTTTTTACTATATATATATACATAATATTTATAAGTACATACCAAGAGAGTTGTGGTGGGGAAAAATGTGGATGAAAACCCCTTCCATCTGAAGTAAGTGGGTAGTTAATAAATTGCTAAACACAAATACACACACCAATCAAGCCAGAAGACTTGCTTTTCCCACATACAGCAGACAAATACTCCAAGGAATCCATGTATAAGGTGGAATTATGAGGCAAAAATGTGTTTTCTTTATAGCTAATTTGCATACGCCTACCCAGAATCCCTTGCAGTAGTGAGAGCACTGTTAAAGTGAAATTTATTTGGGAAAAGCAAGTCTTATGTCTTGACTGGTGTGTGTATGTTTGTTTAGCAATGTTTTAACTATCCACTTACTTCAGGTGGAAGGGGTTTTCATCCACACTTTTTTCCCCAACACAACTTTTTTGGTATGTACTTCACAAGTATCGCAAGCCTCCATAGCAAGCCAGTAACCAATCTCATGCTGATGAGTTGTATTAACAACGAAACAGCTGTCCATAAGTGGTTCACTGGCTTTGCTCCTCTTCCTGAGTTGTGTTTCAAAGCTGTTGGATACAGCAGACACATACTCAAAGGAATCCATGTATAAAGTGGAATTATGAGGCAAAAATGTGATTCTTTGTTAAGCTCATTTGCATACCGAGAATCCCTTGCAGTAGTGAGAGCACTGTTAAAGTGAGATTACTGTAGGAAAAGCAAGTCGTATGGCTTGACTGGTGTGTGTATCTGTGTTTAACTAATATTTATAAGTATATATATGTTGCACTAACAATTGGCTCATTTCAGGCTCTTTTAATGAATCAAATTTTGAAATTCAAATTCAGAGATTTTGAGCATTTGGTTACAAATGTTAAGCATTCATTGATCCCTGCTTTCATTTTTAATTATTTATATTATTGCTTGATTTTTGATGTAGTAGCTGTCTCTTAAATACCAGTCATGTTTTCTGGAGGGGGGAGGGAGGGAGGAGGCACCATGGGCAGAACATGGAATCACAAACAACTGAACCATCTCATCCATTGCCTGTTTTAGTTGCCTTGTAATTTGGTCATATGCTTCATAGCTAAGGAATTCAGATTACCTAAAAATTGCCCAAAACTAGGACGAACTCCAATTTGGCTAAAACTGGCTGCACAAGTCAACTTTCTAACTTTGTACATTGTATATCTATCCTATATTCTTCATCTTCATTTGGCTCTCTCTATTAAAGTTCAATTCATCTGTACTTTCCAGCAACACGTGTGATTAAAGCATGATATTCCTCATAATATCATACTTCTGAAGTGTTCTTGTTTTGGAGTGGCAACCCTCATTTGGGCCCAAATCCCTCTGTCCCTTTTTTCTATTCTAATGTCTCTCTTTTCTAGGAGCTCCATATCATTAATTTGTCTGTACCGTCTTTCAACCGAAAATCAGACAGGGTCTTATATTAATTATTCCCTCGAAAACGCACTGGGGCTTATTTTTTAAGGGATGTCATTTTGGGGAAAAACGGTAGCAAGCATGTTCTAGAAAGCAGATCTATGTTCGGGGGAATTTCCCTGAACATAGACCAGTTCACTAGGGCATGGAATCCCGTAAATATGTGTTCGGTGAAACTTTCCCAAACATATATTGGCTTACTTGCAAATAGACCCTGTGAATCTATGTCCGGGGAAAGTTCCCCGAGCATAGATTAGTTTACTCATGAATGCACTCCAGCGAATCTATGTTTGGGGAATCTTCCCCGAACATAGATTAGCTTACTCGCGAATGGAATCCCGCAAATCAATATTCGGAGAATATTCCATGAACACAGATTAGAGAATTAGCAACTAGTGAAAAGGGCGTATTTTTGGGGTAGGATTTATATTACAAGCAGCCTCCAAAAATAACCTAGGGCTTATTTTCAGGGGATGTCTTATTTTCAGGGAAACTCCACAGCAATAATACTCACAGTAATGGGTCTTTAAACCACAATAAACGTGTACAAAAACCAGTCTTTATAAATACGACACATTGTTTTTGTTCACAAATATATTTTAGTTCTATAAATTGTTATTAGTTATTATTAGTATGTCATCCAAAATGTCTTAAAACAAAGCTACCCTTGGTCGCACCCCTATTCACACCCCTACAATTAAAGTGTCCCTCTTTGTCCATTTGAAATGTTGGGATGTATTGATGATTGTTGATTGATGTTATTTTAGCAAAAATGTATTTAATCTTGTAAATATAAAAGGTGTTCCCAAAACCTAGAGGTTAGCTTTACTTACAACCCCTAGTCGAATGACAAATAGGTTTTTCCAGCAGTGCAGAAAATGTGTTTAGCTGATATTACATTCATGATACGATACAGATCGACTAGATAAAGTGCTCATATTATAAAACGTTCAGGCCAACTTTTGGTATTTGCTGATAGCTCATATCAACGTCAGGTATAAGCAGTGGAAGTACACATATTATATGAAATATGTAACTGATTGCTCTGCTAGAACTACTGCTTAAAGCATATTCTCACACTACAATATATCTTAGCAAATAACTATTTTAATAAATAGCTTTTATATTTTAAAATACATCTTGGTGACATCACTGAGTTGGCTGCACCATGGGACAAGCAATGGCTTAGACCTAATGCATTTCTACAGAACTCCAAACCTCTGTATTGTGGTATTAATGCCCTGTTTTCACAATAAACAGTTATTATTACAGATGTTAACTCTTGAACTGCATTATTGTGTATGCATGTTTTCTGAACTACTTTGGGTATGTAAGATTGGCACATTTGCAAACAAATATGGTAAAGTAAGCTCACACAAAAGATGAGCAGTTCAACATCGAGCTAATAATATGTGATCAATATGCAGGTATATGTCATTTGACACATTATCAATTTACAGGTAGATTTTACTCAGTATGTCATCAATCATTTTGCAAAGACATATCAAATGTACCTCTCCTCCTCTGAAGATACATTGTCTTCAATTTGAGAGATCACTGCACACAGGTCAATTCACAAAACCGTGAACCAACTATGAATAGACTGCTGGTAGTTATAGAATACACACAAATAAAAGTACTGATGGTGATTTCTTTGTAAACTCTGTAAACGTGTATTAAAATACAGTGGAAGGGGGCTCTAGAGGGTGGAAGGGGTTAAACTTACCTCTTTCTCCAGCGCCGGGTGGGGGTCGCGTGTGCATTCAGCCAGTCTCATAGGAAAGCATTCACAATGCTTTCCTATGGACGCTGGCGTCTTCTCACTGGCAAAATCACAGTGAGAAGCGTGGAAGCGCCTCTAGCGGCTGTCAGTGAGACAACCACTAGAGGCTGGATTAACCCTAATATAAACATAGCAGTTTCTCTGAAACTGCTATGTTTATAGAAAAAAAGGTTTAACCTAGCTGGACCAGGCACCCAGACCACTTCATTAAGCTGAAGTGGTCTGGGTGGCTATAGTGGTCCTTTAATAACAAATAGCCAAATATTGGTGAATTGGTTTTCTGCTATTGGAGATGAGGGACAGAGGTTTTGAAACAATACATTTCATTAGGACCTACCCACCAGAAGGTGTGGATTTATTCATATCCCAGCTCTTCATCAGTGTCACAGTTATTTTCACTAAGATGCCGATGCATAGTTGGATTATTGGTATTTCCCAAGTAAAGGTTTAAAGACCATTGCTCTAATTAGGATGGCCTGCTTGCTAAATAGATGACAAAATCCACCACTTGGCATTTAACATTATTTTCATGTACCTATAATAAATGCAGCTGAAAATACACGAGAAAACATTCTAATGACAAAAATGGAAACACTAGAGGAATAAACAAGTAAACAATGTAAAATTGACATTTGTTTTTGTCAATCAGTTTTTTATAGGCCGAGATGCCTGTAAAACATTTCCTTAAAAAGCGTACATAAACTGATAGAATTACATAAGTATAATAGAATATAATTACATTCCCATGCACATAGGCACAAACAAAATCCACAACTTGAATTCACCATGTATTCACACTTGCCACTATTTAGACAGAATGGTCACCTCCATCGCCAATCAGTAAGTAATAGAAAGAAGGAACCGCCGGCTTCAAAAGTATAAAATCTGAATTTTATGTGCTCCATAGAGACTTAAAATAGTGACAGGCGGAAGGGGGCCTGGAGGGACAGTGACAGCGGGTGGAAGGGTGGAGGGGCAGTGACAGGGGGTAGGGGAGGTGGAGGGGCAGTGACAGGGGGTGTAGAGGGGCAGTAACTGGGGGTAGGGGGGTGGAGGGGCAGTAACAGGGGGCAGGGGCAGTAACAGGGGGTGGAGGCAATGGAAGGGTAGTAACAGGGGTAGAGGGCATGGAGGGGCAGTAACAGGGTGTATGGGGCATGGAGAGGCAGTAACAGGGGTAGAGTGGATGGAGGGGCAGTAACAGGGAGTAGGGGGCATGGAGGGGCAATAACAGGGGGTAGGGGGATGGAGGTGAAGTAACAGGGGTAGGGGGGTGGAAAGGCAGTAACATGGGGTAGGGGGATGGAGGGACAGTAACAAGGGGTTGGGGGTATGGAGGGGCAATAACATGGGAAGGGGGTATGGAGGAGCAGTAACGGGGGTAGGGGGTTGGAAGGGCAGTAACAGGGGGTAGGGTGGATGGAGGGGCAGTAACAGAGGGTAGGTGGCATGGAGGGGCAGAAACTGGTGGTAGGGAGATGGAAGGGCAGTAACAGGGGGTAGTGGGTGGACGGGCTGTGACAGGAGGTAGGGGAATGGAGAGGCAGTAATAGGGGGTAGGGGGTGTAGGGCTGTGATAGGGGGTAGAGGGGGTTCACAAATACCTTCTCTGGTGGTCCTGTGGATAATGGATTCCCCTGGTGGTCTGGTGGGTGCCCTCTCACCCCGGTGGGCTCTCTGTTCTGCAGCTCCGCCGGGAGTGAGCTGCAGACCACGTGGTTAGTCTCGCGATCTACAGTCAGAGCGTTGCCTTGGACCTGACATATTAGTCTGCCCTTAGGCGATTCGAAGGCCTTAGGCGGCCGCCTAGATCGCCTAATTAGAGAGCCGCCTCTCTTGATGGACACATGTCTCTTTTCAGCCTATGTTTTACAAAACGCATAGACATCAGTATTTCTAAAGATCATACCTACAGTTTTCTGTCTCTTTTCTGTATCTTTTTCCACATTATTTTGTCAAAAATGTTTTTTAAGTTATGGGGTGAATAAAGTTTAGATTTTCTTCTTTGGAAGCAAGCAGTTCCTTTATTCTATTACTTGGATGTCTTACATTTCTAGCAGTAACCATCAGCTGGAAATGCTTCAAATAGTTCTGCATTATTTGCTTTCTTTAATGCTGCAGTTAGAGCTATAGAAAGTTTCTGCAGAACATTTAAAATCATATCCCTTATCCACACACATTAAACATACCTCTGTAGTAATTCTGGGCTTTGCATTTCCCCATAAGATTCGTAGAATTCTGTGTATTAGCCATGGCAGCGGTTTCCGCACCAGTGTTAAACCACATCTACCATAGGCTTAACTTGGCACAAAATACAACAAAAACAATCATTTTATTCCATGTCTCTAACTTGTTATATTCCCCAAGTCTCAATTATCCTGGTAGCTATTATTTGCCATTTGATAATCTAATGAACTGATAATCAATAAATATTCACATTTAACTTTGTGGGTTTTGCAGTTGTTTACGGTGGTTATATATATTTGTAACTTTCAATTTTGTGCAATTTATAATGAAATATTTAATAATATAGGTACAAAATCTTTTGACATCACTAATAGCGAGATTTTCAGGAATTAAAAGTGAATTTCAAATGTAGGGAAAAATAGCTGAATCGAAAGCATAGCAGATTGGATAAACCAGTCCTGTTATTTTAGTCTTAAATTTGAAATTCACTTTAAAGTCACTTTGAATTCCCAACATTCCTCACTTTAATGGATAGTGAACCCTGAAAGTGTTTACTGTTCCTTTTTTATTGCATGATAAAAACCTGTACATGCCATAGATGGAGGTTTGAAAGAGACTTCTTGTCCAATGTCGTCCGTGAGCCTAAAATCAAATCATGTTTCGCTTGTAATGAAGATTGATATCTTGGTCTAGGGAAAGGATTGACCCTGCATCTTGAAACAGTTATCAGTTAAATTACACACATTAGGTGCTACTGTTATGAATAGTCATTCATTCCCTCATTTTAAATACAAATAAATGTGCATTGAAGTAATTTCTGAAATAGTATATTGGAAGACCAGTTGCCCGTTAGATGATGTAATGAGGAAGCACAGTTGCCATAGAGGCAAATAATGATTGCTTTGGGGGGGAAAGGCTATTTAATTTATATTAGACACATCTAATGGATGGTTTAAAAACAGAGTTTGATTGCACGAGGGGCCATTTATTAAGTACAAACGTTATCATTAAGATGTAAATATGGTGTTTGGTTAGGAGGAAAAGCTGTACAAGCAGATGCAGAAGGTATTTAATAACAGCAGAGCTGTTTCAATATAATTGGTTAAATCAAACTCTCATGGTTCGGAGATCCATTGTGGACTTTCGGTTTTCTGTGTAATGTCGATGAAAGCCAAATTGTATTGAATTTAAATTGGAATTGCAGAACTTGGGCAAAAATTGGTGACTTGGAAACGTTCTAGAACTCTGCTGTACTCACAGCTCGGCTTTTTATGTAATTATGCAATTCTATTTTATATGCACTGCTATTTGTTGGTTTTTTTCCCCCTAAACCCCATAGTGTATATATATATTGATAGCATTACAATAAGAAACTAACACGTTTTTTTTAAAAATGTTTCTGGAGGCACAAGAGCAAACATGTTCAGCACACTCTTCCTACCATTTCAAATAAAATGTTGTTTAAGTTATTTAGAATTGGTCACTCGATTGGTTTCCTAGGTGACTACCACAACTTAATAACTCTACATCATTTTTTTTTTCTTAGTGACAAATTTATAAACCTACTCAAAGTCTCTTGCTAACCTTTCTTAGAAGTTCTTTGAAAAGAATCCCAAATGAAGATGTGTATGTAACTATAATCAAGGACTGAATGTGGATCTGATTTATGTTGTGTGTTGTTATTTGCCTAAAAGAGACATTTTCTGGTTTTCATGCTGTAATTCTCTCTTATTGCTAAGCCACCTCAGCCTCGCTCTATTCACTCTCTCCTCTAAGAGGTTTAATTTGGCAAAGTGAGTCTGTTGCAGGACTGAAAGCAAGTAATCAGTACAATTCTGCACCTTGCCTTTTCTACAAACTGAACTGTCTACTCCAGTTGATGTTGTTATTTGTCATAGCACAGTCACGTCGCAGATCGTAGCATTTAACAGAGGACTTTTATGTCTACAAGTGCAAGTTAAAGGAGTAATCTATGCACTAGGCTTTACATGCCAATGCCAACGTGGTTAGGGTGCCATTAGGCTGCCGGCACCATCCCCCGATCCTTGGCCTAACATCCATATATAATGATATTTTTTGGAAGAGCACATCAGTTGACTATTGGATGGTTCCTCAGGAACTCCTTGTTGGTTAATCCACTGAAAAACATTTTGACAATGAACCAGGCTTGCAGCCTAATGGCATCATAATCCCTGCATTGTAATGGTTATGATGTCTAGACTGTTCTTTTAACATTTCTATGTTTGTACATAATAGGTTGAGATTAACTTTTTTTTTTCTATTCACACTGCTCATATTCATTTAAAATTAAACTTATCCTGGGTTACTCGCCATACCACAGCGCTACGGAATTTTGCTGGCGCTATATAAATAATAAAATAAAAATAATACCAGGTATTGTTTTACATATATTCCAGAATTTCACAATTTAGACCAAAAATAGCCGAGCAAAGAAAATATCACGTTAATTTGGCTAGGTTGGGCATGACCAGTTATTAACAGTATCTATTGTGATGACTTACCTTGAAATATATGACAATCCACAAAATAGTTGTGAGTCAATAACAAAGTGCTAGTTATACAATGTATAATGCTGATAGAATATGAAAAGGAGAAGGTATGATAATATACTATCTCTCATTAAAATATCTGAATAATACAGAATTTTGTAGAAATAAAACGCACTGTGCGGCTATGGTCTACTGCTTAATATAAAGTGCTGAGCATGTTTCGAACACAAGTATTTGTTTTTAAGGTTATCTAAGAGGAGCTAAAAAAAATATATAAATCCTGCCCTGTAGACAAGAGCAGTTTAATATTCAGTAATTAAATATTAATCAAGGTAAAAATTAATTTCGGAAATTAATTTAGCAAATGAGCTGGTGACTGACAGCGACTTTCCATATCAATCATTCCATTTGACCATTTGTTTACTGCTCATGGCAATACGTGGAGGATCATCTTCAAACCCTCCGACAGCTCTAATAAAATATTCACATGGTGTGCTAATTCCATCTCAAGAGCCATCCACAGCTGTACAATGAGTTTAATGAAAGCTATATAACTGTTAGTGCCATTAATTTCTTCAATGGCGCGACCACAAAACAGTCAATTTCATCTAAAATGACCATTACCCAACACACAAGCATAATAATCTATGCCTGTATGTGCAATTAAAAATTCAATGGAAGAAATGTTTCTTCCTGCTCGGGTTGAACAGTGAGAAAGTCAATGAACAAGAGAATCCTTTCAGCTCTGGTTGGCAGCATATAGTTCACCAAGTCATTGCTAAATATATAAGCATCCGTGGGGTGAGATTTAAACACCATTAAATTAAAATATTTGTGCAATAAAAAGTGATGACTTAAATGCTACAATATGTTCCTTGAATATCTCTCACATTAAAGAGTAATTGAACAAAAAGCCTCCTGGTTCCCCTAAAGGGCATGTCCCACAAAGATGCCCATTATCATCATTTTCAACTTGGAAGCCAAACTAAATAACAAGGAGTAATTTGCCAATTAAGACTTCCTTCTCTTCTTCCTTTATTCCTTAAATGCTGTTCGGAGGCTTTGCCAGTCAAATACATTTAGCTTCAATAGAGCAAGCAGAACACGGTAATTGGTTCCTTAACATGGTTAGCGCGGATGCACAACTGTCATCTTAAACACGCAGAAAGCCACTTCCATACAGTGACGGTGCTGACTTTGTTTTGCCAAGACCCGATGATTGCATGTGAAGTATACTTGACATACATGGATGCTGGGAGCCAAGACTTGTCTCTTGACATTATAAAGATAATGGCAAGTATAGCAACACTGTATTTTACCTTATGGAGCTCCAAAGCCTTCAGCAACACAAGCTCAAGGTTAAGAGCAATTTGGAGTACACACTCTTGTCAAGTTTATTCTTTATTATAAATATAAAATAAGGAAAAAGAACTTTAGAATGTCTAACACTGAAGCTCGTTGAGTTGAAGTCTTAACTCATCAGTGTGCACACAGAGGAGGGAGAAAAAGGCCTTTTGCCCCTTTATTAGTGCTTCAGGCATCCTGCCTTAGCTGCCACATTCTTTGCAATCTTTCTTTTTTCTTTTAACCCTGGCCTTATTGGACTTAATCTATACTCTAGGTAATGCCTGATAATAACTACCCAGATGGTTGACAGATGAGAGATTTCTCATTATCAGGATATTAAATGTAATGCGGGAGACTAGATGTAGCAGCAGGGTTGATTGAGTCCTGAAGGAATACTGATTAATGAAAAAATTATTTTGGTGAGTAATTAATATGAACATAATATCTTGTAGTGTCGGGGAAAAAAAAGATATATAAATAAGGGCTAACCTTATTATACCTGTCTCCATAAAATGAATAAAAAATCTGTATTACTTGTCAGCAGTTATAGTATTTGGCATATTAGCAACAAAGAGCAAAACAAATGAAAGTAATGTGAATATTTTTTCATTGCTGTCCCTGTCAGTCCAGTTCTTAAGCAGAAACATATGTCCATGTGGTGACTAAGATGTGTATTGCAAAGAACTGACAAGGACTTGTCAAATTTAAAGACAAACTGGAAAAATGACTAAAATGTAAAATTCTTCAATATTTGTCAATTTCTCCCTATAACTTAATAAACAGAAAACCAAATTGAAAAATTCAGAATAAAATTGCCACGCTATAACAATGATGAATTTGTAGAATTTTTCTAGCTCAGCTATTTTTGCCTGCATTCAGCAGTTTAGTTTAACAATGTGAATATGGCTTGAAACAATCTCATAGTCTGCAAACCAGCTCCACTTATGCCCAAAGATATTTGAAAACCTATACAGTATTCTTAAAAATCCAGAAATATCCTTACTACTACACTTGGGATTTATTTCAACTGAAGGCACTTGCTAGAGTTCCACTGATCCTCCATGCTTAAAGGTGTACTGTCAATCCCAATGATTTTTAATATAATTTTTACTAACCCTGTATTTAAAGGAACAATCAAAGCACCATAACCACTACAGTTGTGTGTAGGGATATGGTGCCATAGTAAACAAAGTGTTTTAGAAAGATTTGACTTCTTACCTGACGTCTTCTGGATGCTACTCCCAGCCTCCACTGCTATTGATCATCTAATGTTGTGCTTGAAATGTGGTGGGTACTGCCCCAGATGTTGAAACCCAGGAAAATAAATTGTCACAGTAAAAAAGGCACTGTCACGCCAAAGTGGGTCATTTGGGAGGCCCTCACTCTCTGGACCAATCCAAAGTAGACGTTCTCGCATATAGAACCAATAACAATGTGCAATTCTACAATAGCAATGATGGAGTCCCTCCATACTTGTGAAAGAGTAAATATTTAAAGTGCTTATGCAACAAATAAAAATTGTTGTTTTGAACACCACATTCTATTGGCAAAATGCTAATTTACCTTTATCTGTTTTAGTAATACAACAAATTATTACATTAATAAATAATTACTGTTACAGTAAAGAAAAAGAAAAAAGTGTATTTCCAGATGTTAATGTTTATTAACCAATCCACTTAAATACTCTACTCAGTCTCTGTTGATCATGTTTTTGTAATATTAACATTCCCTGTCTACTGTTATAGTGAACATTAATCTCTGCACGTAAAAAAAATAAATAAAAAAAGACAAAAAATGATTTTAATCTATTGAGAGAGGCAACACTTTCTCCAAACCTGTGTTTAGAATTCCTACAGCAAGTTGTGGCAATGACCTTAAATTGAGAAGTAATCACAATAATGAACTAGAGGGAAATGCATGAGGCTTGCTGTTTATGTAGAACCCTTCCCACACATAATGTTCTGTAGGGATAATCATGATGTTAAACTTGCAGACATTTCGACAGCTATCAAAACACTGAAAAATACACCAAATCACCAAATATTGTGCATGTTAAAATGAACAAGCGAAGCTCCTCTGATGGAAATACAATTATTTTTTGCTGCTGCACC
Organism: Pelobates cultripes; assembly: GCA_933207985.1. Taxonomy (NCBI): domain Eukaryota; kingdom Metazoa; phylum Chordata; class Amphibia; order Anura; family Pelobatidae; genus Pelobates; species Pelobates cultripes. The sequence continues at coordinate 118,735,242 of OW240917.1, read as the reverse complement.
ATTTATACGTAGAAGGCGATTTTAGCTTGGCAGGCATGAGACTGGGCATTACATTTGCATTACATAAAGAAAAACTACAAAGCAAATAAATATCACACATATTGATTAGAACATCAATAGAAGCGTGTGCTACTAATTTGCTGTGTATTTTGCAGTTTTATTGCTCTAAGTAAAGTATTTGAATATTACCTTTCAGCGTATCGTTACACATTCCACTGATTTATTTTATATTCGAAGAAGGGGTAGTGTCCCCTATTACACTACATATTTGAACAATTATAATGGGTTCTTTCTTCAGGCTTCCCTAAACTCCGGCCCTCCAGATGTTGCTGAACTACTACTCAGCCTATCTATTTCATTCATAGAATCATGGGAGTGGTAGTTCAGCAACATGTGGAGGGCTGGAGTTTGCGGAAGCCTGTGGGCGAATCATTTTTCTATCCCTATTTTGTATCACTTTACATATTATATACACTACAAGGTAATTTCTATGCGCTATGGTTCTCCTATGTTTGAAAGATCAATTTCAAAATGTAGGCCAAAACAGCTGATCTAGAAAATAAAACTCTAGATCAATTCTGTTTTCAGTTTGGCTATTTTGGCCTTAAATGTAAAATTCACTTTGAATTCTTGGAAATTCTCACTTAGTGAGTAGTCCTGTTACTGCTTGAAATACTTTCATCAGACGGAGAAGTAGGCTTGGTACTTTAAGAAACAAATCTGAGCCCTAACTGCCAGTGTTCTAGATTATTAAAATCTTGAAAGCTAATATAATTAACAAGATGAATACAAAATAAGAAAACCTCTCAGTATATTTTATGTCAGGTTCCTTTTAGCAAACCAGGTTAATTAAATGTATTCAAAGCAAATTTCCATTTTCCATTTGTTTTGTCTTTTTTACATTGAATGCAGTCATGATATTTATGTGCCTATGCCAAGGACACATGCATAAGATAATTGCAAATAAAAGGCACTGGCTCTTTCTATAGGATAAATACATTTGGTATGTCAACCCCAAATCAGTATTGTAACTAATCTGCAAAGTACCAATCTAACACAACTGAATATATCAAGTGAAATGGTCCAGTACCTTTAATACTTAGCTTCTGCAAAAGCATTTAGTACTCTCTCAATGATGGAGCTTGGCGCGGGGCTCTCATTAATCTATGGAAGTGGTTTAACAAAGGTTTACACTAATATGGGTTTTGGAAATCTATCTAATGCTCATATGACTCAATGACTTAAAGTAAACATTATTCACCTGACAATGGGTTATTGCTTGTCAAACAATAATAGTCTCTCTGCAGTTCTTCTAGTACACAACTGCCAGCTGTGTCAAGTAGATAATACTGTTAGACACAACTGTCTGTTCACGATCTCTTACTCCATTTTGTATCAAAACATAATGTGTGTTTGAAGGTGCTCTGTCTCCTGCAGTTGGATCTTTGCATATTTTGCAATTATCCCAACAGTGACATACCCACATGGGACACGGGGGCTTAGCAGTGTCATTGTACCTCCTCGAACAATATGCCACTCTGGCATTCCTTTTTGAAATACTCATAAATTCATTTTTGGTGACAGAGACACATTAAATCCTGCCTCATGAAGCAAGTAAGTTGCATTCATCAAAGCTTTTCCTATCCATGCATCTATCCATCCATTCATCTGTCCATTCAAAGTTGTACTTAGTTTTCATGCCACCCAAGAAAGAAATTTATCTTGGCATTAATATGACCCTACAAATACACAGACACACTCATAAACACACATAGCCATATACACACATGCCCATACTCATAAACACACACACACACACATGCATATATTCACACAGACTCATACACCCACACACATTCATATACACACAGACTCATATATACATTTATCTATGCTCACAGACTCATATACAAACACTCATTCATACAAGCAGACTCACACACAGACACAATCCTTATTCAATTTTTTGTTTGCTTTTTTTGTTACAATAAGGACCACCCAGCCTCCCTTTTCTTACATTGTATGGGAGAGCTAGAGTGGAACCTCATCCCTGGGATGCAGTGGGGAGCTGCTGGGATCTCTCTTTAATGACTGCCCAGCTATGGGCAGTTCTGTACCAATGCTTGAGCTGAGGTGACGTCACATCCAGGCTTCCGCATCAGTGCAGTTAGCGTGAGGTGTAAGCTGGTCAGTCAGTGCAGATAGAGCCCATCAGCTCCCTCGCAGCACAGCTCTGAAGCTCCATACAACAGCCATATCAAATAACTTTTTGCTTCAGTTTCTATTCTGCTCCAGTACAGACTTGAATGGCACTTTTAGTTTTGTTGTTAGGGTTTTTTGCCAGTACAAAGCTGTATAAATACATGACTGCCTGTCAAATGTTTGCTATGCATTTTCAAATTTACAGTTAATCATCTGTATCAAAGTAAAAGAAGGCTGATGAGAAAATGTTTTTCTATCTGTGGGGAACATGTGAGTTTAGAGGCAAGTGTGCTTTCTCGTTCCACTTCATATATATTGTATTAGCTTTTTCTCTCCTTTGCAAAGTTTCTCCCTGCGCAAGTTTTTTCACTTAGCACTTCAAACATGAGATTTTATGTCTTCTGCAGAATAGTTCCCCACTCCCAGCCCAATGCGATTCACTTGTCATACTGAATGCAAGGATTTCAGACAACATACAAATAGTCTCAACAAAGAATAATAAAAAAAACTTTTATAAACAACCAATAGCACGCTTTGGAAATGCTCGTTCAGCAATACACAAACTCCAGTACACCTCAGGGATTGTGGCAGACCGTTCTCAGACAATTTTTCTCATTTTGCGATACTTCTGCTTCAGTCTGAGAAGTGAACTCGTATACAATGGCTTTTATGAGCTTTTTTATATACCTATTTCCCAGCAAGCAAGGTTTTTAAACAAGCTCATTATGATAAATAATTCTCAAGGCATATATAGAGGTACGGTGCTAGCACAAATTCATTGTAATCATAATCATCCATTCCTAGTAAACTAAAGACCTGTTTCATACTGATCATCCATCAAACCAGTACAGCATACTGTAGTAGTTATGGTTCCAGCAGTCTCCTGTGAAGCTCTTTAAGCATGGTCCTAGTGCACATAGGACGGCATGTGCGTGTCTAATAGCACTCTCACACTGTGCTGCCAGAGAACCGTTCCCTGTTGTCTCCAGATGCAGGGAACCAGGGAAATAAATCAGGACAGTGGGATAGTATTCTGAAATAGAGACAGTGCAACCTAAATCTGGGTAGTTTGGAGGCCTGGATTTACCAAAATTAAAAATGTATATGTACCAAAATTATTTACCATACATTAAAGATGCATTGTCAAAAAGGCTCAGATGTCGAGGATCTGAAACCCCAGAAAGCATAGAGCGAGTGCATCATCCCACGCATTCGTGCCAAGCTCAAGTCGCTGTCTGCATAGTACACCCTTAGTTGGCCAGTCTGCATGATTGACAGCATCCTGACATACATTCACACCAATCTGACCTTCCAATTCTTCGGGCAGATCCAGCCCCAATCTGGTCAGTGCCCCATCTTTTAACCCGCCCACCGATGTCCTGCTTCATCAGACGCTGCTGTTGCATGAATTTAGAAGCGAGATATTAATAAAGGGTATGTGTTTTCTTGCAGCTGCATCCTGTAATATTTCCTTCAACACCACCTCCACCAGATACATAATGCTTGGGCGGTATAACTATTGTAATGCTTTCTGTCAATAAGAATCTGTAATTAGGCCTTCATAATTGTCATCACAGGGCTCAATTGCCTCCTGTTCGAGACCTATCCCTATGGTTCAGCCTCCGTTACTTATGCACAAGTAAGAAACCAACATACCTTAAGTGCATACTTATGCTGCATTTTTCTACCTGTTTAACCCCTTAAGGACACATGACATGTGTGACATGTCATGATTCCCTTTTATTCCAGAAGATTGGTCCTTAAGGGGTTAAAGAAGAAATGGGTTTGCAGCTAACTGCTGCATAACCCTGTACCCCTTTTCACAAAGCAACTTCTTTATTAGATGTATTCTGAGTACAATGAGCCAATAAGAAGACTCTAGCCCCACCGCCAATCGCTGTCCTATGATAATCTGAATTTTATTTCAAAGCTGTGCCAAGGGAAACAGGTACGAATAATAATAGAACAGTGAATGGCTGTGGGTCGGAATGATGTCAGCAGCACAGCTCCTGAATACATAGTAAAAATACTGTACATCTAATAAGGAAGCTGCTTTGTGAAAAGAGGTAATGTGGCTAAAGTTACAGGGTTATGCTGCAGCACTGCATTTTTGGTGTAACTTTGCCACAATGTCATTAGAATCTAGCTCTAGTAAACTAGTCTGTGATCTTGAAATCAAAGAGGCAACACAGCTGCACCACTGCCACAAGGCAAAACTGTGATGGGATGAACGCAGTTACAATGTAGCCAGCAATATTAAACACATTTGGCTTTAAGAGTGTCATACTATTCCTAACAGTTCCTAACAGTGCAGCAAGTATCAAAGGCACAAGAATAACTGAAATGCCAATGTCTGTGTCATGAAAAGCTTTGAAATGTCTCTATATGATATTACAGCTATGCTGACAACAAGCCATCTGTCGATTTCATTGAGCCTCCATGACGGCGTGCCCTTGTCAGTCCTACAATGCTCTCTGGCTACCGTCCTGTGTGCACAACACACTCAGTAACTCGGTTATTATCTTTATAAACATTGATGCTTAGATTACAACGAATAAATACTGATGGTGCATCGATAAATGTTTTAAAACTACATCTACTAACAATGAAAAACTAACAAAGTAGACTGTATATAATAATACCTTATTTACATTACATTACTAATACATTATTTCTAAAGTAATATTCAGCACTATGCAACCAGTCTAACAAACCTGTTTATTTAGGGTCTTTATGTAAGAAACTAATTTATCAAGGTAAAAGCAGGTGCGATTCTGGTCTAAAATGCTACAATATGAGCAATCACCATGGCAACCAATATAATTCCACTCAGCATTCTGCATTGAGCCTCAGAATAGCACCTGCTTTGCTTTGATAAGTCTCTCCTGTCATCTTTTCATTTACATCATAATCTGCTGATATTTTTTTTTTTTCAAAAGAGAGAGTTGTTTTTGTTGCTCCTCCAACCCTCCTCCCCTCCCCCCCACTATTTTTATGAACAGGGGTGCTCCAAAGGTAAAACCCCAGAGGTATCACTGAAATTGTAGATCTACAAAATCTAGCAAGCTACCCTTTTGCACCCCTGTTTTTGAATATCACTCAAGTAAGGCATGAGGAACTTGAAAAGAAATACAATTAAAGGCTATATTTTCTTTTGTGATTCTCTGAAAACCTACATTTTGATCCACGTTCTCTTAATTGTTCTAATGAATACGGGACTGTAAAAACAGCATTGACATGCACAATGATGCTAAAAGAAGTAAGAACAATTTGTACCAATCTCCATAATCCAACCATACATTACATTAGATGCAACAAAAAAAACCTCGTAGAAACGCAATCCATCTGTGAAATTTCCACCTGAAGTTATAACTGTAATTTTGAGACTTGCATCATCGTTGTCTAAGCACAATTGTTACAGAGCCTTTTACAAGATGCTAATATGCCAGCATTTCAAAATGAAACAGCAAGCTGAATTATAGTGTGAGGATAATAAGACAATGCATATCCAGCAGAAGAAATAGATTTATTCCAGACACATATAACCAAAGATTTATGATGGCTCATCACTCTCCTTGGTGTCATAAAATTTCAATGGCATTAGCTTGTAATCACCAATTACGTGGGTTTATCAGACCGAATGGAGCAAATGCTCAGCAAATTGATGTCTTTTGCAACTTTTGCTTTGTATAGACCAATGCACATAATTTTCCGATAGCTACTTGCTGCATATTTTAAAAGGACATGTTCAGATGATTTAACTGTTGAGCACACGGCAGCAGCAAAGCATGCCTACCTACCAACCAGTATTGCATAATATTGCTATTGTATACAGAGCGTGTACCATGCTTAAATGTGGAGCATTAATTAGTGATTAATAATTTATGTTAGCATATTTTCTTAAGGGAACACTATAGCACTATGAATACAAATGTGTGATGCAAGGAGAAAAATAAGTAGTTTTACTTACCTTTCCGTCCCTGCAGTGCTAGTCCTCGAAACAGTCCCTGCCTTCTTGTCTGAGATCAGCAAGAACTATGATCTCAGCCAATCCATTGCTTTCCCATAGGTAGGCATTGGAAGCTAATGTGTGGCAAAGCACCGCCCTAGGCCAATCAGATGGTCTCTATGACATCTTACTCTGCTATTTCATTGGAAGCACTTCTAGTGCTTGAGTGAAAGCTACTAGAGGCACTTAAACCCTGAACACAGCAATGTTATCAGCTGCAGGGTTAAAATGTGTGTGTGAGGAGAAGGGGGGAAGCACAGATTCCAGACCACATCATTGAGATGAAGTGGTCTGGGTTCCTATAGTCCCTTTAAGAGAAGAATGTTATTGGTACATTTATGACAACGTTATGGATTCAAGAAGGATGGAAAGTACTATTATTTTTAACTTAATGATTTCTCCTAGTCATCACTACATGTAAGAGTACAGTTTCTGTAAAATAAAGAAACACTCGGAACGTACCATTTTCTATCTTGTAATAAATTAATTTTACCCACAGACTGTCATGGAAGAATCACGTGAGCATTGTTTATTGTATTTAAAGAAACACTATAGTCACCAGAACAATGTCAGTGTTTTGTAGTTGTTTTGGTGAGTATAATCATTCCCTTCAGGCTTTTTGCAGTAAACACTGTCTTTTCAGAGGAAAGGCAGTGCTCCCATAACAGCCTAGGGATAACTCCGCTGGACACTCCCCAGATAGCTGCTAGAGGTGCTTCCTGGGTCAATGCTGCACAGTGTGACTGACATTCAGTGTCTCCACCCTCTGCTTTGAGACACTGAACTTTCCTCATAGAGATGCAAGTTAACTGTGAAGAGGTGAGAGTCCTTCCACTACTGTGAACATATACATGAACATTTTGAATTACTCACCAGCTGACGCAGGAATATCTATAAACCCAAATGTGTTATAGGATTTGTGAACTGCATCTACCTATATAATATTTTCTGAATTTAAAATAATTATTGTGATGTCATTGCTGATTTTAGGAAATCCTATAACAAAAATGAATAAATGGAGGCTGTTTTGGATAAAATAATGATTGGGGATTGCTGTGAGCTGATTGCACTTATGGAGTGTACTTTTTTTTTAATTATAATCACACCCAATAAAATCAGCAATACGGCCACACTAAAAATTGTGAATTGGTAAGAGAAAACAATAATTCAATATTATTTCAAGTTCTCATCAAATATATACTGATAGCATATAAAAAAAAAACCACAATAACATTGTCATATTTCTATAGAAAAGAAGATTGCAAGAATTGACTTTGAACAAAATAATTTCGACAATAAAGCGTTACGAAATATTTCTACATGATGAAACATACAATACAACGAAGACTGTACACGACATGCAGAACTCCTGCTGCTGTATACTGTAAATCTTGTAGGCTACACACGTAGGAAACCTTGGCAGTCTATGTATTTACGCTAAGAGCAAGAGTGTACAAAGCACATTCATTTTTTTTTATAACATGTCTTTAACAATCTAGATAACTCTGTCAATTACAACTAAAGAAAAATAATAATTGCTCTGTTAGACAACCGAGAATAAAAAACAAAACAAAAAAAAACACGAAACACCAGAAAACTATTATTTTAATGGAAAGTTGACATAATCCAGGAGCGCTCCACTAGATTATTCCATTACTGTGTTTTTAGACCTTATCTCCTGGGTCAGGAGCCAAGAAGCCACCTGCATTTCAGCTCTATTAGCCATCTGCACAGATATGATGCTTCATTTCATCAAAAAAATGCTCCCCGAGCATTTGAATGTATTGCCATGTGGATGTCTTGCAGATGTCTAAAGAGAAATGACTGTGTGAAAAACAATGCTCTAAGACTGGGTAAATAATAGTACGTGATGTATGGAAGCTGTGCTGATAGTGGTATGGCATCCAGTGATGGGTTCCAATGTAACCAGTTGCCAGTTAGAAAGCCTTGATGTGTGCTATTGCAATTTATTTCTATCCGTCACTCTATTCTCTTGTGATTCTTAAGATTTATTACTTTAGAATATAAGAGAAAATATTCACAATTAAGCATTCTTTTTTTGTGTGTGTTTATTTTGTGGGGGGGGGGAGGGGGGAGGGGAGGGAGGTTGTTCACAACCAAAATGCAAAATGAAAGCCAATATGTCCAACTCAGATAATTGAATTTTTTAAACACCTCGGTCCTTAGTTGAGACTCATACCAACATTTAGAAAAAAAGGGGGAGGGAAGTTGCTTCCCTCCTCCTTTTATTTACTAGTATTAATAAACTATGACTATGGTTTGGGTTGTTCACTCTCCGTACCTCATACTGTAAACAAGCACGAGAAACCTTCCCCTGTGGACTATTTCATACCTACATTTGCTGGTAGAGTAAAGCTAACTATGCTCACACATATCTGATATCCTAATCCAGGCATAGGCAACCTTCAGCACTCCACATGTTTTGGACTCAGGGCCAGCCTTAGGCCTTTGGGAGCCCTGTGCGTTAAATCTTCACAGCGCCCCCCCTTCCCATCCGCCCCTTCCCCACTCCTTCCCCCCCTCCTTCCCCGTTCCCACACCCTGTCACACACACAGGCAGACAGCCATACACACACACAAACACACGCAGGCAGTCACTCACAGACAGCCACACACAAACACACAGACATAGAATGTGACAGCAGATAAGAACCATTCGGCCCATCTAGTCTGCCCAGACAGTCACACATAGGCAGTCTCACACACACACACACACACACACACAAACACACACAGGCAGACAGCCACACACACAGGCAGGCTGTCACACACAGCCACACACAAACACACAGGCAGACAGCCACATACACAGAGGCAGACAGCCACACACACACTGCGCGCACGGATTACCCGCACGCAGACAGTCCACACAGTCAAACGCCTGAACAGTGAAACACACACGTACAGACAGTCACACACACGGAAAGACAGTCACACACACACACGAACACACACACACACACAGACAGTCAGTCCACACATACACACAGACAGTCACGCACGGTCCAAGCACACGGGCATTTATTTTACGCGGAGCAGACGGCCACACGCAGGCAGACGATTGACCACGGAAGATCACACACACACACGACGGCAGACAGTCAAACACACGAACAGTCACTTTTACGCACCACACACACACAGTCACACGCAGACAGTCACACACACAGGCAGACAGTCACACACACACAGGCAGACAGCCACACACACAGGCAGACAGTCACACACACACAAACACACAGGCAGGCAATCATACACACAGACAGACAGTCAAACACACAGACAGTCACACACCCACACACACAAAATAAGACAGTCACACACACAGGCAGACAATCACACATAGTTACCTCTGTTCCTTGTGGACGCAGACAGGCAGTGCAGCTCCTGGATTATGGTTGTTGGGGGAAGCAGGGACTCCTTCCCTTGCAGTTACATGGCATTTTAGCTCCGCCCATGCCGCACATTAAGCCCCGCCACCGCCTCACAGTAACGTTTTTGCTTGGCTTATGTCATGAAAAAAAGCTCCATGGATGTACACGTCCCTGGCTTATCTGACTTCTCTGGAGTACTCTCAGAGCAAAGTAAGATATCTTGTTGACATACTATATAAGGGCACTTCCAGATGAGTGCCTATTTTGTAGCTGCAGTTGTTCCAAGCAACATTAACTAATAATTCCTTGTTAAAGGGTTCCGAAAATAACAGTCAATATTTCTGGACTATAAATTCTCTTCTCTCCTTCCTACTACTGTCCTCCCCCCTTGCTTTTTAAAAAACTAAGTTTTATAAAGATTATTCACCTGCAGATGTCTTCATGATCTCCTCCAATCGTTGCTTCTCATGGTGTGAAGGTATGCATGCACTGACAAAAGCTGCACTCATCCATTCAAAGACTGCAATCAGCAACATTTCATTCCCAGACTGAGTTTTACTTGCTCTGGATGAGGAACAGGGATGGAGGGACCACTACGTGAATTAGGCAGCCGCCTAGGGTGCACCGACCCAGAGGGCGCAATGTCCAGGTGAACTGCAAGACTCAAGCACACTGCACAGTGCTCCCCTCCTGACGGTCACTGCTTGTAGCATGGCAGAGCCATAGACCTCAGTAGAGCATCTTCTGTATCCTTTACCTGGACTGTCAGGAAGCTGCTTGCTGGGAACATCTTCCTGTCAGTCCGTGTAGAGTAAACAGAAGATCATCAACCACAGTCCACTTGGCTATGCTACATGGAGGGAGGTAAGCAGGCACTGGAGTGGAGAGGGGCGAGAGACCACAAGAGGGAGGGGGAGGAAAACTGACTGGTCTGTGTGGAGAATGAGACACAGAAGTGCTAGGGGACAAAGAGGCACACAGAGTTGCTGTGGGGCAAATAGAGACACACAGAGTGCATGGGGGGCAAAGAGACAAATAAAGTGGATGACGGGGACAAAGAGGCACACAAAGAGGCTGGGAAGCACAAACAGACACAAGGAGCTGGGGGACAGAGATGTGCACCCTAGGACTGAGGTGTGCAAAGAGACACACACAGTGGTGGAACTACCCCGGTCGCAGGGGTAGCAGCTGCGACCAGTCCCGCTACTCCAGGGGGCTCAGCTGCCATTCGGACCCCTGCAACCATGGCGCACGCCGCCATGTGTTGCGGCCCTGGCTCACGCAGCAGAACCGCCAGAAAGTGACTGCCCTAGTCACTCCTCCCAGCTTACAGCGGGAGCCGTGCAGGAATAAGGAGGAGGAAGTCAGACTCTCATCAGGATGAGCTACTGGACCCCAGGGAAGTCACCCTCCTGCATCTAAAAGGTAGGAAACAGGAGGGTAACCAAAACATTTTGTATATGTGTGTGTTTGTTTGTAAGTTTGTGTGTGTGTGTGTGTGTGTGTTTGTGTATGTGTGTCTGTATGAATGTTTCTCTGTGTATGTATATGTGTATGTATGTGTGTCTGTATGTATGTGTGTTCGTGTGTATGTGTGTGTGTAGTTCTGTGTGTCTGTATGAGTGTGTATATGTGTGTGTTTGTATGTATGTGTGTCTGTCTGTCTGTGTGTCTATATATGTGTATGTGTGTGTGTGTGGGGGGGGTGTTTGTGTGTATGTGTGTGTGTTTGAGACGAAAAAATAAGCAAACAAAAGGTCTGGAAGGGAAGAGACATACAGAGCAACTGGGGAGAAAATGGCATACAAAGGTGATTGGGGGGAAGAGACCCACAGAGGACTGGGGAAGAGGGAAAATAAACACGCAAAGGGGCTGGTGAAAGAAAGAGACACACAAAGGGGCTGGGGGAAGAAAGAGACAAAGTAGGCAGTTTTTTGGGGTGGGGGTGCAGTAGTTGGTAATGCCTAGAGCACAAAATTGATTCATACCGGCCCTGAGGACCAAAGAAATACTGGACACAGTCCACTTCATTGAGATGATCTGGGTCACAATAGTGTTCCTTTAATTCATACTATTTTATTTTAATTTTCTATTTAAAAGATGGAAATTTGCATTACAAAGTTTCACTACACAAAAGTGCATGCACATAAATTCTCATAATTTTTAAAAAGGGAGAACAATAAAATAAGACATACAAAAATCAAGATATTTTGAAAACATTTCAAAGGATCTTTACAAATTAATGTCTAGACAGGCAACTCAGGTACAAAAGGTATAAGTAACTGTTATCCTCATCACACTGCATGCAACAGTTATTTTTATCATTAAAAAAATTGGATTTTTAAAGAGAAACATATGCACAGGAATTACATAATTACAAATGTACATGTCTCTAATACTCTAAATGTCCATTTTTAACACTTTAAAAACTCGAACTCGATTACAATATGATAAATACAAAGGTTCTAGATGGCTTATGTGGAACTGTTTAGGGTTAGTGGATTGTCTTTGTTTAAAATTAGTTAATAAGAAGTCTGTCTATGAAAGATATATTTGTTGTCCTTAGTAGAAACTGTTGGCCAGAGAGTGTGTTATCTTTTAATAAGTAGTCTCATGAGATATGCACCCTCTGGAGGACACACCATTTATCGTTGTTTCCGTCTATGAATTTCAAATTACATTAAAACTGAAAATATAAACAAGTTGTAAAATAATGTCCAGTCCTGAGATTCTGTGTTACAATAATAAAAACTAATTGATTATCATCCATGATGAATATATAACCGTCATTTTGATTCAATTTTCATTTTAAAAGTCTGTGCTTCAAAACTGTAGGAATTATGCAATTCCACTGGTGATACTAATCCAATAATATAAATAGAAAAATTATAAAAGATAAACAAACATTTCTTTGACTTTTATTGAGGAAGAACATGGTACACACCAATATCTTTTATCCTCTCTTGAAACAAGCATAGGCTGCTGGCTCCATTCTTTTAAATTTTCTTTTCTCTTCTTTCTCTTTACCTACTGTTCCTATATGCCAAATCTATTGTGTTAGAATTAATTATTTGCCTGGTGTTATCTGTTGTACAGTGCTGCAGAATATATTGGCGCTATATAAATAAATGCCCTAGTAAATTAATTTTTTTTTTAAGTTCCAAGTAGTTCATATAAGAAAAACTGAATCTTCGTTGTATCTTTGGGTCGTATGCCTTTTGCATGAATAGTTTACAGATGAAGGCTGGGATATCCAAAAATAATCTTCTGGGGGTAGGGTTTGTAGGGGGGAAGTCATAATCTATATAGACAGACACTACTTAAATCAAAGGAAAGACATTTTTCACAAGGACCACTTGCTGTTTGTTGCCCTAGCCTGCAGACACCAACAGACTGGGGGTATCTGTGCTGAGCTGCTCTGTACAGTCTTTCAAGCATATTCTTTGCACTTATGTTCTGTAAAGTTCATAGTAGGGTTTGTGGTAAGATTAGATTCCACTGACATTTTAAATTGTCATGTTGATGAATGTGTTTCCAGTTCAAAGGCAGCAAGTGGATATCTACTCTGACCAAGAAAAAGAGCAGGGAGCGGAAGTAAATGTAGCAATGTTTTTCCATTCATTTTTTTCTGTGTGAATTGAGCAGACTTTCACTTTCTGAATGAACATATAAAGTGTCAGATTTACTAAAAATTCGAGTCTTTAGAGTAATAAACTCTAAAAATAATAGTGTTTTCAACTAGTAATAAATCAACCGTAAAGTGTAATGTAAGTTCAAACAAAACAAGATAATATGAAAATACATATTGAAGCAAAAAGCAAACCATCATTATTCAGTATTGTAAATGTCAATGTTGGTAAAGTTAACTGCAAAAATAACACAGTTATTGTATCACATATTATTGTGAGTTTATAATACTGCACGTATTGAACTTATACTATACTGTGATATCCACTTCAAAGCAATGAGTGTCTATAAATTACAGTTAGAAAGTGTTTCTGATATGTCATGTGATACATGTAGCAGAGAGCTGGTCTTTCACAGGTTATCTCCACTAAAGATCCCAGTGAGGCTCAGGAACAAGTAATAAAATCCCATATAACAATAGTCACAGCAAGCAAGGTAATCCACGAATATCCCAATACAGATCCCAATGACTGGACGACACACAGGATCAGGAGCAGAACTAAACTTTTATTCCCAACAACCTTCTTTTAAAGCTTTCTCCCATGCAAGGGAGGGATTCACATTAATTAGTACAATATCCAATAGTGTAACTGTTACCTCCCACACATCTCCTCCCCTCAGGGTGACACATAATCCACTTATACATACTGCAGTTTTACCCGATTTCTGGATGTACCCCAAAATAGTCAGATAGAATTATATAATGGGTACCCCCTGGTAGCCCTGATCTGGCTAACTAACATATTCAAAATTCACCCAGATGGGACCAGGGGTTCAGGAGTTAGGTAGAAGAGGCAATTTGACCGACCGCACACGAGGTAGTATCCGAAAAAGGCTCCATGTGTTTTGGCCTTGCGGTTGGTCTCTGTTAGGGATAGAAATACTTGCCATCCAAAGTTAAATCGGTATTTGTATTAATTCCCTTGTTCGGGACATTTATTTTACCTAATGAGGGGCTGGTTGGCCCCTCCGTTCGGGAGTTATGGAGCTCTGGAGGTCTCAGCGGTGTTCGGTAATTGAGTGTCCGATTTGAGTTCCAGACACTCAATGACAAAACACAGCTGAGATTTTCTTGCATAAGATGGCCGCCGCCATGCGGTTCGTATGCCGAACAGTGACCACCCAGATATATACAAAGTAACGATTGCATGGTCAATTAGTTTGCGGTTACAGAGTGTGAAAAGCTTAACGAGGTACACACTTCTCTCTGGGGTGGTCTGATGGTTCGGTATTTTCATTGTATGGAACACGGAATGAAAACTACCGAACAATCAGACAAAGGCTACATACAATACAGGTATACATGGGAATAATTACACAAAATGCATTTTTAAAACGAACTCTTGAGGACAGCCCAATGCCATCCGCTACAATACATTTTTTCATCTTTATTTAACAACAAAAATCATTTTCTGTATTTATTGAAGTTGAGAGAGTAAGAAATAAATGGAAGGATATGGTTGCCTACAGATCCATTCTTCTTCATACTGGATCATCTCAGAAAAGTCATCCAGGCAACTCATTTTATATGTAACAGACTTGGGCATTTGTTTTTTTGGAAGAATCGCAATTTGGACAGAAATTAGCTCATTTGTCCATTTGGCTGAATATCAAATCTCTGCAAAGCACAACTGAAGAATGAACTTATGAACGAATGGTGCAACGAATGAAATTCTTACATGGTCGATTTGTTTATTAATTCATTCTTGTAAATTCATAAAATTGATACCCTTATGTAGGTTTACCATATTTAAGGGGACCAAAGTATGGAGCTATTGTGTGTAGTAGCCAGCTCACTTATTTACTATCCTTAAAGGCATATCGTAATTTTAATCTTTAATCTGTTTAGTAGATAGCTACTTTAACACAGATTCCTTAAATATTAAAATCCCACATAAGGGTACGAAATGAGGGAATTATATACTTATCTAAACCACTTATCTGAAAGAGCAAATGCAGCGTTCTATTTGTCTGAATGGAAATCCCTAACTGAAAATATTGAACAAATTTCTGCCAAGACAAATCGACTAATGGACCAAGCATGTTTTGGACAAAATTAAATACATTTCTAACAAATTCATTCAGATGAACCAAAAATCTAATAAGTAATATGGTAGTAAGTAGTCTGAAATAATAATAATAATAATAATAACAAAGTATTTAACCAGGAAAGGTAAATTCAGATTACTCTGGTTTTCAAGTACGTCCTGTGGATGTTACCTTACCCCAACATCCAGGGGTTGTTACTATTACCCAATTTAATGGGTGTATTATCTTTAAATAAACCAAAACATTTTCCCTTAAGATTCGGGATACTACATATATTGGAATCTGTTTCTTAAGATAGGGTTATGATCATTGTGAAGCAAACATTTTCCTCTAGCTATAATACAAGTCCCTACAAGCTTTATTTTAATTATAAAAATAGCTTGGTATGCTCCTAAAATTAGGTGCAATAAGATCCAGGAGTCAGTTCACTTAGAAAAGGCTTTTCTATGTTAAAATATACACAGCTAGTATATATGGGGTGTATATCTTTAAATCTGCTAAAAAGCAGAATCAAATTATTACACGCCAAGTTGTTCTACTTGGAATTGCAAGATGAACGCTGTAATACAAGGTATATATAGGAAAACAGTATGAGGAACTGTTTCCTATATGGCAAAAGACTTATACAGTTAAGAGTGTATGTGACTTTAAATCTATTGGGACATGACAAAATATTGGTCAATATCCCATACTATAATGCATAAAAAACCAAATGTAAAATTTAAAATTTATACTGTTAGATGGATCACTATATGTTATAAAACTATATAGAGAATTAAATAGATAAAAATTAGATAAAAATAGTATAAAGTTTATTAAGTAATAACAATATTTAAAATTATTCAAATATGAACAAAAATTAAAAAATGAAAATCAGGAACGTATGGCAAGAATGTTACCAGCACTTTAGCAGTCTTTGTATCAACTGAGCTGCAGGGACCACCCAGGATGGATATGGATACAGTATTGCTCTCACTGTGATCTCTGGCTGCCGGCTGTGAGGTTAGCGTGCGTCCCAGACCTCACTCTGAGGGATGCACGCTTGTCGGCCGGTCGGTCCCCAGATGCTTCAGTATCACACTCTCAATGAGGAGATGTTGTTAGCTGCCGATTTGCTGAACTTCTGCGTCTGTATCCTGCTTGTCTAACGCGTTTCGTGGGTGTCAGCCCCACTTCATCAGAGACGAGATAGAGACTCAATAGTCTGTTTTCAAATAAATATGCATTCAACTAATTGTAATTGGTGGCACAAGTGTCATTATTAACAAACATTGTTAAGCAACATTAAATGCTCAGTGTTTAACCCTTAGTATTGAATATATGTACATATAAAAAGATCGTAATTACAATGAAATACAAAATAGTTCATTGGGAAAAGTAATAATAATTAGTTCAACTTCAGTTCTTCACATACATATTTAGAAGGGTTTCAGAGATATACCAATGAATGTTGGAAACAGTATAAATATATGTCAAAAAAATATATATGAATATACACAAATCATGATTACAGAAAATTGGATAATTCATTGCAGAAAGTACTTCATTAGAATTAAATTCTTCATAAACACATCGAGAAAGAATTCAGGGGTATAACCATAAATATCCAAAAACAGTATATATTAAAAGAATTGCAAGTGATGTACATTTAAAAATGATTAAAATCAATTAAGATTATCACAGAGTATAAAGACTGTAACATACATAGAAACGATGTGGAATGCGAGATGATCACAGAATATGACAGAATATACAAAATACCAATAAAAGATAGATAAATAGATAAAATCAGCCTTAAGATGCATAAAGATAATATATATTATATATATCTATACGGATACATAGGATGGGACGCAATGATTACATATGGGTATTCAGTAAAATTAATCTGAAGGGAAACAAAGGACAAAAAGAGTATATGATATCTGTACAGGGAAGAAAGATGTAGATTAATTTGATCATTAGGATACATACTCAAAGATGTGCAAAAATTGTGCAAAGGATAATGGGAAATATAGAGACTTTAGATGTTGCACTTCCCAAAACAGATACCTCCAGGAACATAATCATATTAAATCATATAGTGGAGATAATTACCTGGTTCCAACCAGTGTATGTGTTGATCTAAACTATGAGCATAAGATATATGTGTATAATACATCGCAAGGTAAAATTCTTCTAATGCACCTTGTGATTATTTATATATATAATCACACACACCATTAAACTGAGAGTCTTTTGGGACAGCTAATATAAGTTCACTTATCTATCTATTTATTTATTTCCTACTAAGTCCCTTTTGTATTGTCAACACTAATATTTATGTATCACATATGTCTCTACACTTAAGGGAAACACTGTGATCATCTCACCACTAAAATGTAATTTTTGATGCACGTAGTCGCAAGGAATATAAATAAATCTTGCGATGTATTATACACATATATCTTATGCTCATAGTTTAGATCAACACATACACTGGTTGGAACCAGGTAATTATCTCCACTATATGATTTAATATGATTATGTTCCTGGAGGTATCTGTTTTGGGAAGTGCAACATCTAAAGTCTCTATATTTCCCATTATCCTTTGCACAATTTTTGCACATCTTTGAGTATGTATCCTAATGATCAAATTAATCTACATCTTTCTTCCCTGTACAGATATCATATACTCTTTTTGTCCTTTGTTTCCCTTCAGATTAATTTTACTGAATACCCATATGTAATCATTGCGTCCCATCCTATGTATCCGTATAGATATATATAATATATATTATCTTTATGCATCTTAAGGCTGATTTTATCTATTTATCTATCTTTTATTGGTATTTTGTATATTCTGTCATATTCTGTGATCATCTCGCATTCCACATCGTTTCTATGTATGTTACAGTCTTTATACTCTGTGATAATCTTAATTGATTTTAATCATTTTTAAATGTACATCACTTGCAATTACTGTTTTTTAGTATTTATATACCCTGAATTCTTTCGATGTTTATGAAATTTAATTCTAATGAAGTACTTGCAATGAATTAGCTGTAATCATATGATTTGTCATACGACATATATTTATGTTTCCAACATTCATTATCTCTGAAACGCTTAAATATGATTGAACTAATTATTACTTTTCTATTTCATATTAATCTTTTTATATGTACATATATTCAGGTTAAACACCCTGAGCACAATGTTGTAATGTTTGTTATCGCCTACTATTTGAAGACTATTGGAGTCTCTGCGTCTCTGATGAAGTGGGGAATGACTGGCTTGGGATACAGGCATGGCGGCAGTAGCATCTCCTCATTGAGAGTGTGATACTGAAGCATCTGGGGACCGACCGGCCGACAAGCGTGCATCCCTCAGAGTGAGGTCTGGGACGCACGCTAACCTCACAGCCGGCAGCCAGAGATCACAGTGAGAGCAATACTGTATCCATATCCATCCTGGGTGGTCCCTGCAGCTCAGTTGATACAAAGACTGCTAAAGTGCTGGTAACATTCTTGCCATACGTTCCTGATTTTCATTTTTTAATTTTTGTTCATATTTGAATAATTTTAAATATTGTTATTACTTAATAAACTTTATACTATTTTTATCTAATTTTTATCTATTTAATTCTCTATATAGTTTTATAACATATAGTGATCCATCTAACAGTATAAATTTTAAATTTTACATTTGGTTTTTTATGCATTATAGTATGGGATATTGACCAATATTTTGTCATGTCCCAATAGATTTAAAGTCACATACACTCTTAACTGTATAAGTCTTTTGCCATATAGGAAACAGTTCCTCATACTGTTTTCCTATATATACCTTGTATTACAGCGTTCATCTTGCAATTCCAAGTAGAACAACTTGGCGTGTAATAATTTGATTCTGCTTTTTAGCAGATTTAAAGATATACACCCCATATATACTAGCTGTGTATATTTTAACATAGAAAAGCCTTTTCTAAGTGAACTGACTCCTGGATCTTATTGCACCTAATTTTAGGAGCATACCAAGCTATTTTTATTCTACTTTTAAACGGAGTACTGGGTGAAACTCCTGCACACATCCAGTTTGAGTCACTTTACTACAAGTCAGACTCCCTCATCTCTGGGCATTGCAATAGGCATACCAGACTATCCTACATTTATTTTAATTATGTTTATGTTCTCCTTCATATAAAAGCGCAGCAAGTGGGCAGAGTGTTCAGTATTTGGTTCACAGAGTGTTTGGTTCACAGTTCGTCCCCGTCCCTGTCCCCCCCAAAAAAAAGAGAATGTGTGACAATGTAATGAATGTCTCTTTTATGCAAATTTAATAAATGCTGAATGATTTATGCAACTGTGGTATGTACCTGGACTTCCTTAGTGGCCCCGCAGTAGCTCCAAATATTTATAATAGTATATGTAAGTATTAAATGGACATGAAGTGTGTATTTCATTTTTTTAATAGTTTGTTGTGATTTTGGTGTGCTGCCAATCATTCATCTACAGAAATGTAAACTGGGCTGTAATATAGCAATTAATGAGATAGGCATTCCCAAGCCATACAGAAAAGCTCTATTGTTTTGCTGCATTCTTTATGTACAAATGGAATTGTAAAGAAAAGAAAGGCTCTGAGAAAAATGTTTCCAGAGTCTGAGCATTTTGTAAAGTCTGTGAGGAGAGGAAGGGTCAAGATCTCCCATGTGTTCGGAAACATAACAGATCAAACTTTGATATTAGGAATTATAATAACAGCCATTGTAAATGAATCTGGGAATATAGGTGAAATGTAAACAATGCAGTGTTTTCCTTTATTCTAGAAAATAAATACTGTAACTGGAGCTGTGAGTGGTATCACTACTGGTCTGCGCAGGACGCTAATATTATATCCTGCTCTGGCCCGAGAACTCCATCTGACCTATTTGCTTCAGCTTTTAGTTTATAAATTGTGCTGATTAATTATGTTTCTAGTTATATATATATATATAGTTTCTTGTATGAGTGTATTTCAGTGTTTTTTTCACAGAGAGTGGGGTGAGCTGACCAACAAAAAAGGTATTTTACTACCAGGCATGTGGAACTCATAGCTTAGCACCCAGCCATCCACCTGATCTATAAGAAAAAAATGCTTTGTCAGACCAGTCAGACCTTCTTCCATTGCTCCATGGTTCTGATGCTCACGCCCAGGGCCAGCCTTAGGCCTCTAGGGGCCCTTTGCAAAATATCTTCACAGCTCCCCTCCCCCCAGACATACCCCTTCATTCATATATAGTGTGTTTAAAGGAGTGTAATGTTTGTTTACGGGATTTATTAGATGTGTGTGAGAGGCGTTATGGCTGTGTGTGATATGCATGCCATGTGCTGGTTGTGTGTGAAAATTGTAATGGGTGTATTGGCTATGTGTGATATATGTATGCATATATTTAACTGGCTGTGTATGATATTTGTGCTGGGTTTATTGGATGTGTGTGATGAGTATTTAAAATACGTGCAAAAAAATATGTATGTAGGCCCATGTGTGAATACAGATGTGCATTTCTGCAGATTCACATGCACACAGTTAAACGCATACACTGTCAAATACAGCCACATGTACACAGTCCCAGGCACATAGTCACACACAGTTACAGGTAGTCAGTCACACACACAGGTACAGGCAGACAATCATACAGTCACAGACAGACAGTCGTGCATACAGTTACAGGCAGGCAATTACACACAGTTACTGGCAGACAGTCACACAGACACAGTTACATGCAGACAGACAGACATGCACACAGTTACAGGAAGACAGACACAGCTACAGGCAGGCAGTTACACACACATACACACACACACACACACATGCACAGTTCCAGGCAGACAATCACAAATACAGTAACAGATAAGAACCAGCGCTTTTTACATAAATGAAGTATTAAAAACCAATACAATGGGTAACAGATATATTCAGATTAGCTGCTAAACATTCATATGGTGCTTCCAACACCTCAACTAATAAGATAATCAAAAAACAGAAAAGAATGTAGCGCTTATGAAGCTCAATATTTACTTGTATAATAGTCTCTGAGGAATATGTTCGGTATTGGTAACCAAGTGCAAACAAAGAGCTGTAAACTCAGCTCTAGTTGGTATCACTTTTGGATCCGTTTAGGCGATCCTCCCCTTATCAGAGTTTTCTCTGCTGGGTCCGTATGGGTGGTTTTTCCTCTTCTTTGGTTAGTTCCCCATATTGTAGTTTTTATCCTAAGAAGAGGGCAAAAACACGGACGATTGCGCAGCACAATTGTGATTCTTTTATAAGATAATATAAATTCCCAAGTGGGTACTTACAAGCCTGGAGTCAGATATTTTGACTCAATTTTCACGTATTGTGCAGTGTGAGACTGCACTCCCATCAAGCAAAGGCAGGGGCAGGTAAGTTAGGTAACTCC
The DNA here is from genome assembly GCA_933207985.1 of Pelobates cultripes. NCBI lineage: Eukaryota > Metazoa > Chordata > Amphibia > Anura > Pelobatidae > Pelobates > Pelobates cultripes. Next base: position 118,713,479 of record OW240917.1, on the reverse strand, counting down.
AGAAATTCAAATAATATTAAAATTAGCTTTATTATAAAATAAAAGGGCATAGATATGCCTAAAATCTATTTATAAAACAAATAACATCAATATGTTAAAGTGTAGAAAACCAGAACGCGTTTCGCCACTATCCTGTGGCTTTTTCAACTGGATATATTAATACAATATTACTGTTCGTTAGATCCTCTTTAAATACCTGTTTTGGCGGCAAAGGGTGCTGGCACCGTAACACGCTATTGCCACCCACAGGCAAAGCGTGTGCGGGTCAAGCCTCGGTCCCGTTTACATACACAATCAGCAGGTGAAATTCTCATGCTGAAATACAATACCGGCAAGTGTAATCATCATGCTGCGATACAACGTAGCAAGCACCTCACATCATTAAACGGCAAAATCAGTCTCTTTGTGATCTTGCCGTCAAATACTTATCAAAAACCATTCCAAATATATCATTTTAGTTCATCACTTATCGAAAGTGTTTTTAGATATTGTCCATACACATATTTGTTAATTTCTTTAACCTGTGTTCTCTCTGGATGACGGTATCAGTTCTCACTTATCAAAAAGACATTTTTGTTGTAATAAAACAGCTTATCCATTGTATCAAATAATGTGACATCTCATATAATAATTGTTATTCCACTTATTTCTCATCAAAACTGTTCTTTCACTTATCTCACATATTTTCACATCCACCTTCTTCTTTTCTTATTCCATCCTGTGTCCGATGTGATAAAGTTCATGTGAACAGAATCCCTTAGATAACCAGGGAATGTGTATTATACATAATCAGAGAATGTATATTGCACATAATTCAGATAATCCATCCAGCTCCATAAATCAAAAAGGGCAATTCCTCAGAATTCGGAGAAATTGCAGTGAGGTGAATTACGAAGACCAATCACTGCGTATAAAGACAGATTTTGTTAATAAGGGATATGATGCATTTAAATTAGAAAACTCAAGAATGGAGATTAGAGATAGGGAAAGAAAAGAACTATTGACCTATAAAACAAAAACGGATAAGGGAATACAAGACGTCCCGTTTATCTGTAACTTCAACACAAGTAACCATCAAGTACGCAAAATTGTAAATAAATATTGGCCTATATTATTACAGGACCCAACCCTTAAACAAATTCTTCCAGAGAAACCTAGAATGATATATAGAGGAGCAAAGAATCTAAAAAATACATTAGTAAGGAGTTTTATAAAGGAAAAGAATCATCCCCCTACGTTATTTAAAGATGAAAAAGGTTTTTATGGATGTGGACAGTGCACAGCATGCAAAAAATCAGGGTGCAACAGAAGGATAATAAAGGAAATAATTACTAATAAAGATGTCACTATTCCAATAAAACAATTCATGACTTGCTACACTAAAAATGTTATTTATCTCTTGATATGTCCATGCGGACTTAAATATGTTGGAAGAACAACAAGGCCTTTGCATATAAGAATTAGAGAACATATTTATAAAATCCAAATGGGATTTGAGCAACATAGTGTTTCATACCATTTTAAAAAATTTCATAATCAGAAACCAGAAGGTTTGATTTTTATGGGAATTTATAAATTGAACAGAAATTGGAGAGGGGGGGATTTTATTAGAGAGTTGGGTAAACTAGAAATGGAGTGGATTTATAAATTAAATACTTTGATCCCCTACGGCTTAAACTCAGATTTCGAATTATGTCACTTTTTATGAATATTTTATAATTCGTACATGTCTTTTGGATTGTATAGGGATATTTTTATTTATTTCTTATATATAAGTTTTATGCTTCTTAAGGTTTTTATGTTTTTTGGATTTATGGAGCTGGATGGATTATCTGAATTATGTGCAATATACATTCTCTGTTTATGTATAATACACATTCCCTGGTTATCTAAGGGATTCTGTTCGCATGAACTTTATTACATCGGACACAGGATGGAATAAGAAAAGAAGAAGGTGGATGTGAAAATATGAGAGATAAGTGAAAGAACAGTTTTGATGAGAAATAAGTGGAATAACAATTATTATATGAGATGTCACATTTTTTGATATAATGGATAAGCTGTTTTATTACAACAAAAATGTCTTTTTGATAAGTGAAAACTGATACCGTCATCCAGAGAGAACACAGGTTAAAGTAATTAACAAATATGTGTATGGACAATATTTAAAAACACTTTCGATAAGTGATGAACTAAAAAGATATATTTGGAATGGTTTTTGATAAGTATTTGACGGCAAGATCACAAAGAGACTGATTTTGCCGTTTAATGATGTGAGGTGCTTGCTACGTTGTATCGCAGCATGATGATTACACTTGCCGGTATTGTATTTCAGCATGAGAATTTCACCTGCTGATTGTGTATGTAAACGGGACCGAGGCTTGACCCGCACACGCTTTGCCTGTGGGTGGCAATAGCGTGTTACGGTGCCAGCACGGACCCTTTGCCGCCAAAACAGGTATTTAAAGAGGATCTAACGAACAGTAATATTGTATTAATATATCCAGTTGAAAAAGCCACAGGATAGTGGCGAAACGCGTTCTGGTTTTCTACACTTTAACATATTGATGTTATTTGTTTTATAAATAGATTTTAGGCATATCTATGCCCTTTTATTTTATAATAAAGCTAATTTTAATATTATTTGAATTTCTGGAGTTACCTAACTTACCTGCCCCTGCCTTTGCTTGATGGGAGTGCAGTCCCACACTGCACAATACGTGAAAATTGAGTCAAAATATCTGACTCCAGGCTTGTAAGTACCCACTTGGGAATTTATATTATCTTATAAAAGAATCACAATTGTGCTGCGCAATCGTCCGTGTTTTTGCCCTCTTCTTAGGATAAAAACTACAATATGGGGAACTAACCAAAGAAGAGGAAAAACCACCCATACGGACCCAGCAGAGAAAACTCTGATAAGGGGAGGATCGCCTAAACGGATCCAAAAGTGATACCAACTAGAGCTGAGTTTACAGCTCTTTGTTTGCACTTGGTTACCAATACCGAACATATTCCTCAGAGACTATTATACAAGTAAATATTGAGCTTCATAAGCGCTACATTCTTTTCTGTTTTTAATCACAAATACAGTTACATGCAGACAGACACACACACACACACACAGGCATACAGACACACAGTTACAGGCAAACAGTTACACACACACACACACACACACACACACACACAAACAGTTACAGGCAGAAAGTCACACACAGTTATAGTTTCTCACATACACAGTTACAGACAGTCACATACAGTCACATACACACAGTTACAGACAGTTTATCTCTCTCACACAAACACAGCAACAGACAGTCACACAAACACACTAACAGACAGATTCACACACACTGTTACAGTCACACACATAGTTACAGATCGTTTCACACACACACACACACACAGCTCGCACAACCCTAAGGCCTGCCCTGCTCACGACCCCATTAAAGGCCCTTTCGGCAGTGTACAGGATTTACCATGGGCACTCTTAGCAGCTATGTGATGCACTGTGTATTTTGGCACCTTTCAGCATTAAGTTTTTCAGCAGTTTGAGCTACAGTAGCCCATCTGTGTGATCAGACTAGACAGGTTAACCACCACTTCGCTCTTTCAAATTTATAAAACATTATATTAACCTTTATAGAATAGAGGCAGCATTTAGGACAGAGGCATCTAAAGACTACAGTTCACAACATTTTCAGCCCCTAGTATTTGTCCACCTTCTTATATTCCTTTTTCTTGATTTTATGGTCATCGGGTATTGCCACATCCACCACCACTACGACGTCAGGGCGGTTAGTCAGTACTTGCTTGTCTGTCTGGATCTGGAAGTCCCACAGGATTTAAGCCCTGTCATTCTCAATTACCCTTTGTAGTATCTTCCATCTGGACTTTAGCAGGTCCAGCCCATTTTCTGTGTTTCGGTACCCAATCCCAGTGACATGGTTATGAATCTGGCTACTATGTGCTAAATTGTCTATAAGTCCTCTTTGCACAGTCTGTACTTTGGATCTTGCCTGGTGTGGTAGCCTAACGCTTATATGGATCTGGTATTGAATGTCTGTTCCTGTCCTCAAGCTGTCTATCAGACCTGTTAATCCAACCAGTGGTAGGATTTCCTAATGTGAATCACATCCACAATCTGCCAATGTTACATTCTGATGATGGTTATATGTACATCCCAAATAATCATGGAATATGCATTCTCTATCTACTATTGTGTCAGGCATTCCCTTAGAAGCTCATCTTTAGGAGCCATCTTTGTGATGCACTACCTGACTTAGCAAACTGATGAATTATGCCAGAGAAGTAGAGGCTAAGAGAATACATATATATTCATTAATTATCAAATTTCATTTTGTTAACTTGTTATCGTCTTGGTTTGGCATGTCTGAATTTTGGCCATGCAAATGTTTCACGGAAAATGCTTCAGATAAACCAAAAGGGTGCAAAAATGAGCCTATCACTGTACGAAGCTAAAGGCAACTACAAGGGACGATCCAAAAGGAAAACTACGATAGAGGTATAATGCCTAGTCTGAGTAGGTAAAGAGGGTGTCAAAAAGGACACGTAATAGGTATCTGGCGAGTATACAAGCACTCCATCTATACATTACACAACCATAGGTAATCTAAAGACCCCTCTATCCATTGATGGCTACCAAAAGGAATCCCTGTTACCTCAGCATAGCATAAAGCTAATGCCTACCAACACTGCTAGTCCTATAGAGGGACTAAATAAACGAACAAGTGCTACAACCACCCACAACCCAAGTGCATGGTGAGAAGATTAAAAATAAAAAAAAGAGAAAAGAAAAAGCCTGACGCGCGTTTCGGCGTATCGAGACGCCGTCGTCAGGGGCAAATAGAATTGTATTCATTCCACATAGGTCAATATTAGCTATTTTGAGCAATCCATTACTATGGAATACTTTATTATTTATTTATATAATTTAGTGTCTGTACCCTAACCATCAATCATCTCTTTTTTAGGCACCATGGCCAGAATAACAAATCAAACTAAATTGTTTATCTATTTTCAATGTTGTTTGTTTCATGATTCTTCCATACGGCACTTTGGAGTTACAGAATTCTGACAGCCGGCTAAACAGCCAATAGTTGGACCAATCTCAACTTGTTTGAAACTGAATGCACAAGTCTACAATGTATACATTCACAAAGGATGCATTACCTCAAGGTGGTTGCACAATCTTGTTAGTTGTTGTGAAAAGTCCCTAGATCTCATACAAACACATTCCCTTTTGGGAAGAAATGGAATGGAAGATTTGGAACATGAGTATGGTAGGTGGATGAAAATCTGCTAGAATTGTGTGATTTGATGGGCTCTGCAAGGAATAAAATCTAAGAAAGGTTCATGCACCTTTTGGAGCAGTAACCCATCAGGAATTCAATCTAGAAAAAAGGGATAATACCTAATACTAGATAGTTGTATCTTAAATGATAAATGATAATACCATATATTGTTATACTATTTTGGTAGTCTGCATGAATGTTTCTTTGTGATTGTCCTTACAATTTACCTGCTGGCTAATGGATTTTGTCAGATAAGTATGGAAGTGTGGAAGGCAGCTGAGGTAATGGGTTAGTTTTCATATGAATCCATTATTTTTCAATATACAATTCCCTCAATGCACTTTGTAAATTCACTAGCCATTAACATCAGCTATCTTGCACACACTGTTATTTAAGGATTCTGTCTGAGTGAGAAAACAGAAACCATCCGTCATGGTGAATGGTACAATTTATTACAGTAAACAAACAAGCCTTTGGCTGAAGTTCCCATTTTTTCACATATTGATGGTTTTTTCCCAAGCCCTGAAATTCAGGATAAAAAAGCCAGTTAACAAAGAGTGTTTATTTACAATGAGCTTGTTGAAACCTTATTCCTATGATCAATAATAAGGTGTCGGGAGCATTCACACACAACACCCCCTTCCTGCTACCATGTATTGTAGGGTGGACAATCAGGAACATGACACATGCTCTGCATGTTTGTCTGTCCGGTCTCTCAAAGACTCCAAAAGGTGTTATTACTAATAATAATACTGTCCTCAAAAGCAGGACACCAGGGAACAGAACTGGGACAGAGCAATGGCACTTCCGAAATCAGGACTGTCCCGTTGGATTTAAGATGTCTGGAAATACAATGAATCTTCATAAACAGAAGAAAAAAATGATTTAACACCTAAATGGCAGGAAACTGAACAGTTAGACTGCATGGTATGGACTACACACCCATATACAGCTTTGTTAAATTAAAGCTGTTTTGGTACATTTTAATGATGAGCTGTCACATCATCACTTGTAGCACAACATAAACTATGAGTTTGCATTTGATTAGTGCATTTGTGGTGCAAAGTTCCAATTGGCCAGGAAGGGAAGACTGTTGTCACTGGCAGTCTCCAAGGGATGGAGAGCATGTACCCCTGGAGAAACAGATAAGTGGAAAAAAATTGTTGTTGTTGTATGGGGGGACGTCTGGAATAGATGGGGTTAAAGGGAAAACAAACAAGTAGTGTTTTTTAGTATAGCATATTTTTACATATTCCTTTAAGGACAAGTAAAATGTTGCACCTAAATGTATTTAAATATTAAAATATATAATTGTCACTACTAATTGTTAGAATTTTTAACGTGTTTTATTTGTTTCCACTATCGTATTTTACTCTTTACAGGAAGTCTCCAAACATGGAGGTAGAGCTTTACATGTGTAACACATAATATCTGGGTCACAAATAATCCACAAGAAAGAAATTAACTCTCCAAAAATGTACTGTTTTTTTTTCCCCTGAAAAATATGCAATTAGAATGTAAAAACATCCGCTAAGAGAAAATGAGAGCTTCTTCCATCATTAGTAGTGATTATAATTCTGAACAGACATTCTGTTTCTCTTTGTATGGAAAACTAACACAGTATGTTCAACACAGTTCCTAGCTAACATAAAAGACACAGCATATACATTGATTTTGTGTTTCTACGTATTAATAATGTTTGTTGTACATCTACAAATCTACAAACTATCACGCACTCTAAATGCAGATTGCAGAGATAAAAGCAAATTGGCAATCTGTTACCGCATGGATTGGCAAGTATTATACAGGAAAAAAAATACACACAATACATTCAGTGACGAACAAAAGAAGACACTACAAGCATATTGTCCTGTATAATATGACAAAGGTAAACATAGAACGCTTAATGTACTCACTGACTTGGATTCTCATGTTGCCTTAAGCATGGGGCATTCTACCATGCAATACAGTAAGATAATGCACTTTATCAAGGCACCTTGCAATCAGGATAGTTTCTGCCATTAGTCTTTGCGCTCCAGAATAATAACATTACTGGTCTTTCATACAAAACAGTCCGTCAGCTGCTGAGGCCTTACACAGTTTGGATATAAAGTGAGCCTCTTTACCTTTGGAAAATAAGTGATCCATGATTGTAATTAAAATAATGTAAAAACTTTCTATACTTTCCTTAATACCTACCAGATAAAGAATTTGTTCGTATTTAAAAAAAATAATAATAATAACCTACCTACTCTACAGCACTGTATAACTAGTACAAAAAGAAGACAAAATCGTGTCAATGAGCAGAACACTTAGCTGCTGCAGCACTTTTATACATGATGACACAAGAGCTTACAATCAAAGGTTTATAATGGGAAGTTGGGATGAGAGGTTAATGGGAAATTTCAAGTTGATGGCCAGAGAGTTTGATGGTCAATCTAAACAGTGCTTAGATTGTAAACGTGTTAAAGGAAAAATATAGTTTGAGGAACACTACGGTGTCCCTCTGCTTCCACAGCCCCCCTTTTTGACCCCCCCAGACATGAAGGGTTCATCTTCTCCGATGTCAGCCTGATCCAGGCACATAATGCGCATGCATGGCGAGCGCCGTAAACATTAGGCCTTTCCCATTGGAAAGCATTGACTCAACACTTTTCTGTTGGCTTTTGCAAGGTGCTGGACATCCTCATGCAAAGCGTGAGAGCGTCCAGATTCGTTTCCCCTTTCCACCTCTGTTTTGTAAACATCAATGACAAGTGTATACTTCAATTCCATCTGGGAAACAATTTAAATTTGAACCAGGTGAATAATCAGTCAGGCACAGACAGATTTTTTTCAACGTTTCTGGTCTGAATATATATTTTTCTTTAGAAAAGAAAATGAATATACTCAAAGACAGGGTGATATTTTCACAGATTATATACCTTTCCATTGCATTTAAAAAAAATACAAAAAAACATCCACTGTTTATTTTGTTAAATTCATTTAATTACAGTCGACAGTGTTTACTAAAAATACTTCACCAGTGAAGGTTCTAGAACTCGTCTTAATACTTGAAACTTGAATGGTACTAAATGGATTCAGTAGCATGCTCTCTGTTCCCCGCTTAAGAGAAAATGTGTTTCCCTTGGCACAAATGTGGTATTAATTGTCAGAGTGCTCACTCAATATTATTCATATTGAAAAACTAAAATATTTTCTTTCAAATGCATGTTTAAATCACAAATTACTTCCCTGCCAACATGACTACTCGTATTTAGGAGATTTCCTTTTGCTTTTTTTTCCCCTTTTTTTTCTGTCTTTTTTATCTTCTCCTTGTACTGAAATTTTTTTTTAGATGTAGCGTAATTTACCTTCTGAGAAAGTTGAGAGCACAAACTTGGCTTTAAATAATTATTATTGGCTGTGAAATATAAAATAAAACAGCAAAAGGTTTCACTGACAAATCAGACTTTATGTTTATTTAGATTAAACATAGCACAGATGGGACATCGGCTCCAACATCTATGATATATGTGGACACATTTTCACTTTATTGCTTAAACACGTATGGTTCTGTATGCTTTAAAAATAAAATATATAACACGGAAGATTCTTTCAGCATCTTTATGGATATTTCATTGATATTAATTTAATATAATATAACTAATATACATTTGAAGTTGTATGTATAGTATGAGCTATGATGAGTATATTTAACATCTCCATTAAAAACTTGTCCCAGTTTTAGTTGTTTTTGGAGTTTACCCACTGCACACCAAATTCTAGTGAACTGAAAAGAGAATAAGAAAATGTAGGTAAAAAATAGCCGATTTGAAAAAAATGTCTTGGCTATTTTCCCATAACTTTTGCCATCTGATTTATCACCCACATATGAATGACGTTGTTATGGTGCAAGAACGTCCCTAGCCTCACCTGAATAGGTAGCAACCGTTAACGAATGTGTGTTGATCTGTCGATCCCAAAGTGTTGAGTTCAGTGCTCTATGCTCAGCAATTTCCCTTTACGCTTCTGCCCAGTATCTCCCCATTCACTAAACAGCTTGAGAAATGTACCATATTTTTTAGAATATAGGATCCAGTTTCTTATTTTACCCCAAAGTTTGGTATAAAAACTGCCTGTGTCCCATATGCAGAATGCAGCTTAATTTTTGTATGTATATAGTGACTATCGCTAAATATACCTATATATAACCTTGATCAGCCCAGGTGAGAGAGATCAAGAATGCGGAACACTGGGGCTGACATGAAGAGCCAGCACCCAGCAAGATGTAGCCTCATAGTACCACCAGACCACCAGAGAATTCCGTATTCCCCTCCATGGCTAGTGGCATTGGGAGGGGAGTGCAACTAACAATAAATAACACTGAAATTTAGGGTTAAATAGTGTTTGTTTGCTAAATCCTGAGTGCAGCCTATTTTCTTTATGTGTATAGTGACTATTGCTAAATATGTCTTGCGGTGATCAGGCCAGGTGAGGAAGACCAAGGAGCTCTCTTCACAGGACATTGCAGGCTTCTTACAGTTAGAGACATAGCCCATCACACTCTCTGTCTGCACTTCCACCTGATCCGCTTTCTCAAGCGGGCCTGGCCTGTTAGTGTTGCCGCAGGTTACCATGGCATCACTCCGACACTACACAATGCTGGAGGTCGCAAGATGAGCCAGCACCCAGCAGAGGTGCAAGCTGGAGCCTCATAGTACCACTAGACTACCAGGGAATGAGTATCAGGAGCTTCTACCACCAGACCACCAGGGAATTTTATGTCCTTCTTCCCCAAACAGAGGTAAGGAAGGTGGGGGACTTATTCTAAATAAATCTGTAAAATAACAGTGCTTAAAAAATATATAAAGCTGCTTCACTCACAGATCACAGCCCCTATCCCACAAATTCACACCCACATACTGCATCCACTATACATCCACTCATCCACTATACACACACAATTCCTCCCTTACACACGCTGCATCCACTAAACAGACACTGCATGCATTATACAAACACAGTTGCTCCCTTACACACACTACAGTTCTTTCACACAAACTGCAACTCCTATACACACAGACCGCATTCACTATACACTACTTCCACTATATACATGCACTGCATCCACTCCACACACACTGAATTTCTTACATACATACATTCCCTAAACATACACACACTACATCTCCTATACATATACACTATATTCCCTAAACCCACACAACATCCTCCATACACACACTCGCTACATCCCTCTATACCCACACACACACTACATCCCCTATACGCATCAGCAAGTTTACTGTAATAATGGTAGAGGTTGTTTTATATATTTTTTTCCCCCTAAATTTCTAGTTAAAATATATGGGTATGTTTTATATTCCAGATTTCCAGTGCATTTTATATTCAGAAAAATACAGTATGTATTTTTCTCAAGCTGTTTTGTGAATGGGAAGCTACTAATAGGCTAACAGAATCATCTGATGCTCTCCGCCTATCAGCAGCTCCAAGTCCAGTGCTTCCTGATTCAAGCCTGGGACTTTTGCGGAAATAGCAGAGCAGAGCAATCGGATGCCAGATTCAAGACTTTGGTGTTAAACTGTGTTTTAATGGTTTAACCCATTGAGTTAAGCCAATGCTCTGAGACCTTCTTGCACCATACCAACTTAATTCAGATTAAGTTGTTGTGGTGCCTGTAATGTTCCTTTAAGATTTGTTAGTAAGTTCAAGAATGCAATATATAGAAAATGTTTGATTCAATTTAACAATCCTTTTTTTTTTATTATTTTTTACTAAGCATTCAATACTTCAAATGCAGTTGAAAAATAAGAAACAAGAGGTAGGATTTCAGTTTTTTAGACGGCATTTGCAATCCTGCCATTCTTAAACCGATTTGTGAGCACATTATGAAGTCAATTCATTGATTTACCCTTTCATAACTCACATACTTTGATTATGTGCTATTAAATATCCTTCTAACATATTCCATATGGCCTTGTGTTCTTTTCCTTTCTGATGCATTTGCTGTCGACTAACCATGACAGTTGTTTTCATAAGTACATATTTAGATAACTTGAATGACAAAAACAATAAATCTAGTATGACCAATGTGATGTGTTTTTAAAAAATAGGTTAGTGGACAATCAGTATAAAAGTTATTTTAGCCAATGAGACTATGGGAGCTAAGGTGTTTTATTTTGAAGAAAACAAAATTTAAAAAAAGTAAAATATTAGCAATATCATAATTAATCTATGTGACTGTTTATTGCACCACCCAAAAGTAGCCCTGCCATGTCCACTCTTAATGGTTATTTAAATAATTACAAAAATGAACTTTGGTGTTACAGAGTATTTTTTTTAATTTTTTTTTTATTTTACATAAAATATGATAGGGCGCATATTTACCAACCATCCTGCTTTCACCTTGACAGTCCCACTGCCCTGCTTTTTGTCTCTGGTGCTCTATTTCTGGGGTCACTAGATACCACGTCCCCAGAAAGGAGGGTGCAAATACCTCTTAAAAGAGGCTTACAAATTGCATCCTATTATTTAGTCTCCCACTAAAGAGCTAATGTCTTCATCTATTGGTTAGGTACTAAGCAGCTGCCTTTTTGGGCATATGGAAAATGGAGCCCTTCACCAAATAATTCACAGATAAACAATACCAAAATGCCACATTATACAAGGCTTTTTCACCTGCAAAATCCCCTCAACACTTAATATTTGTGTTTCATAAAAGATAGGTGTGTGAGATTAGCCTTTCACATAAAATCTGATCTGTGTATGTTCAGAGCCTAACACCTCTGTAAACATTCCCAGGCCCACTGTATGAAAGTGAGATTGGGGGTGGTGAGGTACAGTCAAATTATCTTGTTTTGAATTATTTCTTCATTTATTTCAGCTTTACCAACTGTAAATTAAGAGCATGTGTTAAATATTACAAAAATAAACTTAAGTTCATTTACACGCCTGTATTTTGAATTTAAAAGAAAAAGAGGGAAAAAATGTCATCAATTATATTTCAGCACCATGAATTTCACAGAACCTATGGAGACAACACTTCATAATTTTTCTGGGGAAGAAAGCAGGTGAGGAGGAAATTAAACTAGTATTCTATATACATTTTCCTGATGTTTTATTCATCACAGAAAACTAAAATTACATTTGCTCCCCTGCTAGTAAGGAACAGAATTCTGACAGGCAAAATTTAGACATTGTATCTAAATCTATATACACTGCTGGGTGAGATCAACTTAAATCAAGAAAAAAACACAGTGTGGGACAGAGGTGTGATGTGGCTCATTAAGCACAACATGCTGTATTGTACGCCATTACACGGAAATAGATTTTATGTTGTGGCTGCAGTCAAGAACTGTTTTAGATATTTATTTATTTTTGTCCAAACAACTATGGATATTGATTGCTCTACCAACTAAGACAGGAAGAAAAATATAATACATGACTGAAAAAAAATGCTTTTTGATGCATTATATATATATATATATATATATATATGACATATATTGTCTGATTCTCTCCTTCTGGCAACACCAAGTAAAATCCCTAAAATGCTGAGTGTAAGCAGATCATTAAACAAAGATACAGCTAATCAAGGTTATTACACGTCATTTAAGTCCACATGAAATGGTTTCCATAACATTCTGTCATGGGCAGTCTGATTGGCTTACTGATGAGGCCCTTCTAAGGTCACAAATCACCAATCACACAATACATGTCAAAATAATAGCCATAAGTGTTTAGAGCTACCTAGGAACTTCATTCACTCGATACTTTTATTATTAGGTCTAAAAAAATCTTGCACAGGTATCTATTAGCTGAAATAACTTGCAATATCTTCCATGCACTCAAATAAGAGTGAATATGACATCACAAGTGTCTGCTTTGCAAACACACAAGTACACTATCTGAATTCAATAAGGAAACGCTGCGCATGTCTTTAAACAAGTTAATAGTAGTACACTTCCTGTTGGCCACCTTAACACTTCCTGTTCTAAGCAATAAACAAGAGGTGGAGCCGTATAATGAATTTGTTTTCTTTTCTCTGTTTTATAACCATGTTATTTGGCATTATATAAAAACATGACTATTTCTCATGATACTCTATATAAGTTATGTCAGTATATTAGTTATATGATTGGATATAAAATGCTTGCAGTGTACTTTTAACAATAACTTCTCAATGTAGGGAGAGTGAGTCTTTCATTTGGTCACACAAGTTGAAGGAAATTATTCCAGAATAACATTATTCTAGAAAACAAAATTTCAGCTTTCAGCAAAAGAGTTTATGATCCTGAGAGATTAATATCCATCTTAGTAAATACACTATGACTCACGATTAAACCATAACAGATCCCAGGTATGAACATTTCTCACAGTGGGGATCTAGTCTACATTCCTAAGAAGTGGATATTTAGACAAGTCGAAGCAATGGTTTTTCAGGGCTTTTTATTGTCAATAGACACATGGTGAAGGCTTCCTACAGTTTAATTGATTTTGGAGCTCACAGCTAGCTCTAAATTCTTTGTATTGAAATGACCTCTGACTGTAGATAAATATACACTTCTCTCTATGACTATTGGAATTAGCAATATGAGACGAGAAAATGTGGAAATGATTACATATTAACTAGAAAATAATTTTGGGGAAAAAAATCTCAATGCTAGATGATAAGTTTAGGGGAAAGAAATACCTTTTAGCACGGAATATTTTTTTATTTTTATTTTTTTTTTGCTTTTAAAAGTGGCAATATTTTATTAGCAAAAAAAGGCAATAGACCCACTCAGGACCTCCAAACTTAGTAATTATTTAACTAAGATGATATGTATCTTTTTTTTTTTTTGCAGTGCGGGCAGTTACAAGCACGTCTGTGGTGCCACAACATCATCAACAGATAGAGATAGATATACATAGCATTACATAGTTATGGCACATGGAGACTTTGCACAATTTTTGTTAAGATAAGACAGTTTAGCTTGTGAGGCAACAATAGCTTTCACAAGTGCAATGGAATGCGTAAGAGAGTAATTACTCGTCGTTTACATATTCTGCACATACTACTATTGTAAAATATAACGTTGCGTGGCATTTCTAGGCTATAGCACAATTTTAAAATATAATAGAGATAAGAGAATAGGAGCATGTCTAGTCAGGTCTATCTAGCTTATAATTAAAAGACAGGCTAGATGCCAACATACATAGGTGAGCTGTATAGCTAGGAGACATGCTAGGTTGAGTAGTGTATAAGTAGACATGCTGGGCTGCAAACATGCAAAATATTGCTAACTACAGAGACACAACGATTGGTGCATGGAATTAAGCATGCCTATATCAGCAACTAGTATAAGAGGTAGCCACTGGAACCATGTTAACACGAGCACCTTGCATTACTAACAGTAAGACACGACAGGGCAAATAGGTAAGATAGCTGAGCCTAGGACTCATTTTAAAAATGTATAATAATAAGAAGAAAGTACGTTAAACATGCTCATGAAATCCTAGGTCGCATCCTTAAGAACTTGGGCACATATTTGGATTCGGGTCATCCACTAAGGTAGCAAGGGGTCGGCGTCTGGTAATCAAGCTGTCCCCCATACAGAGATACTTCACCCGACTTCCTGACTGGGCACTGTTCAGAGGTTGCAGCTAAATCCATCAGAGGCAGCCCTGTTGCAGCCCATGTGTGAGGTACCCCTCTGCTTCTGGCCCCTGTCGGAGCCAGTGATACATGTAGTGGGTCAGTGTTCAGAGGTGGCGGCACATTGAGAGAGAGGTAAGTGCACCCTCCTGCCCCAGGCCGGTATGGAGACTGACATCTTCGGTCCACAGACCTGGTAGCCCTGGTGGGCAGAGTCCCTCCCGGATCGGGAGTGGTGGAAGGTCCCTATGGCGGTGGGCCCTCCGTCGATGTGGGCGATGTTTTTGGGTCAAGCCCTTGATGGCCCTCAGCCCATGTAGGCCAGTAGCAGGAGCAGCTAGGCCCGAGGCAGCCACCCGTGCCCTCCGGCTCTCACCCCTCCGAACTTTCACCCTTGATTGAGGCGGCAATAGTGCTTTGCGGTTCTCCAGAGCTTCCCAAAAGCGCTAAAAATGCTCATCGAGCCTCTGTAGGAATCGCTCCATGGAGCTATGAGGGGACATTTCAGGCTGCACGTGTGTTTTATCTCGAGGACAAGACGCCACCGCCATTTTAAGTCAGTCCACTGTGCTCAGAGTGTATAGTCAGCTAGGCCCGCAGAGTGTGGCTAGGCCCCGTCTTGGTTTAGAAGGTAGGTGAGGTGGTGGCAGATCTAGTTAGTACAGTGGGGACAGGGATGACCCCCGCCGGTCCAAGGGGGAGAAGGGTTGGGAGTGCCAAGATGGTTTAGTTGCTAATGAGTGGGGAGATCGGCCGCCTTTCCCCAGCTCTGTTACAGCAGGCCGCAGTAGTGGATCTCCAGTTCTCAGTGGGTAGTAGACTTTGACAAAGCCTCAGGCTGTTTCGCTGGAACGCACTGAGTGTAGTAATGCCTGTCGGTAGGTTAAAACTCTGGCTGACCGGGGTTAAATTCCAGAAATCGGCTTAGTTTGCAGGAGCTCAGGACCCACACGTCTGCTCTGCTCGATGGCTAGGCTCCGCCCCCAGCACGGAATATTTTAATCACAAGCTTTTTTTCATAGATATGGGTTTATTCACTAAACAAATAATAAATACCTAGTTCAGTTCCTTTCCCAACCAACTTGTTAGTTTTTAAATCTGTATTCAGTTCATCACAATTCAATATTTATGAATAAAAAATAAATGATAACGTCAATCAGTAATAAACATAACTCTCTTAAAGTAATGACTTGAGGAGGATGATTGGACTTGTAGCTCAAAGTGAATTTAACATTTAAGGTGAAAGTAGCCAAACTGGAAGGAGAACGTACTTGGATTTAAAAAAATCTAGTTATTTTGGCCACAAATTAGAAATTCACTTTGAATTCACAACAATCTAATTTTAGCGAATAATCCTATTATGTTATCCAATAAAAAATTTTTTAAAATATAAACAACATTTTTCAATTACCATAGTAAGTTAATATTGCATTCCGCTGACTTTGATTGTACTCTGTATGCAGTCAGTCATCATATGAAATATTTCAATGCAAATGAACTCCCTCGGATTCCACCACAGAGAGGACATATACATGAAGATTTGACAGAGACATTTGCTTTTGTCTTGGTGTGCTACAGGGCATACCTAGTGGGTACCATCTGCTATCAATACCATCCGCACGCTTTCTAGTCAAGATCTGTTTGAGGCCAGTTTTTTATCTTTTGAGCTAACAGAAGATGACAGGCCTTGCAGTTTATGAATTTCTCTCACATGATTGCTTCAGCTTGGCTGGCCGGATTCATGCTAATGAGTAAGTGCCTGGATTCACAACAAAAACATTTTCTAAATTATTCAAAACCTTTAAGTGTCTGATGTGCCAAATACTGGAAAGCTTTGTTTAAAAATTATTCCTGCAAATTCCACTATTTCATGAAAAAAACCCTGTATATACTCACATGAATGAAGAATTATCTCATGAGCCAAAAATACATATACTACAAAGCACCAAAATATATATTCAACAGTTGTGAAATATGCATTTTGGAATATTAACTCTGTTGGGACCACTGGAAACCAAGGCAGTCGGTATTTAAGGAAACTTGAATTTTGTTTTCGGCTATAGCGAAAGTGAAAGAAAACCACAGAAAATATCTCTGTTTAGTTACAAAAATAACTGTAATTGTTTTCAATAAACTGTGTTAAGAATACAATCTCTGTTGGAAATTATGCACAATTATTATTTATATGTAATTTCAAACATGAATCTTGTATGATATTACCCTAGACAGAATGGGGTCCCAGAATGTTCATCATATATTAAAATCAAATGTTGTACATTATATATTTGTATCTGATCCGGTTGCTTATTTATCAAACTACAATTAATCAAAACAGTGTATAAAATTGTTACAATGTGTTTGATAACTAAATATAGTGGCTGGTATCTCAAGAATGTTTTCTGCCACCCAAATAGAAGAATGTAACGTGTCAAACCCTCGTTAACAGTCTGTAGTAGTTACAAGTTCGCTCTCCCATGGTTGGGAACTACTAAAAGGTGACAGTCTACATCTGTGTCCTGCTAAATTAATGCACTGGGTTGATGAATTTGGAATTCCTCCAAGCTAGTGAAGGAATGACATCCTTCATAATGCTAGAGAGAGATGGCCTTCCAAACAACCTGTCTTGCATGGCCCCAACTGCACCTGACACGACAACTGTTTGGACAGCGACGATCACTCCTGATGCTTTCAAAGCCCTGTACGGTTAAACTATGTAGCCAAGTCTCATCTCAGTCCTACCATGGTCACCCGAGACCTCTGATATGCTGTTACGATCTCAAACATTTGCTTCAACTCACTGGGACTTCAGAAACTGAATCCGTCATCAAACTCACGCATATACAGTATGTATTTTCAAATCAGGTTAAAATATTTCTGCCCTCTCAGTTTCATATGCACTATTGAAGACTCGAACAAACGTCTGAGTTGATGGGATATAATATGCACTCTCCTCCCTCTCTCAAGGAAGTAAAAGGCTCCACTTAACAACAACAGTGTTTGTTATTTTCTTTTTTTGTAACAGTTAATATGTTTTATTGTAACAGTTAATTGTTTATTTTTCAGAATGTAACCCTGTAATCAAGCAAACGTGATCATTCAAATATCAGTAATATCTGAAAAGTGACAGGTTCTAGAGTAAACCCAATCATCAGTGATAAATAAAATGTAAATGTAAAGATACATTAGAAACGAAACAAATCTCTGGACTAAAAGTACTGCAGTGTACAATGGTAATTTGTTTTGACCAATTTTATGTTCCACTTATTTTACCATATATCCTAGCAATTCATAATGTAAGAGTAAATGCAGTATTGAATGCAGGCAAATGCCAACAAATCATGTTTATGTTCTGTATACCAGCTGATTTTGCTCAATGAACCAAATACAAATATAGCAACTCTAGCAGTTTGCATTTGAAGGATAAAAAGATACATGATTCACTTAAAAGTCTCATCTTATTAGATACTTCCAAAGAATTTTAAAGTATTTAGAAGGAAAATTACACACAGAATTATTCGCGTGAATTCCTAGGATTGCGAAGAGAATTTAAAATGCTAGGCCACAACAGCTGATGTGAAAAAATAGTCAACTCTAGTCATAGTAACAGCACATTTCGCCCTCTTTGCAGAGCATACGATAAAAATCCATATTGTAGTTATTCACTATAGTGTAAATTGTCAGAACTTAAAGGGACATGATAGGCACCATAACCATTCCAAATGATTGAAGAATTGATGGAGCCCAGAGGCCACGCCCATCAATTTTATATTATTTGCTCACTGTTAAGCAGAGATGCCTGGTTCAAACAGCCTACAGGCCCCAATTACGGCATGGCAAACACAAAGCTATGCTCTGCCTCGCACCATACCAATTCATTTCAGTGATTATTGGAGGTGATAGAATGAGACCGTCAGCTGATGCTGTTATTCTCTCTCTGCATCTACCCGTTATAACGTGAGCCAGAGCATAACTCCATCTTTGCTACATGGTAATGGCGGGCTAGCCTGCAGGCGGGACCAAGGACCTCTGCTAAACAGTAACTAAGCTACTTAAAGGGCACTCCACTGAGTTTCTCTGGCTGTCCAATCACAGATTTCCCAATACAGCTTAATGAGAAGTATTTGCAAGGCAGGTCCTCTGGGCAATTGTTGCCTCTTGAGTTCTACTCCACTGAAATAAACTACCGGTCCCAGGGCTGGTTATGTAATTGACAGCCAGGGAGTGTAACATGATTAATTTATAATAGTGTCAATTTCTACTGAAATCTGCACTATTTATAAAATGAAAGAAAGAGCACACCCTCTTCACACATAAAGTAATTAGGCATGCTGAAGTTCTTTAGGAGTCTAAAGAGTCCCTTTAATATTTGGCACCCAATGTCGGTGAATGGCAGTCACCATATAACTTTAATGACATAATAAATAGATAATGCTTTGAAAGACGGAAAATAAAAACGACAGTAAGTTTTCATGTTCCTGTATTTGCTGCAAATCCTCAGAGCATGCAGTTGTTCCTCTCAAACAGGCGATGTCGCAGCCAATCTTGTAATGTCTACAGCTTTTTATGGGATCACTGAGCAAATCTCATTAAAGCATCCACAGCAGGGCTTTATGGACGCATTGGGGTTCATGGTAGCTGTAGTACAGCTGTCAGGTTTCTACTGAAAGCGGTGCAGTATGCAAATATCCTAACTAATAAAACCATGTATTAAGCTACTTGTGCATGGCATGCCACGTCAGGTATTAATGTAGCATAAAGGGAGGCAGGTTGAGGAGGGAAGAAGCTAAATTATTTATTAATTCTTAAAGTAAAGAAAATAAATTAAAATAGTCCCCAACTAAGTCATAACAACTTAATTTATACATGGCACCTAACATATTCCTTGACACATACAAATACATTTGGTCTGCACTTTGACGCTACTTTACTTTCGGAAGACAGGCTGAGATAATTTTAGAGCTGTATGATCACTACCTGAGCGTAAATAATTTTCCCTAACGAAATAAAAGAGAGGTGACTGCATATGAACCACTCTTAACTCCCACTAAATTAATTATACAGCTGTAACGTGTTACTAGTTATTGACAAGTGACTTCCATACAGTTCTAAGAAGGATGTACTGAGTCTACACGTTTATTATGTAATACATGGCTTACAATGCGATCTGCAAAACTGAAGATATTCTCCTTGGAATTTTCCTTTAAGATTGACCCGTGTTTTTAGGGATCTGAGACTGGGGGTAGACTTGATGGTTAGAAATTAGGAAATGAATATGATGCAATCATACTTGTCACCCACTCATGACCCACAGTAAAGCAGGCAAGCGAGCACATTCATGACTTTGAGTGAAATATGGTTATGATGACAGTAATTTGATGTGCTCTAACACATTTTCACTTTAATAACCAGTCTGTACTTACAGAGTAATGCAGAGTTCGGGATGTGGAGCAGTTTGTGGCACTAGATAAAAGCAAACTAACACTGGATACTGTACTATCCTTTTAATAGCTGAACAAGTGCGATAAATAGCACAGGAGAAAATGTGACATTCGCCCACATAGGTTACGGAATACATTTTTTTTTTCACTTAAATGGGTTACTCCAATAAAACACTGTTACACACTGTAAAAAAAATACTTACCTTTCAATCCCACGCTGAAGCCATGTTTTCCCTCAGCCTGTTAACCCTCCAGGGACATCACCTTCCATCACTAGGGGCAGAAATTCCTAGAGAATGGGCTGATGGGGAGACTTTGGAGGCACTGAAGGGGATGGTGCCACCATTGGTTGTCTTTTGCCAGCATGCTGCACATGCTGATGAAAGACTCCAAATATGTACAGAATTGACATTACCCAGCCCCAAACTCACATTTCTGACCAAGTACCATGACATAACCACTTCTAATCACTTATGTATTGATGGTGCTTGGAGTAATCCTTAAATTACCCTGGCTCAATCAAAAAGAAATGTAAACTTTGTAAAAAATGTAAATATTTGTTAGATACTGGAAACATCCCAGTGGCACCTTCTTAAATGATATGCCATATGCTTGATGTCCTTTGCATATCCCCCAAAATGCGTACATATTAGATTTGGCAATTTGTTTTGTTATGAACTGCAATTTGTCCAAATTTCTGCCAATCAGATGATCATACAAATTCTTGGACTCTGAGTCTAAATCACGAACCAAACTAATCACTCAGTGGCTGAGCAAGTTCCTTTTGGTTTGTGATTCTGAATTCCGTCCATGATATAAAAAAACAAGGATGACTGATGACAGTCACTAAATGTTGATTTTATTCACAGATAAAGCAAAGTGAACAGTAGAGGGAAAAAAGGAGGAGCAGTAAAAAAATATATATTTTATATTTAATAAATATATAAATATAGTTTTTTTTGTTGGTCCTCCTCATTTTCCCTCTATTGGTTTATTGCTTCCTTCTTTTTCCGTTAACAAAATTCACACAAGCTGAACCACCACATGGACGAAATTCTGCTGCCCGAAATTATTTTTTGGCTGAAACAAGTTTTTCTACCTTTTTTCTCTCTTGCTTTCTCCCCCCTTCCTTACTCCTTCCCTTCTCTTTCTTATCATCTTCTTCTCTTTCTCCCCCTTTCCTTACTTCTTCCATTCTCTTTTTTTTATCATCTTCTACTGTCTCTCTATCAGAGTCTCTTCCAAGCTGCTTATAGGCTGGTCGTCCCATCATTGCTGATTGTTGACTAATTACTGCCTCAATGGCTTTTGAGATTGATTGATTTCATTGTATATTTAAACTGTCTCATTATTGTCGTACTGCTCTTACATCGACTAACATGTCTTAATTGCCTCCACTCATATGCTGTCCACTGCATATACAGCTTGCATGACAATAAACGTTGAATTAAAAAAAATAAAAATGTTTTCTGCCATGCACAGTCTAGTGCACATAGGGCCCCTAACAGTGTAAGCTAATCCACTGGTAAGACATTCCTAAGAAACCTTTCTATTATTAACAACCACTTTCCATAAGAAGCATTTTATCGATGGGGCTTATATAAACTATTACCGTTTTTTCAGATTAGAATTGCTTTATAATCATATCCCACCTGCATAAAAGAAAATGCACCCACGTAACTTGCTGTTAAAAGGTATGTTCTTTAGAAAACCCTTTCTTTCATTCAATCAAGTCTATTTATGAATGGATGACAATAGATATGACGATGCATATCCATCCCAAAGAATGCTATGAAATGCTTTAACCCTGAATTAAAGAAATATTTACAATGAGGTATGACATTCTTCATTAATAAAAAAAAAAAAAAAGATTGAATAATACAAATCTGGCCAATATTTAACAGAAGGATTTTCTCATTTAAGTTTTAAATTAATAATTATGTAAAAAAAAAATCTAAAATGTTTAATGTTACAAATGATATACTGCATTATTCCTTCATACTTGCATTGAAGATCACCAAAATGTTTAACATTGTATTTGCTTTATTTCATTTTTTTAAATATTATTTTTCTTAGGTTCCCACATGTTAGCTCCATCATTGATATAAAGCTTTGAGGAAGAATGGGGGAAAGGGATCTACTGTCTTTGGTTATCTATCAATAAGTAATAGTGTGTTGGGTTCCTCCACAAGGCACCTTTTATGCCCTGTTACCTTGCAACACCATAATCATGTTCTCCTTCACTTCCACTGCATAACAGAACAGAGAGGCACAGATCTCTTCCTTTCTGTTCACCACCAGTTCACCAATGGAAGCTTGCCAATAGGGGCACCTGGGGAAGCACCTCACTAGATAATTATGAATTTAAAATAAAACTAAAAAAAAAAAAATTCTGGATGGTAAGAGTTAACTTTCACATTTTCATAAAAAAATAAACATAAAATTACGATATATCTGTTTTAGAAACAAATGTGCCACCTATATATCTTTGTAATAGCTATAGTTCTGTTGCTTCCTCTCCCACTGTTATAGCTGTCCAGAAAATATTTGGGCATTTGTGTAAGAACATCTATTCTGAGTTAATACTTCACACCGTTCCTTCTACTATCTTCATCTGACATCACCCGCTAAATGCCTACAGGCCCCTTTCGAGTGTAGCTGACCCAGACATAAGCAGTACCTGCTCTGATAGGTCCCTGAATCAATCACAGAATCAGGAAATGGGCTGAGGAGCAGAGAGTAGTATCACAGAAGAGCAGACAGGAGCTATCTTGGTTAGTACTCTGCTCTTTGTTTATATTTTTTCAGATAGTTGGGCCCTTTTGTCCTTTATCATATTTTAGTTATTACATTTGTTGTCTGTTGTTGATTTAATAATAATATCAGTGTAAATTCATAACAATTAGGTAAAATGTCATCAGCCACAACATCTTGGACATGCCACAAGAGGAACTGTCACTTCAGAGATTCTGTTGGAACCCAGCATCTAGCTATGTAATATATTCTTTTGAAAACTATATTTTTTTATTTTTCTGTTTTGCATTCATTCATCACGTGTTAAGGCACAGTATTGTAAATAGCAAGGAACATTGTGACAACAAATGCATGAGCCTACAAGGGATCATGGGACATGGAACCAGGGTATGATATAACCATCTCAAATGTTTTTATTTAACATTGACAAATAGCTACTTGATGCAGTTCAAACTATATGATGCTATACGGTTACACCTAATATTATGGATGTTATAGTCAGAGTGAGCAAAGTATCACAATATAGGAACACTCTGCATACATATCCTCAGTACCAGTCCACAAAAAATCCATTCGATTTTGTAATTTGAAACTCTCATGTTGAGTTTCTATCTCGGCATGGTTTTTTTGTCGTCCATCATCATATCAGTTTAATTCATGCTCCTTCTATTATGTCAGTGTCAGTCAGTGCAAACAGCAGTTGCGATGCTGATATGCAAACCACTTGACTAGTAACTTCCCCCTGCTCATATCTGACTACCCCTGACAAGTGCCTTGTGCCGTACACTTGATACTCACGCCAGTTGTTGGCATGCAATTGAAGTGTATAGTTCCTCTCCTTATTTACCAAGCAAGACTGAAATTATTCATTGTGGCCCATGTATACGTTATGAAGTCAACCAGATTCATGCCACTGATTCTCTCTCAGCTGGCCAACCTGATTAACCTATTTATTTAGATACATTAAAAAGGAATACACTCCATTCACTTACCATTTGCTTTGTTGGTAAAAAGTGCACAATATGAATTTTATAGAAAATAAATCTCTTAACGTTTTCTGGTATTTGTAAAAAATAAAAAATAAAAAAAAGGCTGCTCTTTTTCTGTAAAGTCTAAGACTTTGATGTAATTCTTTACAGAACAATTTGTTATAAAGAGGTTATATAAATGATTTTATATAGATGGCCTACACAGACCAGACAATCCCAAAGGATTTATGATAAAATAATCCTAGCAGGTAGGAGAGAGTGATCACTGCTAATTAGCTTAACCAGAGCTGCCAAAATAGAGATCCAACTCACTGCCACGGTTATGGATTAATTGTTTGTTAATAACTCTTAGTCTCGTTTTCTAGGTACTGGCCCTCGACCCTCCCCTTGCAGCAGCACTATTCCCTCTCCCTCACCATAATTCCCTCTTTCTTTCCCCTATCTGAGTATTTTTTTGTTTTTTCATATACTCAATATATGTCCATTTGACGCAGACAGTAGACTGCTTATTACTGACACTCGATCTTTGTTGGGTTTACCTTACATGGAAGATGAAAGTGTGTACCGTGTCCATTAGAAAAAAATGTATGGGTCGGATGGGTGTGAGAGATCATCTCTTTATATTGTGACTTGTCCTGATCAGTTTCTAATTCTTTTAATTTCATTGATTATTTTCATTCAAAATTTGGACTGGATATACCTGTTTATACTAGCACTATTGTATACAAAATGTGGTATTTCCTGCCTAAAAATAAATATTAATAATATAATATAAAAGATTTTACAAACTGAAATGTAAAGTGACTGCTCTTACTGACAGAGTCAGAGTACGATTCTACAAGAAAACACTTTGTAACCACTAGGTCATTGAACAAGGCCCATATCCTCTTCCCTATTTATTTGTAAAATTAATGTTTATGTTAAAATGCCATCATGTCATGTTACATTTCTTTCTGATTTTTTTTGAAGTACATGATCACATTACAGCAATGCGCTATTAAAACTAATTTTAACATCCACATACTATTTATTTTCATTTGCAAATCTGCTTTGCCATTTGCAATGTTGACCCTTCGATTTGTCTACTTTCTTTTAGCCAGACATTTAAAGGGTTGTGTGTTCATAATAACTTCATTTTGCAATACAAAACTAAATTTAGTAAATAAACTTCCACTGATCTTCACATTTATTCAAAGCAGTTTTTAACTCTGCAAAAAAACATTCTTTCAGTCATGGCTCTATTCAGTCCCTCTAGTTTCGTACCTAATGGCATTTCCTCTTTCTCATCCCACACTTTACAGTAACTTTTGCAAGCTAAATTTTATGACTGCATTCTAACAACCAAGGAAGGGGCTCTGAGTAAACTAAGTGCAATACATGGATTCTTTGAGGCAAAAATAGCAGTCTGCATTATGCAGATATATGGATGTTTATTGTATCTGTAATTACTGTATTTAATATTATACCCTCATGTCGTTCTTACTAGAGTTGGAGATTTGTTTAGTTCTGAACTGAATATCACATAATTTGAATATTTTGGTTTCCATGAACAAACAGTTTATAATTAAAATTGCTATTTTATACAACATTTATACATTTGTGTGCAAATTTACACCCCATATTTTTTTTTAAAAGCATGCTTTAAAAAAAAAAAAAATACAAAATTTACTTTTTTGTTCTGCAGACATAACTAATATATTGATATAGGGTGTTTATGAAAACAGTATTTATTTGCTCTTAAGTCTCTAACGGTATAGCTTGGCAGTGACACTATCTGTGTCACTGGCAAGGCCCAAAACGGGGAACACCCAAAGAAGGGTTCTGTCAGTCTGGAGTGAATTTACACAAGGAAACGGGCAGTCTGTCAAGCAGGCCCCACAAAGGGCAGCACTCTAGGCATGGCCTTAGTATCCTCATATTTATTTGCATAGTGTAAGTGAGTCTATTGATGCACTTGTATTATGTAAATATAAACTATAAGATACGCCTAAAAGATAAAGGCAGAGAAAAAATTCATAGGGTAACACTATATGGTAAAATGTGGCCCCTTAGTGATAATAATACACTCACAAGATGTACGAATATTATGAGCCCATCAAGGTTCCTTTAAATACTCAGCTACAGACGTCCTCAATGTCCCAGGGTACACGTCAAAAAGAAAAAACTGGACATAGTACAGTAATGCTTAAAATATAAAAAGACACTTTAATTAAACGCACTTACAAGAAGTAAAATATAAAAATGCCCATCAATAAGTCTCTGTGTCCCTCTGTTCCAGCCGGATAGAGACAAGAATAAGCAGCAATATATTACTGGATATATTACTGTCGCATTACTGTACTATGTCCAGTTTTTTCTTTTTGACATGTACCCTGGGACATTGAGGACGTCTGTAGCTGAGTATTTAAAGGAACCTTGATGGGCTCATAATATTCGTACATCTTGTGAGTGTATTATTATCACCAAGGGGCCACATTTTACCATATAGTGTTACCCTATGAATTTTTTCTCTGCCTTTATCTCTTAGGTGTATCTTATATTTTATATTTGCGTTTTGAGGACTTTTGAGGAATCCTCTTGTTACGACCTGATATATAAGGGAAGTAATTACCTTTATTTTGTATATATTGCTGCACCTGGGTGGTCTACACATATATATTACTTGTATTATGTGGATTGCAAACCTAGGAGAGTGGGACAAGACCATTAAAAGGGAGGTATGTATCTTGACTATTTCACCCTACTCTTCATCAGTCACCTACATAACAACCTACCTTACTTTCTCTCTTTGCTAATGTCACAATACTTCCATACAATACTCTTTAAGAGTTGTATTTTTAATACTTCACCACTCATTCATGGCATTTACAAGTCACTTCTGAGTACAACTTAGAATTTGCTAATAATATTTGACTTTTCTCATGCCTACCCATGGTATACAGACATATCTATTAATTTAGGATGTACATATTCTATTTAAGATATATATATATATATATATATATATATATATATATATATATATATATATTTCTTGTACATAACTGACAAAACACTTATTTTGGTGTGACTATTGATCTATCCTTAACCTCAATTTGATTAAAGGTTAGGTTAGGTTTAAGGTTACACCTGGATTAGAGTATGAACAAAAATTATACCAATTTAAAAGGTTAAGGTCCGGTTTATTGATAGGGCTAAAGGAAAAATGTTTATAATTAAAAAGTAGGGTCAAAAAGCCAAACCCAAGTTTTTATAAGTTAAGGTTAAAGACAGCGTAATAACAATATCAAATATAAATGTTTGTCAATTAAACTCAAAAGAAATACATGGTTCATGATTGCATGCAGATACATAATAGTGAGAAAAGGTCAGGCTCCATAAAAATGGTCTAGTGTGAAGTGACCCCATCTTATGGAATGCTAACTTGCTAACCCACCCTTTTATAATCTATCCTTGTGAAACCTTTACCCTACAAGCCATCAGCAGAGAATTACATCAACTAACAAATTAACCCTCACTAAATTCTGTACACTGTACAGTGGTTAATTTAAATATCTACCGGTACGTATATGTGTGTTTTACACCTCATTTCACTAAATTGGTGTAAAACACACATATACATACCGGTAGATATTTAAATTAACCACTGTACAGCCCAGTGAAGAAAAATAGAGCTTTATAAATAGCAAATTTGGGGGGAGATTTGTATTAACAAATAAAACCTGTTTTTTTTTTTTTCTTTAATGTTAACACAATATCTATAATTTCTTTTTATGCTGCGCTGGTTAATGTATTTATTTTTCAGGTGACAGATTTAATAGTTAGTAGAAAGTAGAAAGCCTGGACCTATTTTCTACTAATATATATCTACTACATTGGGTTTTGCCAACCCGGTATTTGATGCATCTGGTTTTCACTGTGAGAGTGCGGTATTCTTTATCTGAGATTCACTATAATCTCTTCTCTGTATGCGTGATGACTGCATGCATTAAAACGTAACCTGCATCAGGCTTTTCTTTCAACAGAGGGCTTACATAGCTTCCCAGTTGGCATTTTGTGGAAGGGTAGAACACTTTATGAGTGCAAACTGCATATCTGAATACTCACATTTGACATTCTGGAGCAAGCTATACCACACCTTGTTATGTGACCTTGTAATTAAAGAAAGTAGTTTACTAAAAACCTGACACTAGATTAACTGGTGACCCTAAACTCTTACCGAGTAGTGCACTATCCCATCAGTGGTCCATTTGTTTTTTTTAAATATGAAACGTGACCTGTCATTGGATATTGCAGATGTACGTATCTGTCATTATGTGGATTTGTTGTAAAAGACAACTTAGCAGAGCTAGGATTGAAAACTTTCTCAGTTGTTTTAAACA
Organism: Pelobates cultripes; assembly: GCA_933207985.1. Lineage (NCBI taxonomy): Eukaryota > Metazoa > Chordata > Amphibia > Anura > Pelobatidae > Pelobates > Pelobates cultripes. The sequence goes on along the minus strand of OW240917.1, from coordinate 118,684,958 downwards.
GCAAGCCATTTAATGTTATCAGGAAAAACATTGCACACTGAGAATTACGCAGCCCACTACTATGTACATCTAGTGCTGCTCAATGCATAGTATTTGCTTGATAAACTAAATGTAAGTATAGTAGGAGACAAAGGTGGCTCTTCATGTACTTTTCAACTCTACAGATGATTGGAGCTTTTGTTTACCAACAGCTGAAGTTAAAATATTGTTTATTTTATTAACTTATTATTAACCTATACAGCTCAACCTCCAGGAGGTTGTTGGTTGTTTATCACTAAAACATTGGAAAATACAATAAAATGCATTTTGCAACAAATTTTGTATTTATCAATTTGATTTTAACACAAAGACAAAGATGAAGCATCATCACATTGTGCATGATGACACTTAATTAGAAGTCCTTAAAAAGAAGAAGAGCTTTGAAAGAAGCACCTTTGGTCGCTGTAAGTGTGACAGTCACATGGTTTAGGCAAAATATTAAGATTGTTGTTTCTCTGGAAAGACAATGTTTAATCTTGTCAACAAAGGGACAGGACTTTTGGACCAAAACAAAGTTAAGATTATTATTATTATTATTATTGCAATTTATATAGCGCAAACAGATTCCGTAGCGCTTTACAATATTATGAGATGGGGGATTTAACTATAAATAGGACAATTACAAAAAACTTACAGGAACGATAGGTTGGAGAGGACCCTGGTCAAACGAGCTTACATTCTATAGGATGAAGTGGTTTTGATCCTTAAAGTCTACCTTTAATTTTCTTGTGCCATGAAAGAAATACTTAAAGGGACACTGTAAGCACCCAGACCACTTCAGCTAATTGAAGTGGTCTGGGTGCTGTGTCCCTTTTGCACTTAGTACTGCAATGTAAATAACTTTCAGCGTCAGATTTTCCCCATAAGAAAGCATTGAATAATGCATGCGCATTATGTCTCCCCCGCCAGTTGATGTCGGTGGGGGAGAAGCGTGGGCAGAGCCTGACCCAGCGCCGAGGGACATCAGCGCTGGATTCAGGTAAGTAGCTGAAGGGGTTTTAACCCCTTCAGCGACATGGGATGGGAGGGGGCGGGAGGGAGTGGGGCACTCCAGGATTCTCTAGTACTAGGGAAACGGGTTTGTTTTCCTGGCACTGGAAAATCCCTTTAACACTTCTTAGTTGTATAGTCTTTTCATTTACATATAATGATTTCAAATTGGGTTTATATTTTTCTGTTGGTATTAAACTAGCACATTTTTATTTAGGATGTGCCAAAATAGTTGGTGGATGATTACTTTTTCTAAATCTTTTTATCTCTTTTGTATAAGTATTCCTCTTTCATAAATGTTAATTTAAAACAAGGTTGTAAACACTATGGCAAATGTCATGAGGTAACAGCTTTTATTATGGAAATTACTGTTAAATAAAGAGTATTTTTAACTTTAGCATTAAATGCTAAATGCTACTTCAAGTTGATTCAAGTTTCGTTAGAAAATGCTAAATAAAAATGATGTTGTGTTTTTGGAAGAAAATGGAAAATTATGATCTTAAGGCATTTCTGTTAAGGCCTGGAGAAGGTCTGTTTGCAGACTGCAACAGTTGTGTGCTATTTCTAATAATCTAAACAATGCCACGGTTTCATTTACATCAAGTACAAACGTGATTGCCGTTATAGTGGGGTAGCTGATCTCTCATCTCTGAAACCTTGTTGGAGTTAGGTACAGTGAGGTTTATAGATAACATTTAACTATGTACATGTGAGGTATATTGTTGCTTGAAGATGCTGCAGTTAATTGTATTGTTGTCATTTTATGAACTATGATCTAATGCGCATGCATTATTCAATGCTTTCTTATGGGGAAAATCTGACGCTGGAAGTTATTTACATTGCAGTACTAAGTGCAAAAGGGACACAGCACCCAGACCACTTCAATTAGCTGAAGTGGTCTGGGTGCTTACAGTGTCCCTTTAAGTATTTCTTTCATGGCACAAGAAAATTAAAGGTAGACTTTAAGGATCAAAACCACTTCATCCTATAGAATGTAAGCTCGTTTGACCAGGGTCCTCTCCAACCTATCGTTCCTGTAAGTTTTTTGTAATTGTCCTATTTATAGTTAAATCCCCCATCTCATAATATTGTAAAGCGCTACGGAATCTGTTTGCGCTATATAAATTGCAATAATAATAATAATCTTAACTTTGTTTTGGTCCAAAAGTCCTGTCCCTTTGTTGACAAGATTAAACATTGTCTTTCCAGAGAAACAACAATCTTAATATTTTGCCTAAACCATGTGACTGTCACACTTACAGCGACCAAAGGTGCTTCTTTCAAAGCTCTTCTCCTTTTTAAGGACTTCTAATTAAGTGTCATCATGCACAATGTGATGATGCTTCATACTGTTAATGGTTTTCATAGAGAAGCATTGGAATCAACACTCTTCAGTGAGAAGCATTAATTTGGCAGAGCACAGAGATTACCAGGAATGTGACATACGTCTCCAGTGCTTCACTGTTTCTCAATGGATTGGATCAAAATCATCAGTTTTGGTGATCTCAGAAAAGATGGATTTGCCTCTGGGAGGAGACTGTCACAGTGCTATTGAGTTTAAATACTTGTTTTACATTTGTTTCTGTTTAAACAAAAAGGGTGTGAATCTAAACCAATAAAGGAACATATCTACCTTAAATGTAACATATTTATTTTTAAAGTTTAAATATAACATTTATTTTTAAAGAGTGTTCCCTTAAACTTGGAATCTTGTTACAGCTTTGAATACCTGGGGTGAATAAAGAGTGGCTTGTAGACTTGACCTTGTTGTATGAAAGGAAGGACACTGCTGTGGGAATCTCTATAGCCTTGAGAGAAACTAAGCAAGAGAATCCTAGTTATCTGACCTGGGTGACACATTCCAACAGCTGACTTGATTAGCCCCTAGTGTCACTGTTCTCTACTCTCGCCCTTTCCTTCCTTCCATCTACAAACAGATACAAACTCTGAAAGGTGAAACCTTGCTTTCAAGAGCAAAGTACTTAGACCCTATCACAAAGCATAACATCTAAACGTTCTACTTTAAAGGTTCTTGTTCAGTTAAGCTATCTAAGTTCATAATATGCCAATCAGCCAATATGCTATTAAATGGACATAATCACCCACCTCATTAATACCTGCAAGTAATAGTTTATCAAAATGCAATTAGGAACATAGTAGCAGTGCCATCCAGCAGTTCTGTAGGAAATCCCTTGATATGTTCTCTTATATCGGTCTGATTAAAGGCATTTACTGACAGAGTTGCATATTCTATTAGTTGCCAGTTGTTGGAGGTGTCATAGCTTTGGAAGAGCAGTTGGAGATGCCTAGGCCCCCACACTACATAATCCTAAATCATCACCTTTATACCATTTTATGATATAGAAAACTTCATGTGCTAGACATGGTTGAAAATAGCAGGAAGGTGACTGAGTCTAATCCTGGGTCATGCTCCTGAATGACATTGTTTGATATGACTGTAGTGATATTAATATCAGCATCATGACTTCAGTTTTAGAGTTCCTTTGGGAGAATACTTTTGGTATCCTGGGTGTAACCTTTTCCCCATCTTGCTTATTGCCCCTGTATTCTATGACTTTCTTACTCCACTGCTTCTCAGCTGCTATTTAAAATTGGAAATGTCAAATTAGAAATGATACATCTTTGTGACAACATTGCATTCTCCCTATGTCCAAAATGTTTTTATGAATTTTTGCATTATTCAGTATTCAGGTGCATGTACTAAAGGCAGTATACTCACTATCAATTAAAGGGGCTGTAAACTCAAAAGCTCATAATTTCTATAGAAGGCCTACATAAGGACTTTAATGGTACCATTAGTACTTCATAACATTGAAAATGTGTCTCCAAGTGCTAGTACCCTGTCTCTCCTCCTGTGCTCTGGCTAAAGCAAAATTATTAGTTTGAACAGCAAAGTAGCAGCAGTGATAGGAGTTAACGGAAACTCCCAGTCTATCACTGCCTGCTTCTCATTAGTATAGGTAAACAAAATATGCATTTTTACCTGTGATTGGGGATTTTGTTTGATATGCTGAGAGCTTCAGCTGGCCCTTTCAGCCTATAATGACCACCCTTTGGCTGCTTGGTCCTATGTTACCACATTAGCTCAAGCACTGGAGGTGAGGGAGCAGGACGAGCATTGAGGTGAATTGGCAAGTACCTGGAGTGTTCCTTTAATTGTAGCATTGCTATACATTCTCCAGCTCTGCTCAAACATTTTAATGTTTTATGTTATAACTGTTGCTCTTTCACCTGGATTTTTTTTATATTTTTTTTTGTTATGTTTGTTTTTTGCAGGTCTCAAAGGAAACATAGTTATATAAGGATGATCACTTTGGTCACCAAATTTATTTAAGATATTTATATATTATGAGATGGACCTTTGCAATGAACAAAGTAAGTGATCTTGATCCACGGTAGGGTAACATGATACAGTAGAACAGTGGAGTTCAATGCAATACCCCTTTCTTGTAAACCACCTTTATTTTACATTGTAGGCCCTTTTTTACACTTTGCATTTAATCTGTTTTTCTTATGTCAGAGCAAGAGGCCTTTTGCTTTCCAAATGCGTTAAACAATCCAAGCTTGTTTTCTTTCCTCAGAAAAGTTAAACAAGTCATGTCGTGAGGGGGACACTCTTGTTTACATTTTCCCACAACCTGTCATGTTGAAAACATCATTGCACACAGAAGCCAAGGCAAACAAACGGAAATCGCGTTTTACTAGGTTCCACATGCTGGGTTTTTCCCGCCTCTGAAAGCATCCCTCAAGAACTTCTCCTCAAACTTGGTTTAGCAAACAAATCTGCATTCATTCTGCGGAGCAGCTCAGCTAAACAAGTAAGACCACATGTTTCCAGTTAAACATAAACCCCTAATAACAAAGTGGTACACATTGTAAATATTCACTTTCCATGTCACGAGAACCAGGATCTTCCACCCAGATAATTGATTGAACAGAGGTACTGGAAACAGAATTTAATGGAGGGTGCAACTTCTCGTAAAAGTGAGTCAACCTTTTCTTAGTTCCTTTATTTTCTGTTCTCAAGTGCATGCATTAAAATGACTATACCTGACTTGTTATTTTCAGATGATTCCACAACATTTTTAAGCAATATATAAATACTGGAAATTAAAATGTAGTAATGTTTCTAAAAATGAATAATTTTTTTTTTGTGTGTCTTTTTCCAATCAAGTTTCTGATCTGAAAGAATACACCCTTTGGCACGTGTTCAGATTGTCACCCAGATAAAGTCCCTACACTGTTATTATTTACCTTTCTCTCGTTTTACTATTAACATTTTCCCAACTGTGCCATGACGTTATGGACACAGAATCAAGATCCGCTGCTTAGGGACAGCAGCTCATATAGTTTGTGGTGGAGAATAAGAACCATTTATAAACTGTACTGCATTTATTATAGTTTGTTATTCTCTTGTCATTTTGATGTGTAGCAATAATTAACGGAACATTTTTAATTCTGTTTTTAAATAAGATGTGCTCCTTTATGAAAGATACGTTCCATTATGAGTTTACTGAACAACAAATTGTCCGTTGTGAGATCCTCAAGATTGATAATTTTTGCCCAATTAAATGGTTCTCATAGAGAAGCACTGGGGGCATACAACACATGGTTAACAATCAACACACACTGCAAATCAAATCACTGAGAAGCATTGAATGCAACCCAATTGTTTAGTATCAGGACATTTTACATGCAGGTGTTAAAGAAGTCAGTTATTGGAGTGAAGACTTTAAAACAGTAGTGGTTTCATTTACAAGGCTAAGGGCAGCATCTATGCATCAAAATTAGTTCATTGGGATCATGTGATTTTTAGTACTTAGACTGTCCCTTTAAAGATGATGAGTGAACTGAAAATGACCCAGTGTGTTATTAGACCACTAGAAGAAGCAGTCAGCACTAAGCGTTGTACTTTGTCTTAGCCTCTCTTAGTGGTGGGGGATTCAGAAAAAGTGTTTTCATTTTTAAACAATTCTTTTTCTGGACTTCCTCGGATCTGGGATTCTGATCTGTATTTAGCATCATCAAGCCAAGACATAAATAACTTGTAAAACATTAGAAACTGGATGAAAGCCTTCTCCACAAGCTTCTCTATGCTGTGTGAGGACGTCTTCCCCTCAATGGGCAAGCACTAGTATCCATTTCTGAAACAGTATTCTCTGATTCAGATTAAATTATCATTCAGGCAGCTGGAAAGGGGCAACTTCAAAGAAGTACATGCTTTCAAGACCACTGTCTTCTATTTCTCTGTGGATTAAAGAAGAAATACATTTTATATGCCTTTTGAACTGATCTTTGATAAGAAATGAAATTATTTCACATCATCTTCTTTGAAACATAATAGCTTTGGGTTAGGACAAAGGAAACATATATTTATGGCTATTATTTTTACATGTCTGAGAAATATTGTAGCTGGAAAAAGTTTTTTAAATGAAAAATAAATATATATATATATGTTTTATATTAGTGTGGCTTCCAGTAATTTAAGAAGCTATATATATTATATCTATAGATAATTAATTATTCTACCCAATCTTTTTACAAAGTCACTAGACTCTCCTCTTCTTCATCGAAGATAGCTACTGATAATTATCAGTTGATCAGCTCCCTTTTTTCTACTAATGACAAGAAATATTGAAATCAAGAAATCTAAATGATAGTAAATTTGGTTTGCACAACGTATTGATTAAGTTTTAGTCAGTTTAAAGTGGCACCGGGTCCTGGCTGAAATGACAGCACTTTAACTACTGAACATATGTTGTACCTCTTTTACCTTCAACTTTATATATCTTGGTATTGTTCGTAAATCAGTTGCAGACTTAGACAAATGCAGTTTATATAAAATATTGAAAGATTTATTGAGACAAAATAACCCTGGATCTGTTTTATGTGTTAAATGGAACGAATAGGACCTGCCGAGAGTGGTTCTATGGCACAAGTGTGTTCGTGCCTCATTAATTAATTTGTAAAAATGTACACGTATACCGGTATGTTTATTGCAAAAAGCCTCATCACTGATCTTGCATATGGAATGTGGTAGAGCAATCTTTCAAAAAAATGTGTGTTTTTAAAAATCGATAAGTAATATCATGCAAAAAAGTATATATTTTTTGCATGACGTTCTTGCAATACAATGTTCTTCAGTGCGTCTAGTTCATTCTTGCACTTTTGCAGTCATTTCACAATTCAGTATGTTGTGAAGTACTGACTAATTTGAGTTAAATCTTGCATTATGACTCACTATTTTTTTCAAAATGCCAAACACTACTCACTGAGATACATTGTAATAATGCATCTCTTTGAGGGGATGCTGTATGGCACAGTGTGGTGGTTGGAGTATATGTACAGTAGCTTCCCAGTGCTTCTGCTTTGGGGAAGCATTGGGTCGGCTGAGATGATCAGTAATAATGATGTCAGCCAAGGAAGAAGTTTAAACTAAGCTAGTTAACTTTTATGGGGGGCATAAATCTAAAAAAAACAGGAGAGCACTCTAATATGCATGTTTGTAGTCCTAACATTAGAGTTGCCCTTGATTTTCTTTTTTATTTAGTTTTTCTCTTGTTTCTTTCACTTACATTAGAACATGTTAGTCAGTCAATTACAGAAGTGCATGGTACATCTGTTGATATGGGCAAGATATGGCCACTAACTTTCCCTTAATGGATAAAAAGTATATTCTCTCTGCAAACGCATTGCTCAGCCAAGACACCCCTTTTGGAAGATAGTGCCAACATTTCCCTCAATATTAAAGAGCGTCCCTGCATTAAAGGTGGTTGGCACTGCAGGAAGCCAAAGAGGCTAGTGCCCATGTAGTCTATTATCTGGTATATGTTAATTACATATTTTTTATAAATATCTTAGTTTTTGTCATATTAAAGTTTATTGATACAGAATGCTAATATTACATCTGAAATAACAGCAAGCAAGTATTCATCCCTGCATGCCACTGTTTCACTCAAGAGTAGTGTGGCCTCTTGTAAACTTGCTGAAATTCAATAGCTGTATTTTTTTTATTTGCTTGTTTTGTGAGTGAGAGATCTGAGTCTTGTAACGGACGCTAAAAGATTACAACTGATCCCTGCATCATGTCAAAATAATCCCAATGCCATTCTCACTTAGGATTGTTTGAATTCGCGGAAAATAAAACTGTCATGTGCTAGCTAAAATAAAAGGGGACAACATAATGTCCCTTCCAATATGCAAGGTATAGAAATTTTTTCTTAAAGTACATCTTAAAATTCAATGGTTTTGCATCACACAGCTAATCATTTAAATAATATAATTAGAATGCAATGACTTGTCCGTCATCCCAATATGCTGTGTTATGCATTTTCCTGGTGACCCTTTATTTTACTGCAACTTACATGATATGTACATTGTATCCAACATCCATGTTTTTCGTTAATGCCCCCAATAGCTTTTCCTTAAGGAATGTTAGTGTTTTGGGGTTTGTTTTCAATCTATCATTAGAGTATCCATTGTAGACATTATATTAGATGTTAGCTCAATAACTCATTAGTTGAAAATATCATTTGTATTTTATTTGAATCCTCTGCCCAACAGTTGAAAAAAAAGTGGTTTCATTGTGTGTCCGAAAGTGGAGAGAGCCCTGAGGACCCCCTTGGAGTTGCAAGAGGGAGCCAGCTGAGCGGATAGCTTAAAAAGGAAAGCAGATATGGAAATAGACTTTAGCCACTGAGGCATACATGTTTTTCAACAAACATTTGTTTTATATCCATGTATGTGTGTGATTGTGTTTTTTATTTTGCTTTTAATTCTATTTTGAAATAAATGTACTGTGCCATGATATTTTATACTTTTATGTGCCTTTACTGATCCCATATGACCTGTTGAGATTTATTTACATGGTGTACATTAAATACATTTTTGTTTTTGTATTTTTTACACTAAACCCTCTTAACTATGTATAACAACAATATTTACAAATTTACCAGATGCTCTACACAGACACTACACAAATGTAAGTCTTGTAATTTGTATATTATTGTCTCTTAGTCTCTTGATAAAAATCAGTTTGAAGGCTGGGTAAATGCTACCAGCAGCAGTTTATGAAATGTGTAGTTTATCCGGTGAGTTAACTGTGCAATAAGCTGCCATGCAACAAGTGCTATCAATTTATTTGTTGTAAAATAGGCTGTGAGATCATCCATGCCATAGAATGTACATGTGCATGGCCACAGTTTGGTTTCTCTGTGGAAGGAGAGAGCCTTCTTAGCTGCGCATGGGACATGTACAAGTTGGACAAAACTGACACAGAAAAGGAGTTAAATACTGAAGTACACATGTGTCACAAAGTAGGGTAAAAACAAAAGGTAGTATTTATTGTGGGTCAAACAGGACAAAAAAAGGATACAACATTTCGGCTGTGAGGCCTTAGCCATTTATAGGAAACGTTGTATCCTTTTTTGTCCTATTTGAGCAACAATAAATACTATTTTTTGTTTTCACCCTTCATTGTGACGCCTGTGTACTTCTACTTTTTACTGGTGGGCAAAATACCCCCTTCCATGTAGCTTCCCTGTATTTTTACTTGTGTGCAACACTCCCTTGATTTTATACAGAAAAATAGCTAATAGGTCTGGCCAAATGGCAATCAAAATTGTTGCCATTGTTTGCCACTCAGCAGGGAGAGTGGGTGCAGGATGCTCTCTGCAAGCTAATCTTAGCAATTATACAAAATTGTTAATTAGCCATTTAACTGAGGTCCCACATGATTTCCAGGTACTGAGGATTTAGCATTTTAGATATGAGGTATTTTAACTTGCCATTTTTTATAACACAGTTGCTGTTCCCAAGGTATACATGCATGAGTTGTATTGCAGTTTATTTCAAACTAGTAGATTTAATCACTAACTAGCAAGTTGTGGCAAGCTGAAAAAAGATGAACGGGGATCAGAATTTTGGTAGATTTTGTTGTATTTTTGTAGCTGATGTGCACACTGCTTAGTGAACAGGTACTGTACTATATAATTAGTTCCCCTTCAGTGCTTTAATACAATTTCCTAGCCCTCTATCTGAACCCAAAACATACAACACCTCTGAAAATGCAATTGCAAAAATATATTGGGATTACTACAAATATTTTGATTCATGTAACAAATGATAATTCAATACACTTTAAGTATGACATCCGATTCCTGAGTGACATTGGCTAACATCCTGTTTATCCCCCTTCTGCCCACTCACTGGCTTAGCTAGAAGACATCACTGTATCTTCTGGGTGATGTGCCAAGCTCTTGAGTGTGCCCTGTGCTGTTTCGGAAGTTGCCAAATAGAAAATTTAGAAATGAGCTTGCCAGCTGCCCTTGTATCTCACAGTTTGTGCATATGATACTGTCAAGTCATGGCATCCCATATCAGATAATCAATTAGCTGGCAAAGAAAAAAAACAGAAGCACTGAAATGCTGGCACATATCCTGCAGGATATTAGCAATAGTCATGTAAATAATACTGAACACTGCACCAAGTGGACTATCAGCATAGAAGACTTCCAAAATGGGGTCAAAGGTCGTCTCTGCATACTTATGTGTGACTCTAAAGGGCCATGGCTGTTCATTCATTTATTCATTCACTAACATCTATTTTATTGCAGCTATAGTATGCCTGAGGCATGCCACAGGCCGAATGTGTAACCGGTTACTGTGACTTCATGCTGTGAATAGAGGGATTTAATAATTGTGTTGCAAATACCAAGCAATATAAAAGAGCATTAAGATATTTTCTAACAGAACAATCTCCCTTCTAATATATATATATACATACACACACATAATTTTGGCATTAGATGTGTGTGTATATAAATATATATATATATATATATATATATAGTGTAGATTGGATTATTATACATATATTATGCTATATATATAATGGCAAAATACCAGACTGTTGCAGTATGCAATGATACATTTTTATTGGACTAACATAATGCTCAATCTAAATTTATTGCTATATTTAGATATAAGATGATCAAAATCTTGCTGCTCACGAGGGGAAAATATAATTTATTTTAACAATGACTATATTGCTAAGCAAATTTAGCCCTGTCTCTATCACTGCTCTTCATCCACACACTGCTGAGCCTTACTGAGGAGACCGTGAACGGCAAGCGAGGAGAGCAGAGCAGCAGCCTGACAGGAGAGGAGACCAGGGAGAGTGGCGGAACCTGAAGTGCAGGGCCGGCAGCACGCTGCCTGAATGTAATTCCTACAGTAGGCTTGCAGCTTACCTGCTGAAGCAGTGACTGGCCAGGCAATGTACCACTGGTAAGATACAAATACAACTCTTTATTGTGTATAAATATGCCTGTGTATGCTTGTATGTGTTTGTGTGTAATAATTGCTTCTGTCTGCATGTGTATGTGTGTGCCTGTGTGTACCTATCTGTGTATTCCTGTGTGTACTTGTCAGTGTCTGTGTATGCCTGTCTGTGTATGTGTGTGTGTGCGTGAGTATAGGTGTCTGTCTATAAATGTCTGTGCCTGCCTGGCAATCTGTGTCTATATGTGTTTGTGTTTGTCTGTCAGTGTCTGTCTGTGTATCCATGTCTGTCTGTGTGTGTTCCTGTCTGTGCCTGTGTGTACTTGTGTGGACCTGCGTCTGAGTATGTGTCTGTGTATACGTGCCTGCCCTTGTCTGAGCCAGCGCGCGTCTGTCTGTGTGTGTGTGTGGTCGCCTGTGTCTGTGCGTGCCTGTACATGTCTGTGTGTTTCTGTCTGTGTCTTTGTGTCGTCTGTGCCTGTGCGCACTTGTTGGTGCCTGTGTGTGATTGTGTATGCCTGTTTGTGTATTTATTTTACCAGGAAGAATACATTGAGATTTCTCTCATTTTCAAGTATGTTCTGGGCCTACTAACACTGCATCGTGATAATAGGGTATTTTATAATATTAAAAATACAAAATAATATTAATACACAACGGATATTTCATTTTAAAACACAACTGGTAAGAAATATAATCAGCCATGATTACAGGTGCATTCTGCTGAATTGTGATAGTAAAGGACAATGGAAATGTCAAGCACTAAATTCCAAAATGTATTGAAGTACCACCACTGGTCACCTTCTCGGCACCAATAGCCACATGATTATAATCTAAAATCAAATTATAATCTAAATCAGCTTTATTTCTAAGATCTGCATTAACATCTACTAATACAAAACCCTATCAAATTTGATTCCCGGAATATCCGTAAAGGGGCACAAGTGGACCAGTCAATGTCTCATTCCGAAAGAGTCACCTCAGTTTATTTGTAAGTCAGCTGGGCTCTCTGTAATGTGTCCTTGAAAGACCTGCATTTTTGGGTGGTCCTAAGGACTGACCATGGAAACATATGTCCTAACCACTTCCTGAAGACAATCATCTGGGAAACTAAGCCTGTATGCCAAGCACTGTAAGTGCTGCAATCATTGCTAGTAAGGCAGACTAGGTTACACAATGATCCCATGTGTAATGACATAGTATGTTAAAATAACCTTTCCACTAATGCTTTTTGCCCCTGTTAAATCTTCTTTCCACATTTAGAACGGAATACTTTAAGTATCGGAAGGAGTTGTTGAGTGAAAGGCAGAGAGCTCGTGTTTATGGTTTAATTATATTTTTCAGTGGTGCATCTTTTCAAAGACACATACATAAAAGATACACTAAATGCACAATGATGCATAGCCATTGGGAAAATAACACAAATTGCTTGAAAAAATGAAAAGCCTATACATGACTCCCTAGTGTTCCAAATGATTTTGGACTCTTCCAGTTTTTAAATCCTGTCCTCCCTGAATAGCTTATTCCTCCATGCGGCTCTATATTGCAGAATAACTGATCAACTAGACAGCAGCACAAACAAACCTGTAGCTTATGCAAGCACTTCTAAACACACATACAGGTTCCTTGTTGGCTGGGTGTTTTCAGTGAATGCGCAGGTATATTTAGGAATGCAGGAAATAATTGGAATTTATTGCAATATATTTAGTTTTCCATTAGAATTGTACACACATTATTATATTTTAATTAGTTCCCTTTACTTACTAGTCTACTTGGAGGGTCTGACTCTAGAACCAGGCAGTTTTCAGCACCATAGGTCATGTAATATGTTTATGTTTCCCAGAATGTCATTGTTAGTCATTGTCTTAGTTAGAAAGTTATTAGGTATTTAGACTAGTGCATATTTAATATACATTAATATATTTTAACTACATATTGCATAAATGTGTCTCATGTGTGACCTAAAAATTAGTATTTTTCCAAGTTAGACGGAAATTATAGGCATCTAGACCATTTAAACTCAATGAAGTGGTCTACGTGCCATGTCTCTGGAGAGTTACCCCTACAAATAAAAACATTTCTGTTGTGCCGGCCCCAACAGCAGAGTTAAACTTGGCTATTTGAGTGAGAGTCAGTGATTTGTGCAAAAAACTAAATTTTGCCGTGCATGCGCCTTAGCCTCCCAATGTTTCTAAGTTGGGAAACATTAGATTCGTTGAGGTCATCTACACTGATGATCTCAGCCACAGAAGTGGAACAGCAGGATGGAGACTGACACTGTGAGTGCTGAATGGTAGGTAATATTCACTCGTCAAGCCCTCATACACTATAGTGTTCCTTTAACCCCTTAAGGACACATGACATGTGTGACATGTCATGATTCCCTTTTATTCCAGAAGTTTGGTCCTTAAGGGGTTAAATATTTGATAAGCAACTCTAAAGTTTGTTTTGAGAAACAGGTAGTTCCTGATGCCTTGTTGAATTCAAAGAAAAAGGAAATAAAATATGTTCTGAGTATGGATGAAAGAAATTCTACAAATTAATCAAAAATTTTTTTTATTTGCAATGGAAATTGGAAGACACCTAACGTTTACATAGATGTCAGTTCTCTGAAACAAAATTTTCTGTCTTAGCGAGAAATGTTGCCCACAAAAAAAGATAATAGGCCTTTTTGTAATCTATCTATCTATCTATTCATCTATCTATCATATGTACTCTTTACTTCATTTATATAAAAAAAGTTTTCTTATCATTTGTGAAACCGTATTCTATATAAAACAGTCTGTTAACTTTGCTCTTTATTAAACATACTGTTAACGACCTACGTGGTGTTATTGACATTTAATTTAACAGTGTAGCAATTGACAAATCTTTACTATATATGAAAGGAATCTTAATGTAAACTTATTAATATTAACTGTTTCAAAACATTTCTCACCATGTGACTTTTACATGAGTTTGCATGACAGCATGACAGTCTTAGAGCAAACAGAGTATGTAACACCGTATACATTTCAGTTATGTAATTAGCCTAATGTTGTATTTTATAACATTATACATAGTAAGCAAAGTAAAAATCATTCCATATTACGTACATCTTTTTTGTATATAATAAATGTCTAACAATCAGTTACCACATTGGTTGCATTGCGTGTTTTAGTATATAGTTACTGAAAACACTTGTAAAGATTTCTACAAACCTCGTCTAGGCTTTAATTGTAACATGAGAATCTATAGCCCTTTAGAGAAAAAAATCCAACGTAGGAAAAAGGAGAAAACATGAATGTATGCAGTTCGTTAGAATTGAAAAATTTTTTGATATTGGCAAAGAGCAGAACTGATTAAAACAGAGATAAACTTTATTTAGAGAATCACAAAATCATAACGCTTTAACATGCTTCCAGAGTATAGGTAACCATTAGTCCCAGGGTTGTGAGAGTGTATCTTGCTTTTCCACCACATAAGTTCAATACTGCCCTGCAAGATTTCTTGACCTAATTGTTTGGGAGCGGAGTGGGGGGAGGATGGAAGGGGTTGCACATTTTAATGTTTTAACAATGTGTAGAATAATGTAATTATTTTAAACAAAGCAAAATGGCTGTGAAGTGATTCCAGATATTTTTCTAATGCAGCTGTTTAGGTAATTATTCACTGGATAGTATTAGGGAATTGGCACTACAATTTCTTCCAACTTCCCTGGATTTGTGTTGATGGGTAGTCAGATTTAGAGTGGACTAGTGTATTCCCAACCTTCCTAAAACACTGGTGCCCTGACCCCTCTAATCGATAGGTAATAATCACATATATTAGAATATTCTCATATCCTTTGTTTTTGCTTCAATACATGCTCCCTAAGTCAAAATGGGTAATGTGCATCCTGTGCTCACAGTGCGTAAAGGTCACTGACGTGGCCCAAAGAAAGCCCAAACAATCGTTTATGTTAGCTGTATCTTTTATGCAGAGGGAACTTGCCAGCATTTCAGAGCTGAACTGCCCTTTTGGGTGGGATCAGTATGAAATAGAAATAGTTCTCTCAGTAATGGCACAAGTGAGCACATACTATTTTGAGACCTGAGCTGGGACTAACCACAGGGCAAACTACTGAATTTCTCTAAGCGCTTGTCTATTCTCATATTCTCTTTTTTTGCTTCAAAATATTATAAAATATTACATCATATTATATGTATTAGGTTTTAAAGTTATAAATTGTTCTTTCATCACTTAACCCATGCCGATTGTCTGCAAATGGTGTTAGCGACGACATCCCCAAAGGATGTTCCGCTCTTATCTGTATTCTTGTCTGTTATTGAAAACCTTTCTTAATACATCAGTAAGTTCACAGTTTGTATAAGAGACCCTGTGTGTAGGTGCACCAACATGAGTATGTGCGCGTGCATAACAGAGGAAAAAGAACAGAACATAATAAAACTGTCCTCCCTTAATGGCTCTGTTTGTATGAAAATACCTCTTTATTCAGCATCTATGGGAATTCAGGTAGCACAGAACTAATGTAAATGGTTATTGCCAGAAGGCGATGAAACATTCCTGGCTTTGTTGCTGCTTGTGGGACAAACCATCCCTCTTGAGAACTCAGGTCATTTACTATAACAGTGGTCCAAGCCTCTATTTGCTAACAATGATTTGTTGCTGGAGTTGATTCTAGAATTTTTCTCATAAAAACCGAAAAGGTGAAGTGAAATGGGTCAAGATCCAGTCTGTTTATTTAGGTGTTCTAAAGCAAAAGAAAAGTTGCTTTGATAGATATTTCTTTTTAGTACTCAGGAGAAGGAAACACTCATTTATTTTCTACTCCTCTGAACTCTTTTGTTTCAGGGAATCACTATATTTCTGACAAAATGAAATAGCCTTTTGTAAACACCAGTCCTGGGAAGGCAGTGCATTTCCAGTTTTCATCTGCTAAATTTAATGCTTAAAGTGATTTTTACTAGGTATTAATTGGTAATGGTTCTCCCAGGGATGGCTCTAGCCTAATTTTAACCTTGGTTGCTGTCAACAGATAAAGTTGAAAGGGGGTGAAAGCTTAAGTGAAGAATTTATGTGTTCCTTAAAATGTATTCCATTTGTGGGATTAACCCTTCAGCATTAGAAATTTGTACATTTATACATTTTCATTTAAAATTCACATGCACTCTATGTCAAAGTAATGCATTACCATATATTTTACTTTGTAAAAAGTGTCATTTGTGCAAAGCTTTCAGCAGCGTCCATGTATATTGTGTTGAACTATTTCAAAACTTTTAAGCTAGGGTTATTTTTCTTTTACCTTTTACTGAACTTGAAGTGATAATAAAGATTAAAGGAACTATGTTTAAAACACTTGGATTCAAAATTGCAAAATGGGAAAATGACTTAATTTGACATAAAATTGGAATTCTAGTATTCACTAATCTCAAATCAGAAGTAAATTAAAAAAATAGTTCCAAATAGAATTCGCAACTAAAAAATGTTATCTACTAAAAACAGCCTTACATGAGCCTGTATAAAGTACATTGATGGAATACGAAAATAACACAGAATTGCCACTGAGTTCAACATTGGGAGGTATATTTAGAGATTTTCTGTTTGCCTGCATTTTTCAGGTAAAAAAGCCCAAATATACACTATCTGCCATTGGACAAAGGGTAACATAAATATAAATTAAAAAAAAAAAAAACGAGGGCCCCCTGGACCCACATTAAATTGATACTGTAGGAACTGCAATTGCTTTTTCTCATTAAAAGGGTTAAAGTTTCTAGAATTCCCTGAAGCTGTCCTTCTGTTCGGTGTTAAAAGTGTTTTAAATGTTAAATGCTGAATAAAAGTCCCCAGAAGCCCACCCATTCTCTGCTGTTTTGACTAAGTAATGAGGAACCATTAGCCTGAGCAGAAATGGGTGGCTGTGATTGGCTAATTGTGTCAGCTGACCTCTTCTAATCTATCACTGGTGACCATTGCTGGCATAAATTGGTATGACTAAGGAAGTGTGTATTTACTGTCTTACCTCTACCTCACTTAGGGAATCCAAGAACCCTCATTCTTTGTTAGACTGAGTGAAAATGATTTAACACGGAAAGGAAAGACAGTGCCTGGCACTATAACAAATTAAATAAGATTACATGCTTTCAGTGCCTATAATATCCCTTTAACCATTACAGGCCTTGCAATATGACCTCTCCTATATCATAACACAATGGCCAGTGGGGTTGATAAACAAGATGTCTGCCCACCTACTCATTCCATTGGACTCATGCAAGAAGCACACTGACCTTTCGTTAGCCGATAAGTGACATGTATTAAATTTCATTTAAGAAATACCGTACATTAATGAATTTGATAGCATTCTAGAGTGAGATTCTAACATTTCTTGAACTCTGTCTTTAATTCAGTTTCCAGAAGTCCCCTGTTTTCTAGGAGAAAGATCGTTTTAGCAATCTAGACTCTGTCCCAAGCTATCCTGTTTTTGACTTTGTAAGATGAATGATTTTCTATATAGTAGACATCTGCACAGAAATGTGAAATTAAACAGGCATGTGCATGGCTTTCTACTTACATAATATAGACTAAAAAGTTCTATAAAAACCCTAGTTTGAAAAAAAAAAAATGAAATAAAAAAACATGAACAGGCACCTAGTAAGCAAAGTCATTCTGCATATACACAGCACTCTCGGAATGATAAAGGGGTACTTTAAAATCGATTTAAAAATCCATAAAACAGTTTAGAAACACATCATTAATATCTGATTTGTCTTGGAAATCGATTATGTTGCTTATTTGGTACAGAAGAAATAAATGTAACCTATGAGACATGGTTATGAATGAAGTCTACAAACAGGTTAACTCATTCACTTCCAATGTTGTGCTAGTGAAGCTGAGAGAAAGTATATATAGATATCTGTTACAAAATGTTCTCTCTTATTTATGAAGTCTGGAATTTGGAATGTTAAAGATGTTGAAGTAGGAGTGGGCAAAATTAAACATTTTACAAAAAATCAAGTAAAGAAGGCACTGTGAACACAATTTTAAAGTGAAAAAAAATATTTTAAAAACCTTAAACCTTAAAAACCAGAGTATTCGAAAGGTAAGCAGCACTAATACAAGTGAAAACAGCTCGAAAAACACTAAATGGGAAATTTTAGATATAGGGAAAGAAGAAATTAAATGAGCCCATAAGCTGAAAACCTTGGAACCCAATATTGAATTTGATTTATACAATTTTTTATAGTTATATTTTATAAGGTTCCCTTTTGGATTTTTATTAGTATCACCTAAAGCTATTTTATATATTTTTTTATCCATCTTTTCTTATATGGTACTAATGTGTTCCCTTTTCTTTCCCTCTTTGTAGGAGTGTACTAGTTTTCATGCTATTTTTTATTATTCTATTTTCTCTATTTTCCATTTATACTGTCTATAACTTGCTATTCACTCTTATGTGCATTTTAAGCAGATGATTATGTTTATAATACACATGAATGTTTTTTATATTTGCAAAGAGATATTTAGGTACTGTGTCTTTTTTTCCTTATGTACATAAGTGCTCATTGTGATATAACTTGATTTTGCACTAAGACTAATTAATATGTTGGGTACTAATGAACTATTTATTTACTTACTTTTAAACTATCTGCATATGTTTTCGATATGCATTGTTTTTAAAAGAGAGACATTTAGGCGATATGCCTTTTATCTTATCTGCATAAGGATTTATAACAAGTTTTAAGCCAGAACCAATCAGTATGTGATTTTAAGTTATCACGCCCATGGAGGTGGGTATGAATTCAGATGGACGGCAAACCCAAGACGTGATCTGAGGAAGCCACCCAGGCGAAAAGCGTAATCACGCAATATGACGCACGATGTTAGTACGTGTCATACGAATTTCAAACTCCCGTAAGTGTATCAGTTACCCAAAGACCGCAAGTGCTAGCCGTGTGTCAGAAGGGCTGAAGACAAATACCACCAGCATTGCCCAAGGGAGAGAGTTAGTTTTTATTGTTTATGTTACAAATAAAGGACTTACTTGTATCCAGTTGCCGTCCTGCCTGTTACATCTTATCACATCGTCCCGCTTTCACATCATGGTTCTTAATACAGGACATCAAAGCTGTCAGAGTTAGAGCAGAATTTCACTGCTCCAATCTTGTAAGTTGCCTGATTCTCTTATTTTATTTAATATCTTTTACACAGAGCTACACTATTGACCCACCCACCCCCTGCCCTTTTTTTCTTTTTTCCTATTTATGTTTTGAGCTTTTACTTTGTAATATACCCTACTGGACATTATGGTGAAGGCCCCTATCCCCCTCTCAGATGGCAGTATAACTTGCAAATAAAAAAATATTTAGTTTCCTGGAATGCAGCACAAGGTAAAGCGCCTAGCGAGGGCTAACTTCTGCACCTTCTCCAAGGTCACAGGGGCCTCTGAACCCAACATGCACAAGCTCTGGACCGGCATAAGAGGGAAGGGGAGGGAGGGAAGGAGTGGAAAGGGAGGGTTTAAAAAAATAATAATAATATATATATATATATGTATATATATATATTTTATACTATATATTAAATACTGAGGGAAACAGGGGAGGCGGGAGGGAGCACACAGTGGGTTGCAGAAAGGGATAAGGAAGCAATCTTCTCCTGGAGGCTCTCTGCCTGGAAGGGGTAAGATTAACATGTCTGGCACCAGTGCACTGAGCAATATACACAGAATTGACACTGGTAGCCCGGAACAGAGCTCTGGGCTGCCAATGTCACGTTTGCTGGAGGCAGGGCCGGCGCGTCCATAAGGCGGCACAGGCGGCCGCCTTAGGGCGCACCGGCCCGGGGGCGCAAATGTCCGGGTGGCCGGCAGGAGAGAAGCGCACAGCGCCCCTCTCCTGCCGGTCACTACTTGTAGCGTGGCCGAGCGCCAGCCTGCAGTGCCGCGGACTGTGTGGAGGGGGCGGGGATATGAACGTCATATCCCTGCTCCCTCTGTAGCACACAGCGCGGCTGGCGCCCAGCAGGGGCGGAGCTACGGCCCCCTTCTAATCAGCATGGGAGGAAGTCCTCCCAACAAGACTAGGGCAGCAGAAGGCAGAGAGGAGGGGGCTGGGCAGGACCAGCTCCTCCAACTCCCAACTACCTCAGGCAGCACTTTGGATCCCAGGTAAGCCCCCCTTCTGAACCTGTTGGTCAGTGTGTCTGTGTGTATATATGTCTGTCAGTGTGTGTGTGTGTGTATGTCTGTCAGTGTGTGTGTATATGTCTGTCAGTGTGTGTGTGTGTATGTCTGTCAGTGTGTCTGTGTGTGTGTATGTCTGTCAGTGTGTCTGTGTGTGTGTATGTCTGTCAGTGTGTCTGTGTGTGTATATGTCTGTCAGTGTGTCTGTGTGCATCTATGTGTGTCTGTGTGTGTATATGTCTGTCAGTGTGTGTGTATATGTCTGTCAGTGTGTGTGTGTGTATGTCTGTCAGTGTGTCTGTGTATCTATGTCTGTCAGTGTGTGTGTGTGTATGTCTGTCAGTGTGTCTGTGTGCATCTATGTCTGTCAGTGTGTCTGTGTGTGTATATGTCAGTGTGTGTGTATATGTCTGTCAGTGTGTCTGTGTGTGTATATGTCTGTCAGTGTGTGTGTGTGTATGTCTGTCAGTGTGTCTGTGTGTGTGTATGTCTGTCAGTGTGTCTGTGTGTGTATATGTCTGTCAGTGTGTGTGTATATGTCTGTCAGTGTGTCTGTGTGCATCTATGTGTGTCTGTGTGTGTATATGTCTGTCAGTGTGTGTGTATATGTCTGTCAGTGTGTGTGTGTGTATGTCTGTCAGTGTGTCTGTGTATCTATGTCTGTCAGTGTGTGTGTGTATGTCTGTCAGTGTGTCTGTGTGTGTATATGTCTGTCAGTGTGTGTGTATCTGTCTGTCAGTGTGTGTGTGTGTATATATGTCTGTCAGTGTGTGTGTATGTCTGTCAGTGTGTGTGTGTGTATATGTCAGTGTGTGTGTGTGTATATATGTCTGTCTGTCAGTGTGTGTGTATATGTCTGTCAGTGAGTGTGTGTGTATCTATGTCTGTCAGTGTGTGTGTGTGTCTGTCAGTGTGTGTGTGTGTATCTATGTCTGTCAGTGTGTGTGTGTATCCATGTCTGTCAGTGTGTGTGTGTATGTATATGTCTCTGTCCGTGTGTCTGTGTGTATCTAAATGTCTGTTAGTGTGTGTGTCTGTCTGTTAGTATGTCTTCTTCCCTATCATTGTGTATGTGTGTCTGTCACTGTGTGTTTATCTGTATGTCTGTCAGTGTTTGTGTGTACCTGTGTGTCTATCTGAATGTGTATCAGTTTGTGTATATGTATATCTGCATGTGTCAGTGTGTGTATCTTTGTATATGTGTATCACAGTGTGTGCGTGTGTGGCAGTGTATGTGTATATGTGCATATATCTCAGCATTCAAACACAACACTACACACAAATAAACACCTGCATGCAAACGTCAACACTACATACAAACACACCCCTGCATTCAAATGTCAACACTACATACAAACACACCTCTGTATCAGACACCAAAATTATATATAAACACACACCTGCGTTCAAAAACCAACACTACACATAAATACATGCTTGCATTCAAATGCAAACACTACATACAAACACACCGCTACAATCATACAAACATACTCCAAACAAACACATGCTTACAGTCAAACACACAAATACTGCTCCATGCTAAATACAATCCTGCAAGCATGGGGAATCGGTAGAGCCCCAGCTTTCAAAGCATTGTTGAAGTTGCACGACAGATGGGGGTCTATCTTTTAGCCATCCTGTGTACATACACAGACCGTCATACAGAGACATACACCATGTATGTCTCTGTATGACTGTGTAAATGTATTCAAAAGGAATAAACGCAGGCAACACTCCAATAGTAAGGATGGTATATTTATTGATAGGTGAACCACCCCAAAGAAAGTGCGTCGTTTCGGCTCAGCAGAGCCTTATTGCATGAGCTGAAACATCACACTTTCTATGGGGTGGTTCATCTACCAATAAATATACCATCCTTACTATTGGAGTGTTGCCTGCGTTTATTCCTTTTGAAGACTTTACTGGTGGATCCAGCAATGTCTGCCTGACATGGAGCATCCACCTCTGTAGATGGCCGGAGCATTTACACAGTGTCAGTGTGCAGGGTTCTTTGTTTGTCTGTGTATGTATGTCTCTGTATGCCTATCTCTGTTTCTTTATGTCTGTGTATGTATTTCTGTGAGTGCCTGTGTCTGTATGAATGTATGTCTGTGTTTGTACGACAATGTACTTGTATGTGTAGATTGTATGACTGTGTTTGTTTGTGTGCCTTTTATGACTGTGTGTCTGTATATCTTTGTGACTGTGTGCCTGAAAAATTATGTCTGTGTGCTTGTATGGTTGTGTGTCTGTATGTTTGTGTATTTGTGCATGTATGTATTTTTGCCTGTATCTATGTCTATGTGGGAGAAAAAGAGAGATAGATAGGGATTGGAGGGAAGAAAGAGACAGAAAGGGGCTGGCGGGGAAGTAAGAAATACATAAGAGGGGTTGTAGGAGACGCACTAAAGGGGGGTGTAAGGCACAAAGGGGCCAAAGGGGTAAGACATTCAAGAGAGTGGATATGCAACACTAATGGGGGTAAGAAATTCAAAAGGGGGCTACGAGACACAGAGGTGAAGATGCATTGTTTATTTTTTTGAGGGGGGGGGGGCGTCAAAATGCATCTTCGCCTGTGTAGTCAAAAATCCTAGCACCGGCCCTGGCTGGAGGTACAACTAGCCCCAGCACACAATTAAAAATATCTCAGTATGTGCAGTGTTTCAACCAAAAAACATTGAACATACTCACTCCTGCCACCTCGACCACTTCAAATCAAAAAGATGTGGTTATGGTGTTTGGAGTAACCCTTTAATAATTGGTCCTGTTGAGCTCCATGTATAGTTTGCAATTCCCTTCCACTGTGCATGAATGAGGTAAAGGAGACAGTTACAGCTAGATTAGCAAGAATCATTGCGACTGTCACACCTTTTTATTGAAATGTATTATTTGTTTACCGTTTTATTTATGTTAAAAGTATACCTGTCATTATATACACAACTTTAAAAAGTAGTATTTATTACATTATAAAATGCATCTGTGAATTGAGCTAGCAGAAATGGTAGCAAATGTATAGATTGTCTAAAATATATCTAAACATTTGCACCCACCTACCTATCAATCAATTCTATAGTTGAGGATAGCAGCATACAAATAAAAGCACAGAGTGACAGAGAGCAGGAGAACCCACCCACAAGTGTTTTCCTGCTCTCCCTCAGAGATATTCCTGCAGCAAGTGTTTCTCAAACTTGCAGTGAGTATAGGAACAGTTGATAGCACTCTATTGTAATGCTGTTGTGCTGGTGACTACAGGAAGAAGTCATAACATAATGTTGTTTTTACACATTTCTGGTCCCTTGAACATTAGCAGCTAGCAGTTAGGTAAACAGGTAAAACACATTATTTTGTTATGGGGGCTGGCCTGTTGACTGCCATCTTTAAGCATACTTGGGCTTTAGTACATGGGGCCCATGATATGAAATAAGTAACGCATAATCAACACAGACTTGTCACGTTTCAGTTTTACAGAAGCACGATGAAAAACTGCATAAAATGTGCATGGAATCTACTCATAAATCCAGCATAATCAAACAATATTTTTAAGGTAACATAGGGGCTACTTTGCCTTATGTATTCCCTGTAATATAGTAAAATAGAACAATCAATCGACTGGGTCCTGCAAGGGGTACACCAAAAATCCCTAACCTGGGTAATATGAAAAAAAAATAATGATTTAGGTATTACATTTTTGACATGCCTAGTGGGATCTGGTCAATTGATTGAGCATGCTTTACCTGGAGAACACCAGAGATAGAGAATTGCATCTAAGTGTATCTCCCACTGTCCTTCTAGACACAACTATCAGGTGGACATCAAAAGTAATATGCCCACCTTAACACTGTGAACATCTATGTCCGTTGACTGGTATATTAGTGATATGTGCATCTAGGATACATAAAAAGATATACTTTCTTATTTTACTTATTTTTTTCTTCTATGGCAACAGTGACATGCAGGAAACAATTGAGCTAAATCGTGGCAGTCTGATTGGCTATTGCCATCAGATACTCTATTTAGCTATTTTATATCAATAACTTTTAAAAATTTAAAAAATGTGATTTGGTTCTAACACTGACTGCCACCAAAGCAAAAAGCTGGGTGGTTTTAGTATCACAGCTGTATTTGTAATAGCAGTAATATTAAATTGTTTAGAATACCTTTTATATTTTTTATTTAAAGTAAATTTCAGGTGACAGAGCTACTTACGGTTTAATGTTACTAAATGTCACCACATTCTTAGGACTCCATTCATCTACAGTGCTTTAGTAATCCATGCAAAGTCAGTGACAATATGTACACATACGAGGTGCCAAGCCACTGTTATGCAGCAGGCAGGACTAATAATGTATAATGTCTCTATAAATGTTGAGCAATTTTTTTTTCATCTTTTTATGTTCTTTCACTTCATTCCAAAGGGAAAAAAATAATAATTTGATGCTAAATCCACATTGATTTGATTTTTTTACAGAACTGTGCAAACACAGCAAATGTTACTAACCTACGTAAACATTCCGAACAGTAATTATGGCAATTGTAATACACAGTATACAGCATTAACCCATTCTGGAGAAGGGTTTAGACAAAACCTATGATTTATCTGGCATATCTATATGGCATATCTGCTATCATGAACATGCTAAAGGAGTGTTGCTCTGGATATAAAATTTACCCAACCAAAACTGAAACTAAGAATTAATTATTTAAATAAACTTACACCAAGGGCAGCTGTTGGTTCTGTGAGGCCCAATGACTATTATTAGTTACTCATCTGTAGCAAAGACATGGATCACATTATATGTTACATGCTTGTTTTTTTTACAGAGCTACTGCATTCCGTAACTAACAATGGTGATGTAGTATCAATAGTAGAGTCAGCACAAATCCAGTTCTACGAATACATGCATAAATCCTGTATCTGTATATATGAGATGATCCTGAAATCCAACACTTGTGGATAAAACCTGAGGACTAAACTAATATAATGTGTCATTTGATGATATTTCCACTATTCAAGTAGGACACATTTTACTTGCATTATGCCAACAAAAATTTGGAATTTGAGCTTTGTTGCATTTTTCCCTTTAATCACTTTCTCCTAACACTTTGAACTATTTCCTTTTATCAATATGGACAAAGCTCATGAATTTCTGCTCTCCACATTTACATTTCAGAAAAGGTTTAAGACCATCATCTGCCAATCCCACAGTAGGTGTGGTAGTTACGTGTACTACTTATTGTTTCCCTTTATTTCATAATTTAAAATTGTGTTTTATTCCACCTCCCTCCCTATATTCTCACTACTTAATTGATAACTATTATATCTCCCATCCTGATAGTCTGTTTTTGTTTTTTTAAGTTGGTGCAATTATAGTCTTGTTATTTTATGGTCAATCTTCATGACTTTTTTGTTAATTGTTTGTTTAGCAAGTGTTACTTCTTTCACTGATAGTCTTGTAAATGTATGTTCACTGTTTATGTCTTTCACCTATCTGATCCTTCATATCTTTTTATCCCAAATGTTATCTCCTCTGGTTTTTCATCTCTAATTACCTCAATATCTCCATGTCTCCCCACCCATAATGGTGTTTAATATATATACATATATATCTATATATATATATTTCTAACCCCAGACATAATATTTCAGACTGGGCCCCAAAAAACAGCATTGTTTAGCAATACCCAGTACTCACAAGCAACCAAGCACTGCAGAAAAGCCTAAGCAGAGGCATCAATTCCTACTCCCACCTTCATTTCATTTCTATCCTTCTGCTCCTAGCAGCTGGTGATGTCTCTCCAAACCCTGGTCCCATCTTAGCAAATCCACCACATACTAACTCAAGGAACCACATAAATCTCATACCCATCTCATGTTACTCCTACACTAAATTTTCCTTCAATACTGTCCTCTGGAATTTACGCTCTGTTTGCAATATTACAAAATCCACTGCTCAAAAGTCCACGACCTCTTCATCTCGCGATCCATAGATTTACTAGCCTTAACAGAAACATAGCTCTCCCCCTCTGACACTGCTACCCCTGCATCTTTATCCTTTGGTGGTCTTCAACTTACCTACAACCCAAGAAACTTTGAATGCAAAGGTGGTGTAGGGTTTCTCCTTTCACCTCACTGCTCCATCAAACCTCTACCCACCCACCTTCCCTCTCTTTCCCATCATTTTAAATTAATTTGATTTGCCTTTTCAAACCTTTCTCTGCTAACATTGCGGTTATTTATCAACCCCCGGTTCCCCTCTCCTCTTCCTTCACCACTTTGCTGCCTGGCTACCCTATTTCCTCTCCTTTGGGCTATCACAATGAGCTAATTCTCCCACTTATGTAGCTGGCAATACCCTCAATCTTGTTTTCTCTTATGCATGTACAGCATCTAATATCTGCAACACTCCATTTCCTCTCTCTGATCACCACCTCTTATCATTTGCTCTCAAGTACCCCCTCACCCTAACCCCCCTCAATTTAGGAGGATCCTTAATTCTATTGACCTCCAGCAGCTGTCAGCTGATATTGATTCTCAACTGCTATCCATCACTTCCCTCTCCTGTCCCTTACTGGCCATCTCCACATATAACACAACCCACACCTCTGCCTTGAACGCTGCAGCCCCGCTCCAAACATTCACCTCAAAGAGGACACGTCCCCAACTGTGGCATACTAAATCAACACGCTACCTGCAAAGATGCTCCCGTTGTGCTAAATGCTCCTGGAGGAAGTCTTGCATCCAGGCAGACTATCTCCATTATAGATTCATATTGTGTTCATACAGCGCAGCCCTCGCTAAACAGTCATACTTTTCCTCTCTCATTAGTTCATGCTCCCACAATCCCAGGTGTCTCTTTGACACCTTTAACTCTCTTCTTCCCCCTGCTGTGGCCACCCCCCAAACTAACCTTACAGCCGATAGCTTTGCATGCTACTTTACCGACAAGATTGAACAGCTAAGGAAAGAATTCTCCCCACCTTGCCGTTCTCTTTCTCAACCACACGTAGATCATGCCTTTCCTACCCTTCAGACTTTCTCCCTGGCTACTGAACAAGAGGTGACTGTGCTTCTTTTCCTCTCGCACCACCACTCGCCCGCTCGATCCTGTGCCATCTCACCTTCTCAGATCTCTCTCCCCTTGTCTTGTGCCTTCCTTAACACACATCTTCAACTGATCTCTCTCATCTGGCATTGTCCCTGCTGACCTTAAATATACCACTGTAGTACCTATCCTGAAAAAAACATCTCTTTACCTGTCCTCCCCCTCTAACTATCGTCCAATATCCCTGCTTCCTTTTTCCTCAAAGCTTCTGGAAAGACTTGTCTTTACCCATGTGTCTCAATACCTCAATTCCAACTCTCTCCTTGACCCTCTTCAATCTGGCTTCCGCTCTCTCCACTCGACTGAGACTGCTCTTATCAAAGTTAGTAACGACCTAATCGCAGCTAAATCCAAAGGCCACTACTCCATACTAATTCTTCTTGACCTCTCTGCTGCCTTTGACACCGTTGATCATGCTCTCCTTCTTCAACTCTTGTTCCTCTTATCTCTCCCAATGCTCATTTAGTGTCTCCTTTTCTAATGATACCTCCTCCCCCCGTACTGTCTCGGTTGGAGTCCCCCAAGGCTCTGTCCTTGGTCCCCTTCTATTTTCTCTTTATATTGCCTCTCTTGGCAAACTTATTACCTCATTTCGATTCCACTGATGACACCCAGATATATCTCTCCTCCCCGGGAACTCTCCCCTACCATCCTGCAACATGTCACTGCTTGCCTTTCTTCCATCTCTGACAGGATGTCCTCTCACTTTCTGAAATGCAATCTTGCTAAAACTGAGCTCCTTGTCTTTCCTCCTCCTAATACTGACCCTCCTCTTTCGCTCTCCCTTCAAGTTAGTGGTATCCACATAAGTCCATCCTTGCAAGCGCGCAGTCTTGGCGTCATACTTGATCCTCCCCTTTCTTACGCAAGATGCTACCAAGGAGCTTGTCAATGCTCTAGTAATTTACCGCATGGATTATTGTAACCCTCTCCTAATTGGTCTTCCCAAAAGCTGTATTGCCCCGCTACAGTCTGTAATGAATGATGCCACCAGACTGATTTTCCTCTTTAGTCGGTCCTCTCACACCTCACCCCTCTGTCAGTCCTTACATTGGTATCCAGTATTCTATAGGAGTCAACCTATAAAGCACTGAACAATTCTAGCCCCTCTCTTCACAGATCCATAGGTATGCCCCTTCTCGGTCTCTCCGCTCTGCTTGTGACCTTCTCCTGTCCACTGCTCGCTCCTGTACACCCAACTCACGGTTGCAGGACTTCTCTCGGTTGGCTCACTTCCTATGGAATAGCCTGCCTACCCCAATCATACGCTCCCCTAGTCTTCAATCCTTTAAGAAGTGCCTTAAAACCCATCTCTTTAGGAAAGCATTTGGCCTCCCACAGTAACCTCTACCTTACATACCTGTCTCTTGCTCTATCCTAAAGGGCAGCACTCTACTCTCTCATCCAGCTCGGCTTCACTTCCACCTTATTTGATTGCTATATCCTTATCTAATGTGTTTTATATCCCACCTCCTATAGACTGTAAGTTCGTTTGAGCAGGGTCCTCTTCAACCTATTGTTCCAGTAAGTTTTCTTGTAATTGTCCTATTTATAGTTAAATCACCCCTCTCGTGATATTGTAAAGCACTACGGAATCTGTTGGCGCTATATAAATGGCAATAATAATAATAATAATAATAGGTAATTGTCTTTGTTTTGGGACTTGGCCATTGTCAGCATTTCTCTGGGAGATGCTGCGTGCTTCAATTCAATTATGAGCAGATATGAATTCCTCTGCAGACATGTACAAGATTGGATGTGAATGCATTTGAAGCTGTTGTAACTCTCTTAATGGGATTAAATGAGTCAGAACAACAGTTTTATCAGATTCCCAATGTTTGCAACTGCATTTATTTTACATAATTGTCTTCACATTATTTCTCCCTAAATGATGTTATTGGATAAATCAATTGTTTGACAAAAGTTATCACAAAAACTATTCAGGGATTTAACCCTGCTCACACAAAATATGCTTTAAAGTTGATTAAAGTTAGAACATAATGACACATCCTAATGTCCTAAAGGGTTAAACAAACAATATGCATGTGTATGTCTACTACAGAATTCCCTTTACGTTTAATGAAAATGTAAGAGAAAATCTTTAATTATAGGGACTGCAAGGTGACCACGCATTGTTGAGCATAGTTATAGATTGAGACAAGTCAGTAGGCCTGCTTTCGTATATATTTACTTAGCATATTGTGCTTATTATACAGCTAGGGATTCTGGGTATGTATCTGCAAACCAGGCTCACAATTTAACTATAATATTCACTGTATAGATGGACATCAGTCTATATCCTGAACAATATTATCTAAGTCTTAAGCTATATAAGAGCAACTCTCCACTGCACAAATGGTAAAATAATCTATGTGTAAAATGTTAATAAGGAATAAAGATCAGCACAGTGAGAACTATTTGCCTGTTCCTCTCAGGATTCCTAGGTGCAGTTTAAGCAGTGTATACTGAGGACATGTGTGAGCACATGGGTCTGTTCCCGTGCCTAGCACATAGCCCTTTGATGAGCAATGTTCTACTGACCACAGATTATTGATTACAGCACATAACTTGTCTGAATAGCGTCTCTACATAGTCCTGTAGTAAACACTCTGAGAAAGATCCCTAACAGCCCACCTTTGAAGTGTCTTCTGTCCTAATGCTAATTGTCACACGCAATAAACTTTTAAAGAAGTTGATTATTTGTTTTATGGTTTTACAACACTGACTTTATTAGTTTTAAAATGTCCATTACTTTATTGACATGATGCCAAAATGTGCCCACCACTCTTAAAGACAATGGACAAAAGCTATAGACATCTTAATTGTACATGTGCTGCATAATGACTGTGTTAAACAGTTAGCACATTGTTCCAAGGATGGCTCAACATCATCAGTGTGTTATAAGTGATACGTATTTTGAATTAACATTAACTGGGAACAAACCCAAATTCCACAAAGAATGAAGAATACAAGAATTGGACTTGAACACCCTGTCTCCTAGGCAGGGGCCAAACAGAAGGTAGACCCACTGCTATACGAGAACTACAACCCACATGATGCTATTTCAACATAAAGGTCTAAGAATAAAAGGTCTAAGAATAAAAGGTAAAATGTAAAAAGTCTACATTCTGGTCACTCGGCCCCCATTATAGGCCCTGAATAGCCTATAAAAATTATCATGGGGGTACAGATCCTAGTGGGTACTTAGCCGTATTAATACCCATATTAATAGATAAAAAGGAATCAGTAAAAAGAATCTGATTTTAAAAATCATG
Organism: Pelobates cultripes; assembly: GCA_933207985.1. Taxonomy (NCBI): domain Eukaryota; kingdom Metazoa; phylum Chordata; class Amphibia; order Anura; family Pelobatidae; genus Pelobates; species Pelobates cultripes. The sequence goes on along the minus strand of OW240917.1, from coordinate 118,654,086 downwards.
TGTTTATTGAATGCATTGGTCCAAGATTCACTGCCTTTTCAGGAAACCCATGATTTAGATTTAGTAACTGTTGTACCTTATTTAGCAATCATGACTTTAACCAGACACTTTCTGTAATTCTCGATCAATCCAAGCGATTTTGGAGGTGTTTGACCCATTTACCATTGCAGAACGTTTCTGCATTAAAATCATTGGTATTTCTGGGTTTCATTGAATGGATTGTTCACTTCAAGTCGAGCCACAATATTTAATTTGGATTGAGAAAACCTAACTTGCTCTTTACAAATTGTGCTTTTGGAATTGTTGTTATGCTGCATCAGAGTCATTCTGGCAAACTTCAATTCACATACGAACTTCCTCACATTTTCTGATAGATGTTCACGTTAAATGTTCATTCCCTTATTCACTGCATAATTGCAATCCATCCAGGATCCAGGATTCCTTTTTCACAAATTTGAGTTTAACTTTCAACAAATATAACATTTTGTCATTCATCCTAAAATATTCTATGTTTGTATATTTGTCAACAGTACAATATTCCAATAGCTTTCAGAATTATCCAGATGGCCTCTACCAAACTTGGGAAGGATAGCAATGTTTATCTTGGAGAGCAGAGGTTTCTTGGTTGGTGTTCTTCTGTTTTCATCTCTCTTGTTTAGTGTTTTCCTTATGACTTGTAAACTGGGATTTGCCAGTGGGCAGGATTCTTGAAAATGCTTAACTATTACCATAGAGATCTTGGTATCGCTTGGATTTTTATACACCTTCCCAAGTAGATGATCGCGTCTAGGAATGGAGACAGTGAAGCTAGCCTTCTTCCATTTTTAAACAATCTGCTTGTTGGAGGTCAACTTCTTTAGCAATGGATTTGTATTTCTTTCCAACATCCTGAGAACTAACAACTCATTTTCATTGAGACCCGATACTCTTCTCAGATCAATGTACTACAGTGCACATTTCAAGGATGGAGATTAACAAGCAATGATATTTCACAAGCAAGGATCTCTTAAACTCACTTTATTTCACTGATATGAACATCTTAAAAGTACTAGCTATCCCAGAACGTCAAAGTTTTGCTCCACAATAATTACAGTAAATAGAGGATGACAATAAAAACAGTGTGCATTATGATCGATTTATGTGATCAATAATGACATGAAACAATGCTTTCTGTTTGTTATTTATTTCTCCTATGTATTTTAGTCAGTTAAAAATAAATTTTATACCTGCTATGGTAATACAGATAATTGTAAACGACTCATTATCTTTCTCACAAAGTTTTCCAAAAATGACAGAGAACGGTGAATGAATGTGATCAATGATTTGAAAAAGGTCTTTGTATTTATTTGATTGTAGTATTATTTTTTTACATTTATTACAATAACTTAAATGAAAATCAGATCATATATTGCACCAAACATGGTAATACAGGCATTTTTAAAGGATTTACTGTCTTTCTCTCACCAACACACTGTATATGCTTTCTTAAAAAAAAAATAATAATAATAATAATAATTTGCATGCAGAAAAATACAAAAGCAATATTAGAAGGCAGAAAAATTAGTGATGCGAGATAGACGTGAAAAAGTAATCTAATGCCTGAGTAAACAAAATTATGCTACTTGCTTTCGAAATTGCCAGAGAAGGTGCGTCTGTTTTTTTAGACAAAGATTTCCAGAAAATTAATGCTACATGGTTCAAAGCTCAGACACAAAAACTGAAATGGGAGAATTTGGGGACTTCATTATCTATAATTGTTCAGTGATGTCAATGAAACTCACCAGGAATGTGCCTATTCCATCAACTGTGTCTAACATATTAACTATTTATGTAATACACAGAGTTAACTGGTGCAGAGGGATTAACATCAAATTCACCTAGTGAATAAAATGATCTACTACAAAATACAAGGGCAATTGCCAATTTGTCTGTTCAGAAACCTGCACAAATAATAGGTCACTGGGAGTTGGATGGAAATATGACCATATAATGATTTGCCCTTATTTTATTTAGACAATTTGTGTTTACACTATGCATATAATACTAACTAACTATTTTGTTATGGTCTATATTTTGCAGTAAGGTTAAAAATGTATCTATAAAATATATAAATCAATTTTCATAGTGGTATCTTTCAGATTGTATTTTTAAATATTCAACAAAATATCAATTTGAAGGCATGTCAAAAAATTTACCTTTACGAGGCATAGGTTTATTATTTTAATTCAATTACATATTTATTAAAAACATTTAAGGGACTCCTTACACATGTATGTAATAAATAAAAAGAAAGTTTGTCCAGAATGTTAATCACAGGGAGTAAGTGGCCTTTTGGCATTCCATGTCTTTGCCACTATAAAACAGAGCAAATGGAAAGGAAATTAGGATTCTAAATATGTCAGATGAGTTAGACATAATGAAATGATGACCCACTTTGGACCTCTTAAAAAGCTGGCTTAGCTATTAGACAACCTTATTCTATTTCATCTGTGGAAAAGATTTAGGGTCAAAGATGGACTATCAATATGTAGGATGCCTCATAACCTATTCCTCATATTCCGCAACTGACTGTTGGAGTACATGGTACAAAGTTATACTGGTGATGGTGAACAGAAAAAAAATACTCTCCTAGTGTCTGCGATATAGATTTGTGCATGGCAAAAAAAAAATTGTCGGAACCTCTACATGGTTCCAAAAATAAAATACATTTAGGGATGGCAGTATTTCGGCCATATCATGGTTTGGCTCTTCTGATTTTCACTAATGAAAAAAGATTCAGGAAAACTAATCAGACAAATCAAAAGGCACAAAAATGGGTCAATCCGTGTACTGCAAAATATATAGATAATATAAATTTAATGTATATATTTTACAGTGCACCAATGTGCATTTTCCTGCCGGTAACAACTACCTATTTAGCAAAATGTGTTGTCTGTGGGGAGACAATGTATTTGTGGACACTCGTTAAATGCTTTTCGCTTGACTAAACTTTCATGGAGATGTTCAGTGCATCCTATTGAATGGGACTTGAAAGATAGGATCTCACGGGAGATGCCATTTTCAATTGCCTGTGACATTTACAAATGAACCATCTACTGCAGTGTCTGTCTGTGTACGCAGTGCTTAACATTTTTTAAAATGCATTTTCAGACAAAAAAAAATGCCTTTACTTAACATTAATTGTCCTGGATGAGAGGAATGTGAATTACGATGCTCTAGAAAATCTATGTACTGCTTCATTACTTTTCAATGTGTTACAGTTGTGCAATCATTCTATAAACTACTCACGCTGTGTGTGTCTCCAACATATACTCCTGCATTGTTCAAACACAATATACATTGAAAACCAGTAAGAGATTTACTGAGTAGTTCTAGTAATGTAATTATTATGTTCCATCTATCTGTATGTCTGTGTACCACTTCAATACTTTTATAGCACATAAATATGTTGTACTATACAAAGTTTAAATTAAAACCAGAATGCAATGTTAATTGACAAAACAGAATTCTTTCCTTTTTTTCTATTCATTTACTAATACACAATATTACAGACTATCCCTAGCCTGATGATAAAATGTCATATACTTTTAAGGATTGGGGATTGGATTGGTGACATTGGTTTATGACTCTGGTATGCTTCAGATTTGAATTGTATGCTGTATTCTGTTGTGCAAGCCATATCACTATTTATATTTTTGTTGGTTTATTTTAGTACATTGTAATAAAGGTGTTTTTAATAGTATTTGAGTTCGATGTGCATCCTTATGATGTGGAATATACTTTTTAAGATTCATAATTTAATCCTAAACCATTCAGTTTGAAACATATAGGCTTCCTGGGTCACCAATAGCAATGCAGTAAGTGGCTGAATTCTTTAAAGAATCAATAGTGCAGAGGCAGATTAATATTATTTTTATCTAACTGAACAATAGTATGTTTAATTTGGATCACTTGAAGATCTCTTTATGTTTCAGTATGGAAGCAGCCATCTTGGAATTTGGTTGTGATTTGAAAACTGTAGTGAATATTACTGAGCAGGAAACAGGAAACAATTATTTAAACCCAAATGTTCTTTGCCCAGGATTATCAAGATTAGGTTGAAAAATATGTTTTAACAAAAAACTGCTAAATAGGTGTAAAATACAGTCAACACAACATAACAAACTACATGAGGAAGCTTATACTATTTTTGATAACAACGATTTTAAGATAACATATTGGATTTATATTTCTTTTTAGAGTTAAGTTGTCTGTTTAAAAATTATACTAACTTGAGTGTTATTTTAACATTTTGCAGTCTTTCAAAAATACATATTTAATTTTTCCTACCATGCCACGAGGGATTACAAGAAAGACCACTGTCAGTCAAAAGTGAGACATTTTGTAATCTTCATTTCTTAAATAAAATGGTTGTGCGTTTGTAAGTACTGTATGATATTATATATGTAGAATACTAAAATAACATCACAATTAAACATTTAATACAGTAATTCCACTCCTTTTTGCCCAACACATTCTGACAAGGCATTGACTGAAAATAAAGAAAACATACTCCCTAGGTCACTCCTTTATTAACGTATTATGACTTAGCCACACTCTGCAAATCTGAACAATTCTCAAACCATTTTATAACAAAGATGGACACCAAAGCTCCATGATACAGTATAAGCCACACATAGTATGAAGAAGGAGGCAACATTCACACAGTTGAATGCTTAACCTATACAAACTGCAAAGAAGGAGATCACATTCAAATAGGTGTATGCGTATACAATGCACTTGTAAAATCTCCAGTAAATACAGGGCCGTCTTTAAAGGAGGGCAAAAGGGCCAGCTGCCCCGGGCCAAGTTACTCCTGGGGGGCCCAAAGTAGCTGCCCCGTGGCACCCCTGCCGGCATCCAAACCCTGTGGACGGTAGGACCTGATGTAATCAGGGGCCCTCAGCCCTTTAAGAGTTCCCCCTGCCTGGGCCCCTTTCATGTTGCCTGGATTGGCCATCCAGCTCCCACTGGACCACAGGGAAGCAACCCATCTGTACCCAAAAGATATGGAGACAAGAGAGTGGCTAAAATATGATGTAAATTGATATGTGTGTGTGTGTGTACCTTGAGTCAGTGTATCTGGCTATATGTGTGTGTGTTTATCTAGCTGTGTGTGTTTATCTAGCTATGTGTGTGTGTTTATCTAGCTGTGTGTGTGTTTATCTAGCTGTGTGAGTGTTTAGTTGGCTGTGTGTGTGTTTATCTGGCTGTGTGTATGTCAAAGGGTGCATCTGGCTGTGTGTATGTCAGTGTGTGTATCTGACTGTGTGTGTATTTGGATTTGTTTGTGTGTGTGTGTATCTGGCTGTATGTTTGTGTGTGTATCTGGCTGTATGTATCTGGTTGTATGTGTGTGTGTATCTGGCTGTATGTGTGTGTGTGTGTGTGTATGTGTGTGTATCTGGCTGTCTGTGTGTGTGTATATCTGGCTGTGGTGTTTATCTAGCTAGGTATCTAGTTGTGTGTGTATCTGTCTGTGTTTGTGTCAGTGTGTGCATCTGGCTATATGTGTTTGTGTATGTACATCTGTGTGTATGTGTATCTGTATGAATGTACACCTGTGTGTTTCTGAGTGTGTGTGTATATATGTGTGTGTGTATCTATGTGTGTGGCAATGCATTCATCCCAGCATTCCAATGCCAACACTACACACACATACGCTAACACTGCACACAAATACACCCCTGCGTTCCAACAACATTGAACACAAATACACCACTGCATGGTTGTCGGTGTTACTGTATGTATCTCAGTGTTTGTGTAAGTGTGCATCTGTGTGTATGTGGCAATGCATACATCCCAGCATTCCAACACCAACACTGCACACAAATACACCTCTGCATGTAAACCTATGTGCCAGTCTCTGTATCTGTGTGTGTGCACCAGTGTCTGTATCAAAGTGTGTGTATCTAAATGTGTGCATGTTTGTGTGTATATGCCAGTGTGTTTGTGTTAGTGTGCGCATGTGTCCAGGTGTGTGCATGTATCAGTGTGTTTACAGGGGACCCAAGCAAATGCTTGCCTAGGGTCCAATCGATATTAAAGACGGCCCTGAGTAAATATACGCATTAAATAAAGTGTACATGTCTGAAGAGTTTACATCATCATTCAAAATGACTGATGCACTGAATGTGTCCACAGCAGCTCAACTCACAGATTATGTAGGTAGCATATCACAATGCCAAAGTGAGTGTTTGGTAAGTAAAGTTCAGTGCACGTCATTTGCACGAAAACTTTAAAAACAATATCCAACCTCTAGGTTTTTTTTTTAACTAGACACTCAATGGTACGAAAATCAGTACCATTGCAATTTCAGCAGGTTTCCAATAAACTGATCTGTGCCACTGATATGCCAACCCAGCTTAGCTAAGCAATAGTCCTCAGCAGCCTGTCTCTCTGTGCTGCTCAGGATAAAAAGGAAGTCATAGTCTGACCAGCAATTGGCAGCATTGATTTCCTGAGTCTCAACTGGCAACTTTCAGCCTATCACAGCGCTCAAATGTAGAATGTACCTTTAAGAGAGTTTGTGGTCACATTCCCATTCCCAGAGATCAAGAAGTAAACATAAAGCATGTGTATCTCACCCATACATTGGCTAGAGAGTTCACATAGCTTGCACAATGCATAGAGCATATTTTACAATTTACTGGTTCAAAGCTAGCATTCGACACATGCTTTTAGCTTTCTATTTTGTTTTTAAATGAATACACAGTAGCTTACATGAAAATAGAAAATGGCAAGAAAAAAGCAAGGCATTTGATTTGATGAGTAAATGTTTACTCTCAGACTCCATAGAAACAAGTTACATTATTTTACAGTGGATAAGTGGCCATACCCAGACTGTTGTGATAATATGAAACTATAATAAGCTTTCAAGAGGCCCTCTCTGCCCAAATGGTCTGCACATGGACTCGATTAAATTGTAGGAATATAAGTTCTAATTTACAGCACAGGAAACATACTAGTTGCTGTAGCAGTATAGTTAGCAAAACCTCACTAACCTCAGCTTCACCATAATCAAATTTAAAAAACTGGATTTATCTTGCAAAGTTCCGTTTTTGTCTCTGTGGGACATTCTTAAATATAATGAATTCCTTGAAAAATGACATTCATCATGTGTTACCACTGCTGCCTTTGTCTAAGCTAAGCATTTGGAATATCATTAATGCCCATTTTTCATGTCCTTTACCTGAATGGGCGTAATGTCACTGGACTCAATTATTGGCTGTGTCCGATTGGACAATAAATGGTGCTGGACTTTAGAGTTCAGTGACTAAACAGAGGTTAATTTGGCAATGAGAAGCATGAATGTATTGCCAGAGCAATTAACAGGCAATGGCTTCCATCACAGCTACGGAAAACATGCCTCACCCCACGCTAATGAGTAATGAAGACTGACAGCAGTAGATTTTACTGACACCTAATACTAATATATAATATAAACACGTTTTCACCTGTGTAATGTTGTGTGTGTCCTTGTTTAAATAATCACTGTTTAGACAGTAGTGGGATATTACACAGAGCTCTCAATGCCAAATGATAATGTACTGTCCATCTGCTCATTCAACTTAAAGCTTCCTTTCTACATTTGTTAGCATAAGGAATTTCTATATATAAATATATAAGGGGGAAAAAAACATATATATAAATAAATATATGTAAATAAAATGAAATTAGTGTATTATGTATTTGATGTTGCATACCACACATGGAACAATTAAAACGTAATAAAGATGCTACCAAAGGTATAGCATTCATGGAACTTTTTTTTACCTGCAATTTTGTCACTTTGTAGACTTAGAGATTCATTTTGGTCCAGAATCCAATTCATCCAAATTTAGGCCAATCAGGTGATCAGTCCAATTCCTGAACTCTGAGCGGAAATGTACCCAAATCACAAACAAACAAGCCATTATTTCCAAATCATATTTTTGGTACGGAAATTTACTGAGCCAAACCAACATATGGTCAATATTTGGACATCCAAAAAATGTTGCAATTTTTGGGAAAAACTGTTTGGGTGAACATAATTGTGCAGATGTTTATCACTCTGTTGATTTCTGAGTGGTTAGTTCAAATAGTGATAAATAACAAAAAAAACAAAAGAAATGCACCTTATACACACACTTATATACAAGGATACTTATCAGTGGTAAGTAAATGCAGCATCCCTCAGATCGCTCCCAGCTAGCAATCAACTTGAACACAAGAATATACAAAACACAATGAGGGAACCGGCTGATTGTCTAAATAAAGATAAATAAAAAGAGGTATAGTGTAATACAGTTTTACAATATTAACACTGCGTAATATGAAATGCACTCACAGGATCTTGGACAGTTCAGGCATATATGGTGCCACCCCTGATGATATAGGGGTCTGGGGGAATCCCCTGGACACTTCCACTCAAAATGCAGGACTCCGGGTGAAGGTATGAAAAAAGCGGCTTTAATTGTATAAAAATATAAAATAAATACAAATAGAGGTCCTGCGCGTTTCGTCCCTTCTATAGAGTATGGGACTTCCTCAGGGACCACAATATTAAAATAACAATCAATGCAGTACAATAAAAAAAAAACAGCCTTTTGATTGTACTGCATTGATTGTTATTTGTGTCAATCCATGCATTTGATATGCAACAAAGAGAAAGCAAGGCATTGTTTAATTGGCATGCATTCCACAAAAAAGAAGAAACAAACTAGTTTTAATTGGGTATTAAATAGAGTCTAGTCTACATAAGAATGATACATGTTTATGGGGGCACTGACAACAATGACATTATTCATAGGACAAAGTCCCAGGTATACAGATGAAATGCATCAGGAATGGGACATAAAGCACTGAAAGTCGTTTTAAGCACTTGACCTGCATGCAGTATCCGGAATTTCAATTTCAATATGAATTTTAATAAATATTGTAGTAGTATTTGTTTTATAATTTGTTGTCAGGTGTATTTTTGCTCTGAGCCATTGGAGTTTTTTGGGCAAACTTTATATTTGCTTTGTATGTACTTACTATAACTACCCTTACCATGTCCAGGTGCTATTTTTACATACAGTTGACATTTTAAGAAGCTATGTTTCCAGAAATGCCAGACAAGCAAGTTATTTCACCATTATATTTAACTTTTTATGGGAAACATTCTTTTGTTGTTTTTTAAACCTCTCTGTAAATGTTTCATGTAATATTTTAAAAGGGTGTCCCCTTTCGCCATTGATTTTAATTTTAGCCTTAGAACCATTCATCCAACATGTAAAACAACACCAGGTAATAAAAAGGCATTGAAACACAAACTGGTCCCTGGCTTATTAAGGCAAACAGATATACCTCTATGGTATAAAATAGAGCAGGCAATATTGAACCCCTATCAGTTGATGGATTTGATATGAGAGATATATAAGCCGCTAGCTACAACATGTTTTTCTGTACAAATGTGGAATGAACGGGTACCAAAACTGATGAAAATTGAATCTTTTATGTTATATGCTCCAATAGGGAGTATTTCTTATTGCTCAGAAGATTTATCCTTGACTAACTGAGAAAAGAAAGATATCGGGCAAATATTTCAATTGTATGATCTTCATGGTATACAACCTTTTTCCGATTTACAATTGGAGTATGGACTTGACAGTAAAGAAATATTTTCCAATTTTAGAGTGAAACCCATTCTCATACAAAAAAGGTGAAGACGTTAACAGAGAAGGAGATAAGTGGCTTTGGGAAATTTTCTGGGTAAATTAAAACAAACAGGACTTCTATCTCTATGCTATAAATGTTTGTTAGAGGCGGCTAGGCCTAACAAACTACCATATATGATAAAATGGGTAAAGGAATACATTGTATTATTCACCCAGCTCAATGGCAACTAGCAATGAGAGTAACCAAACAATCTACGCACTGTCTTGACCATATAGAAGCTTCAAATTAAATTTGGTGGAAGTGGTATTTAACTCCCCAGCGCCTCTCAAAAATGGTTTTAGGGTCTCCATCAGTATGTTGGAGATGTAATGGAAGTGGGTTCTAAAAGCCATATTTTCTGGAATTGCTCACAGTTATCCAGTTATTGGAGATCAATTAAATGAATGATCAAAGAAGAGGCTGGGTATCATATACCATTGTTACCGGCTACTTATCTCCTGCATATACTGCCCAGCGAAATTCCCTCGCATAAGGCAACATTGATTATTCATATATTCATAGCGGCTAAAACATGCAGCGTTGTGGATAAGCAAACAAGTTCACGATGTGACAAATGTAATTGCTAAAATTTCTCATACAAAAGAGTATGAGGCTATCTCCTACAAACTTTCCGATAACATAGAGCACCTCCATAAAAGATGGTATTGTTGGAAAATCTAGCATTCTAGTCCATATGAATGTATTCTAAGTAAAGTCCCTTACCCCTCCAAGCACACATTTTGAAATATACTACCCTTTAAATATGTGGTCAAACAAATGAGAAATTGATGTTGTTCTACAACTAAGATTTCAAAACTTTGTTGCGCTACAAGGGTTTGTCTTTTTTTTTTAAAATTCTTGCTTTCTTTGCTCAGTATGGTATTCCCGATGATTCCTTATTTTATTTTGTTGATGTCATTTTTAAAAAATTTTTTAAATGAGTTAATGTGCTGTAGCACTTTTTTTCAATTGCATTATGCTCGATTGAGTTCATATTGAGTTATATATGTAGGCATATGGATTATGCAGATCATAATTTATATTGAAGAAAATTACAACTCAGTGTATATATAATGCTTTGCAATTGTATATGTATATGTATTTTTAAATATTTTTTGTATTGTATTATTTATGTACTTTAAAAAAAAGATATTTTCTTCAATAAAAAATAAGATATTAATAATATCTTAAAAGCTCTACAACGTATCCCTTCAACATTTGTGTGAAAAATGAATCAATAAATGAAAACTTACAATATGTAATAAATAAAAAGTTATTTTTTTTAAGTATCCCTTCATAGCAATCTATGAACATAATACTTATTTTTTTTAAATGGCAACCCCATCACTTTAACAGGGCTTGTATTCAGCCTACGTAGGCAACTACGTTAGAACAACATACTTGGCACCCAAATCATTCCTTGCTAGCAATACACCTCATGTTTCAAATAAATGTTATGCTATGATCTGTTCTGTTATAGCGTTGAAAGTAATTTTGGTTGTGAACAAGTTCTTTGTTTTGTTTTTATTAAAGAGAAACATTAATTCTGCAAGTCATTTTGCAGTATGTTATATGAATAGATAAATAAATAAAACAATGTTTTCAACTTTTATAATTTATCAGAAACACAAGCATATCTCCCCTAGATATAAAAAAAGCATTGTGGTTCTGAAGGATTTCGAAACACAATACATTGCTTGACTAAAATATTGGTTCACTGGACGATGTCACAAAGAGGCAAAGGAAACTATTTTGTCTGAGACCAATATAGCAATTACATACTTGCCAGCATTTAAAAAGGGATTCCAGGAAGTCACATCTCAGCGAGTCACCAGGTGGCCATAGCACAGAGAAGAATGATGCCAACAGAAAATCATCCTGGGTAGATCATTTGCTGAAGTGGAGTACAACATGCGTGAGTGATATCACCAAAATATATCACAAAGCATTTGAAATCATGATAAAGATGCAGTTTGCATACTGGGATAAACAAATGTATCAGGGTTAAGCACCTGCAGTGGTGGAGGTCTATTCATTATACTCCAACTTTTCAACTGCCTTTTATTTAGCTGAAAACAGTTGTCATGTCTTTCTTTCAAGGTGGCTGTGTCGGGTTTAAACTATTGCTACTGACCCACAGAGAAACAAAGGGAAATGTGTGTTGACATGACCTAACTTGGCGAAAAATCATAAACAAACTAGATATCTCTAGACCAGGGATAGACAACCTTTGGCACTCCAGATGTTGTGGACCACATCTCCCATAATGATGTTACAGCAATAATGTTGGCAAAGCATCAGGAAAGATGTAGTCGAAGAATATTTTGAGTGCCGATGGTTGCCTATCCCCACTCTAGAAGCTGATTGGCTATTGAATCATACTCTGTGATAATCCACTTATGAACAATCAGTACCAATATTGAAACCAGTAAGAAAATTATAAATAGTTTCTAGAAATGTGCGAAGTCCCCACTAAGCTGCTAAGAGAAAATAAGCTGCAGCACCACAAGCTCACGATTGGCAAGAAGGATGCAACCAACAGCCCTTAGTATTCCATGTACTATGGGTGATACTGTGTAGACAAATTAGATGGCATATTTTTTTCTTTTCCAATCCTCATTAAACATTTTTGGGTTCCAAATGTTAACGTAACATATGATATAACATGATATTTTATTAAAAGTAAAGGATCTCTTTCGTTGTTTCACATCATGTCACTGCTTCAACCAAGTCATTGCTTCAAATCTAAATTACCTGTAAAGATCACAAGGACTAAACCTCTACCAAACCACCTGGCAGAAACAATTATTTTAGTCTTTTTGTAGCTCTTTTTTTTTTTTTTACTGTTTTTGTAATGTTTCAAAGTTTAGCTTGTTTCCTCCGTGTACTTGTATTATTGCATTTTGTGATGGGCAATAGTTCGTTTTCTTTTATTCCATTGACAGAGGAAGATAACACACAGGTATCTGGTTTATTTTAGTACATTCAGGTCATTTCGAACTTAATGTAAAACAGTCTCCTCTCTGGATTTCTTCTAAATTAGCTTTTATATAGAACAATGTTTTATCTTAATTATTTCATTAAAAGCACCCTGCCAAAGCAATCCATCTGTGATGTGTAATAGGATATAGATATGCTCTAATTAGAGCGGCTATCTGTGCTACATGGCACATGTGTTATTGCACCTGTAGCAGACAGTATTTACACATTTATAAACCAGGATTTACATTGCTCTCTTTCTATAATGCATTAAGTTCTGAGTACAACAACAATTAAACAACTTGTTGAATAGGCCTCGATTTAATATTGTTGGATAAGATTTCCAAATGATTTTATATTTTTGGATAAACTTTTAACATAATTTGTCAACAAATGAAAATATCAAAAATATATTATACATCCCAAAAAATCAACATATTAAAAAAATATCAAAATATTACAAAATTACAATATAAAATAAAGTGTTTTAATTTGTCATAATATTAAGTCATTTGTGAAGCTTATCCCACAATATTAAATTGAGGTCATAGTGACTTTACAAACAAATAGAACATAACAGGTATAAAATAAATAGCAAATAATATCATATTGAGTTCCTTGAATCCCCTACTAAAAAAGATTACCTGTCACACTGCAGGGAAGTGGTGTTAGTATTATATCATACCATCCTTCTTTAGATGGATTCCAGAATCATATCAAATGGAACCATAATGGCACAAAATATATCACAACACATTTTCTAAGCCAATAAATCCTCAACAAACTAGGAAGAAAATAAACACTTGGTTTGGTAGGATTCCTGGAAATCTCAATTTTATTAATTCCTCACCTCCCACACATGTAAAGAGGGAAAAGGTTTGAGCAGATTCTACCTCTCAGTTATTAAAGGATTGATTTATTAAAGTACACATTTTATATAATTTATCAAATTACTTAATCAGGTAATATGAAATTTGGGAATCTGTCTCTAACTGGACAACTTGTACTATTTTATTATATGGAGGTTTGGGAAGGATTGTGCCAACGGAGCCAGGCAAACCGTACTACGGGGGGCAACTGTCCACATTGTCACCCATTTAAGTCACAATTATAAGGACAACAAGAAATAAACCTGGCTGAAGATCATCAGTTAATTTGGAAAGTATGCTTGTTACTGGATCAAAAACATTTGTTTCATGTTTAACTTTGTATTTTAAATGTTCCACTGGCAGTTCAAAAATATCTTAGATACATTTCAGTTTGTTTGATAAATAGAAATCATCATTTTAATGGTTGAGTTTTAAATATTTCTCTGTTATTAAAAAACACCACTAGGTGCACACACCAATGAAATGGGCTGTGTACACCCAGGGTACTAAATTATTCAGATAATTTGCATGAAATGTGTGACATTTTTCATCCTTTGTGCTGACTCCAATTTATTCCAAAATGAATTTACACATTTTGGCTCAATGTCTGACTTTTGCAAATACCCTTATTGCAGTTTCAGGTGAAATTCAGATATTGCTTGTAAATGCTGCCATTCAGCTGCACAATCTGAGCTTAGTAAATAACTCCACTGGTCTCATTATAAACTATGATAAGCAGAAACAAGAAAAAAACCGTCAGAAGTCCAGAATCATCAACAAATAAATGAATAAATAAATGCAAAAAGCATTAATTTACTGCCTGAAACCTAAGGGAAATGTATTTTAAAATGAGCATTCACGGGCTTGAACTTCCCCTATTCCTATGTAGCTCTGATCAAAAAATATTACCCAGAAGAACACTGATTCAATGAAGGGACCCAATTAACCTTGCAGTGTGCACCAGTAAGCAGGCTCAGTATTGCATGTTTGTATGGAAAATGCAGTCACGAAGGCACTTCTACTTGTCATCATTATTTTAGCTTACAAACTGCTTTGCAAATCAGTGTTCTGATTTCTTCTATGTTTCTATCAATCAAACCTGGTACGCGGTGTGATAGAAAGCTGCGTTGAAAATCCAATTGCTCTGCTTTTACTACAGGCAAAAGGTATACCTGAAGAGAAAATTATTGAAATACCAAATAGGCATTTATTTAGAATGGCAGTGACACCCCATTGATTCAGTAAACTCCTAGAGAGCTCTGTGCTTTTCGCAAAACTTATTATGCTTTGTTAGAGATTTACAAGTACCAGTCGATGACTTGTTGAATTTATTGCTAATAGCGGCTATTCACATCCGTCAAAGCCTTTTCTTGTATTGTTTTCTTTTAATTTTTTTACTAGGACAGAAAGGCTAGTGGGAAAGTCTGTCCTTTGTAAAACTTCAAATTATAACAAAGTATTTCCTAATGAGTCTCTTCAAAACCTCTTATATTAAATTCTAAACGTTATTAGGCCCCACGCAGCCAGCTTGGAAATTCCTTTATTTTCTGACTTGTAATGAGTTCTGTCTTTGGAACGAGGTAGCAGCAAGGTAGCAGCGATAGCTATGGGGAGAATTGAACTGTGATATGGAGCCAAATGACAGTACAAGAGTACCTGCTTCTGTGACCTCGACTAGGTGGAAATAAAATCTCTATCAAGTTCCATCATTTCAGAAATTTTGGGGTGTTTCATTTTCGAAACCTGATAATTGACACAAATGTATTTACAAAACTTAATTGCTGATTTGTACATTTGTAAATGGAAACTTAAATAGCCATGCAAGATGTATTCATTGTGTAAATTAGAATAGGGATCGGATGATTTTCAGTTTGTTCCCCCAAATGTTCTTTCATTTTAATAAAACTATAACATTTCCTTTATTTCTCCACCTCTGTTGTCCCTCATTCACAATCTGCACTGATTTTGTTTGCAATGCAACAATAAAGCTATTTTTTTTTAAAAATCCCAGTGAAAATAATATGAAGCCGGGATTGGATGAAAACTCCCTGGTCTGATAGGAACTTTGTACAGAAGAAGCACACTGATGGGATTTGCAGTAAAAGCAGGAACATCAAAGTCAAGTGTATATTTTTTTTTTTATTCTTTATTTCTTCATGGTACATACTATATACTTTTAAAGAGCCCTGAGTATCTATTTAATGTAAAAACTTAACAGATTTAATGAAAGAAAAAAAATTGATGGGTGAAAAGGAAATAGATGGAAAAAACACCTCTGATGCATGCGTGACTGCGCTGAGTTTTAGCCTAAAATTCATAATAACTTGCAACTCGATCATGTGATAATTCACAAAATCTAATTTTAAAACAAAAAAACAAGACACCCGATGAAAAATCTAACAGGAATATGTGATTTAGCAAGCAAGGTAATTATGGAACTATTCTGAATACAAGTACAGAAACTGTCACATAATTTCACAGTTCGCCAGCAGCTGCTTTAAAAATATAGTAATGGTTAATTAGCGTTGAATAGGTCTAATTCAGAAACGTATGCTCTTCTAAAGCAGTCGGCATACTATTTTGAACACCAATTACATAGGAAAGTGAGAAAAGTAGCATTAGTTCAGAGATCCATACATGGTTTTTTTTGCAAGATTTTCAAACGTTGTTTTCATTTCTAAGGTTCCAGGAAAAAATGGTCCTTCAGATATACTGTACTGACCCCTGAAGCTATAAATAAAATTAGTTTCAACAAAAGTGGTTCATTTATGCACTTTGGTCAAAGACTATGGAAAAATGTAGATTAGCACCTGTCTGAAAATAATTGTCTGTAAAACCTGTTACTGTCATAATAAGTGCATCAGAATAGCAAAGTGATAACATGGTACCTACAAAAATAATATGAATAGGCATCCTACAATGGATCATTGTCACGGGAGTCATGCCCCAACATGCAGAAAATAGGAAATCCACAAAAGGTAGATTCGAAAGACGTATTACCGAGCCTTAGAATAGCTGGACTTAACGTATTAAATCAGCGAGAATCAAGGTCAAGAACAAATCAAGATCAGGGAAACAGAAATACACAAAGTCAAGACAAAGTCGGGTCAGGATTCGAGAAATCACAAGTCAAATGCGAAGCCGATATCAAACACAGGAAATCATAAATGAATGTCTAGGAGCACTAAACGAGGATCTAGCAAGAAACCAAGATAGGGCAAAGAATGGAGGATAAATGAGCCTTAAATAGGCTCAAAAGAGTTCCTATTGGTCCATGTCATCTCTGCGACCCCAAACAGCATTGGGTTGCCTAGATGATGTGGTCCCTTTAAGGTCATGACGTCATGGTATAATATTATTTTTATAAGGGCTGCAGTTCGTCCTTCGAACCAGCAAAGGGAGCAGTTCACGGGACCGAAGGTAAGCTATATCTATTAAGCCTGAGGACTGAGATAGCGAGGACATGCGGTGTGTCCTGCCCGCGTGGCCCAAGGAGAGGAATGGCACGCATGCCAGGCACAAGTAAGTTCATGACAATTATTAAATAGACACTCAGCACTTTAGGAAAGCCTTGGATTGGTTGAGACCATCAACACTCATGATCTGTGTCAAATAGGAAGAGACCGGGGCTGTGAGGAAGAAAAAATAAGTAAAATACTTTTTTTTTTACCATTGGTAAGGGGTAACTAGGCCACTATAGTGTTCCTTTAAAGCACTTAACCCAGTTGAAGTGCTTTACGTGTTTGGAGTGTTACTTCCCACAGCCAACATTCCAGTTTCCATAGTGTCAGGATACTAGTTGATCCAGCACGCATAACTGTATCACACCTAGGACTAAAGGTAACGTCTTACCGGGCCTTAGAATGGCCGGACTTAACGTAGCAAAGAATAGTTAGAATACCTGCCAAGGTCGGGGACACAGAATGATACACTTTTATAACTGTGTGCTGTTAATGCTTTACCTTTCTATTAACTACAATTGTATAAATGCATACATTGTGCAGGTAAGGTTACTTAATTTATCTTAATACAAAATATAAATATTTTTCATCTCTCGTCATAACTAGTGCTGTATCCTAACTCATTTACATAATAAAATTGCCACTACTTTAACAGGGGATACCATAACTTTCAATATAAGTTATTGCTGTTAATGTACAGAATATGACCTGCCATCGACATTAGACATATGTCCTCAAGGGCTGTACCTCTCCTAAAACTTAATATTGATGGGGTAGGTTGTTCAACACAAGAGTTCTTCTTTTAATTTACAGCTACATGGCACAAAAGCCTTAAGGAAACTTAAAATATAAAACCATCCATCAATCAGCATCCAATCTTATTGTTTTTTTTTCTTATATTATTCTTATTTATCACACTTTCATCACATGCTGTCATGGCCCAATATCACTGCACTATATCACTAGCCAACACAAATCCAGTCCTTGTGTCACTTCCATCAAGTAAACCATGATTCATTGGGCTGCAATATTCTACTTTACGCTCACCTCATACCAATGGCTTTTTCTGCCTTCTTAACTTTAACTGTTCAAGTGCTGGAATTGCATCCAATAAATCTGTAAGCATCGACCCTGCCATCACATGTAACTTCCTTTCAAAATGAGTTTAGAGAAAACAGTTGAAAGATAACTCCCTATAAAATACATTATAGAATGGTTATGCCATCCATTATTCCTTTCTGCGCACAGTGTTGTGTAACAAGTGGTTTTAGTGCTGAAATGCTCACCTTAGATGGAGCACTGCCACAACTGTCATTTTTTATGATCCTTGTCTTGTATGAATTGCCAGCTCCGATGCCTAGATATTTGAGACTGTGGGCAGCTTACAGATAAAAAATATTTATTTTTCCAATACACTAAAGAATAAAGATTTTGATTGCTATATTAAATCTCCTAAAAAACCTATTGCTTTTCCTATTCAGTTAGTTTGGTAATGCCAGTTAGCAGACTAAGACATACCTAGCGCATTAACCAGATTTATTCTTTATTGGCTCACTTTTAAATGGGTTGTAGAATATAGTAAATGAAACACATCAAGTTCTACTGGATACATTTCACATAATACACATGCATAATCTGTCTCAGTCAATTGCTTAAGAATCCTACTTCCCAAAGCAGATCTGTGTCGCCAGTCCCCCATACATTTCGCCTCTTTACATTGCATCAATCACAAGTATGGTTTTAGCCTTCAAACAACATCCAAGTGAACTACATCCAACATCGGATCAGAGCTCATATATTTCACCGACCACAGATCATTATTGAGATTGGTTGGGTTTCAGCCATCATTTCTTTGGATCTTACTATATAATTTCATAAAACCCAGGGCATTCATGTATAATTATATAACCAGGCTTACCCAGACTAACAGAGCAACCTCTCACAGTAGATATAACTTCATCATTCACAAGGAAAAGTATGAATTAGATTCACCATTTTCAAAGAAAAATGCTGGAGGGACCTTTATTTGTTGGTTTCTAATATGGTTTCAAACACCACAATGATGATCTCATTGCGGAAACATGACTAGAAGAACACATCTTGCCACATACGAGAATATGACAAGAAGACAGTATGCGATAAGCTCATAGGTATAAGAGATATGTGAACAGTTTTCTGTTACTCTCTTGTAAACCTTTATCTCCTAACTGCTTTTTTGTCTTTTCTATAGCTTTTGTTTATGTTAAAGGACCACTAAAGTGACCCAAGACACTTCAATTTATTTGACTGGTCTGGGAAAAAAGGTCCTGTCATTTTAACCATGCAGTGTATAACATTGCAGTTTTTTAGAAATACACCTCTAGTGACTGCCTTCCTGACATCCACTAGTGGTGCTTCCTCCTCTAGAATCAAATTGGTCTTGAAATCAAAGGCTATTACATTCCATTGCTGGAATCAAGGAAGAGGTCTTCAAAGTCGGAGTGGGCGGGTATCAGAGTCCTGGCGCTGGAAATGAGGTAAGAATTTTTATTTAAGTTTTATTTTTAATAGCAAAGGGGGATGCTTAGGTGATGGTCAGAAGGGAACCTATAGTCCCAAAACAATGATTGCTATTTTCAGGCTAATTGATTCCCTTTGAATGATCAAAATATTAAACCTCACCCGAGCAAAGATATGTGTTTGTAAACATTATTTTTGTCCAGTAGTTCCAAGGACCCATTCTAACCAAGGATTTCCCTTCTTCCCAATAAAAAATATATGACCCTAATATCCTCAGGCATAAACCAAAATTATGTTTAATTCATGCCTCAGTAGGGTAAAGTTGGAATCAGACTGGACTAGAGATCATTAGTATTGATTAAATCATTGTTGGTGGATAAGGGTACACAGAGTAAAATACAGGTAAAATCAGGCCACAGAGAGTATCTAGTCCTGGATTACAGGTAAAATTGTATTGCATATTTAAAAGGAACACACCTAAATATATATATATATATATTCACTTGTATTTTATTAGTTTTCAAGGATAGGGAATGTTCCAGCAATACATTAGGAAATACTGTTGTGAGGTTCCAGCACAGTGGACCGTTCCAAACAAAAAATATAGCTTAGTCATACGGTACATTGCCACGTAATATAAAGATATACAGCAAGATAATATTGCAATAGTATAAAGAAAGAATGTGGAAACAGTGTAAAAACTAGAAACTAACTAAAAACTAACCATTGTGCACAGGGTCTCTCTGAACATTGTTGTCAGTTAGGGCAGTAGTCATGCCATCCAACCCATCACCACAACGCAACCTTCCTCACGCTGAGGCTTGTGCATAATATATATTTTTTCTTTCCCTTTTTCTTTCTTCCTCTCCCCTCCCTCCCATCTTTTGCAGTAGACAGATGATCATCTGACTATACCTGACCTGTAGTCAATCCACGGTTGCCAAATGTCATCCACTCTGTGCCTCTGTGTCACAGTGGATGCACCTGTGTGTATCTGCGTGTAATTTAAATGAAAGTTTTCAACAAGATTTGTGATAGATGGGGTTGTTGGTTGTTTCCAAGTTAAGGCTATAAGATGGCGTGCGGCTAGGGACAAATGTTTACGTAGGACTGTATTGTGGAATAAGTTGTTTCCCTCAGTCATAAAGAGAAGGTAGTTTATAAAAACTATATATATAAAAAAAGAAACAAACAATCAAAATGTAAAATTAAACATAAATAATTAAAAATAAGAAAGCAAACAATGCATAGGTGCATGCCTGACTGGAGATGAGGACAGATTTCTACAAAGTTAGTTTAGGACTCTCCGGCACCTCCACCAGATACAAGACACTCGGGAGTTATGGCTGTTAATAGTGCTTTCTATTAGAAACATTCTGTAAATAGGCCCATTATAATAGTCAGCACCAGCGGTATTGAGCTGTGTTTCTCATAACATAATTTAATGCTTAGAATATTAAATTTTTAGGAAAAAATAAGTGCACATCAAAGATTTTGTTAGCAGGAGAAAATACAGATGTAACAAAAGTAATTATGACTAATTCAAAATTAATTCATGCTTTTCCTCTAAGTATTAGTCACTTTAAATATCAGATCTGCTCTTTAATTTTTGACCAAGCTTTTCATTAACGAGTGCCTATCAGATGCTATTAAAAAGCAGTGGATATGAAAAGCACAGTTAATTTCGTTTTAAAATCACCAGCAAGAGCACACATTAAACTGCACGATAAGCACTTGCTAATGAAAAACACAACCATTATGCAGGTACTTTTTTATTTTATAAGCAGATGCTAATGAAACACTCAGCCGTGTAACAGACCAAACACATAAATAAGAAAGATGCCATTTAAAACATGAAATGTGAGTTAACTAACCTGCTTAATTTTCGTTTTTAAAATAATAATTATCTGTTGGCTGTGTGTGTCCTTAAAAACATATTATTTGCCTCCTGTAGTGGAAAACTGCTTGCTTGTATATTATACAATTATACACACAAACATACAAGAATTCAAATTGTGACAAAATAAAACCATAGAAGAGAATCTTGGCTGTATTTGTAAGATGTGATAAACAGACAAAGGGCTGGCCATTTGAAAACCAAATCTCCCTTTGTCAACCTTGTTGGAGGCATTCTCAAATTTGGCTGCTTTGAACTAAATGACTTAAACGGTTATTCCAACCCTTTTAACTACCCAGGTTTTTCACCCCCTCTAATGCCCTATTGGGCATTGATAGCTAGGGCCCCCCTTTAAAAGTTAAAAAAGGTTTTAAAGCATACCTGAAATCTCAACGCTGATCTCCCTCCACCATCCGACATCATTAGTATCACGGCTAGAATGGCCAGATTTAACGTAAAGAGTAGTCAGAGAGAAAGCCGAAGTCAAGCGTAGGAGAAAACAGCATAAACAAGAAATAAGCCAAGGTCAGAAACACAGAGAGCGGACAGACAAATAAACAAGCCAAAGTCCGTAACAAGAAATCCAAAATACAATAAAGCGCACTCTTTGATAATCAAGAACCACAACAGGGCAACTTGCTACACAAAGCACTGGCATCACTTTGGAGTGCCTATAGACCTGAATTCGGATGAATTCCAAATTTGGGTACTTCTGCTCATTCATACCGATCGATTCGGCACTTAGAGTCGCGTCATTAGGATGTTGAGGATCAGGGAGCTCTTGAATGGATAAGCATGACAACTAGCCCTTGCACAGTCCAATCACAGGCTTCTCATAGAGAAGATTGTGACTGGATCATTTCACCAGCTCAGAGACCATGCGCATGCTCTGAGCTAAAGCGGGTGGAGGGAGTGACAATTTAAACTGCACGGAGGGAGAGAAAGAGTAAAAGTAAGTTTCCCCTTGCAGACACTCGGCATGCCAGCATGATCTGTTTCCAGCATGCTGTGCGCACCTTTGATAGATGTAAAATATGCACAGAAATTCCAGGACTTCACTCTCTATTTTCCATTACAACAAGGAAGCAGCTCATCTTATACAGAGAATAACCGACCAAGCAACAACAAACCTTCCACAAACATGCAAACTCTGAAAATGACTCTTTGTGTAACATTGTCATAAGATTGGATTGTTTGCATGTCCCAGGATATACTGGAAAACAATGAGAATTTCAATGTACTCTTTCATTTGAACCTCTAATTAGAAAATAATCTACAAAATGTGCACTTCATGGCATAAGGTTTGATGTTTATAAACAAATGTATCCCAATTCCAATGTAATCATACATCTTAACCCCTTAATGACACAAGCAATTTTTGCATTTTTTTGCTGTTTGCGTTCAACTGCAATTTGCATCTCTCTCATTTATTGCACCGACACATATTATATACTGTTTTTTAAAGGACAGAAAGGGCTTTAATTTGATGTAACACATATATAAACGCTTATTTATTATAAAAAAAAAAACACAGAAAAAAATGGAAAAAAAATGAAAAAATAGTTTTTTACAGTTTTTGCAATAATAATGTGTGCATAATTAGTGCAGGTTAAGGAAAGTAATAAAAAATAAATTTATTTAGTTGTTCTGATTTACAGAATATATAATGTGTCTGGTATTTTAAGTTGTTTTTTTTGGGTAGTTACAGGTCACAAAGCACAAGGAGTAAAATAAACTTTTAATGTGGAGCGATTTTAGAATTTGGTATGTTTGTCTTGTAAGCTTAATAGCCATAAAAGAAAACAAAATTGCCACGCAAAAGTATATATTTATATAAAGTAGACATCACAGGCTATTTACCTAAGGTTGTTTTGACACTTTCTACGTAGCCATTTCACCGCCAATCTCTGCTAAATATTGGAGTAAAATTGTGTTTTTTTTAGTTTTTGGCACACAAACTTATAACAAAGAACTTCTCATGTGTATTTTGTAAAGGTGGTGTGTGCTATTCCTGCACAAAACTTTATTTTGTGTTCAGCTACATCTGCTGAGTACAACGATACCCCCATTGTATGTCTTTGGCACTATTTCATGAAGCTACAGTGCCATATAGGAGATCTGTCCTTTTCATCTGGCCTATGCTTCAATTTGGGTATTATAGCAGTTTGACTGTTCAAAAAAACCCCACAAAGGCCTACCATTTGTAAAAGTAGACACTCCAGGGTATCTCATATAGTGCATATTGTGCCTTAACATGCCCCCATTTTTTCAGCAATATATACCAAAGTATGTGGTAAAAAATAATTTTGGGCATTTTTTACATACGGATTACATTTTTGCTGGGCATTTTGTATATTTCATATGTGCAAAACCCACAATTATGCTCAGCTAAGTCTTCTGAGTAAAACAATATGCCCAATGTATGACCTAGACACTATTTGTGAAGTTACAGTGCTGTAAAAGAGACGTGACAAGTTCAGGTTTTTAAGTGTGACTTTTCATGGAGGGTTTTGATGCTTCCGTGTCCCACTTTGGAGCACTTGAGCAGGCTACATATTACAACTACACCATAAAGACATACCATTTCTTAAAGAACACATCACAGGGTATTTCAAAAGGCATATTTTGAACCTTAGCGTGGGATCATTTTTCCGCTAGCTTGTACCAAATGTAGTGCCTTTTCTACCTTTTATGCCTTTTTGACACACAAAGTCAGTTTGCACAGTATATTTTGCAAACCTTATGTGTGCTACGACTGTATAATACTACATATGTTGCTCAGCTATGTCGTCTGAGTACAGCAATAACCCCATATGTACATTTGCCAGGTATATGTGGATGTTGAAGGGGCACATTTGAGACGTAGCCATTCAGTTTTTTTCTAACTTTGACGTTTTACGCTGTGTCCATGTTCCATTTTGGAGTAGTTTAGATGGTTGGTTATTGAAACTTCCCCACAAACACATACTTTTTATTAAAGAAAACACCCTGGGGTTATTCAAAAGGCGAATTTTGAACTTTAGCATGGGATCATTTTTTTCTCTAGTTTGTTCCAGGTGTAGTGGTAATGAGCGTTTTTAAATGTATTTTTTTACTTTTTAAAACTTTTTTACTTTTTAAAACTAGTTTTTAAACTTTTGTTTAGCTTATTCATTTTTTTAAACTATCCTAAACTTTCTTAAAACTTTTTTCTACAGATTTAACATTTTTATAAGCTTTTTTTACTGTTAACCCCTAACTAGCAGTAAGCAGGACTAACAGTAAATTCCCCACTTTCCCATAACTCCCACCCACCCCAGCTAGCAAAATATATAATTATAAAATATTTAAATTAATTAATTAAATACATTGAACCCCTGAGGGTTAAAAAAATAAATAAAAGTTAATCCTCAGGGGTTAAAAAAATAAATAGATCACTGTGATCTGTATTTTGATCACTGTAGGCAGTGATCGACTGGCAGGGAAGGGGTTAATTTTTATTTGGACTGGGGAAAGGGGGGTGTTTTTTATTTTTAACTTAAATGTTATTAAAATGTTTTTTTTTACTTTTTTTTTACTTTTTAAAGCTTATTTTAAAACTTTTAACGTTAACCCCTAGTTAGCCTAACATCAAATCCCCCAATTCCCCACTAACTTCCACCCACCCCAGCTAGCTAAATATATAATTTAAAAATATTTAATATAATTAATAAAATAAATTTACCTCCTGAGGGTTAATTCTCATTTTTTTAACCCTCAGGAGGTAAATTTATTTTATTAATTAATTTAAATATTTTTAAATTATATCAGATGACAGTAAAATGTATTTCCTGCCAAATGATCACTGTAGTCAGTGATCAATTGGCAGGGAAGGGGTTAATTTTTTTAATTAAAATGGGTAGAGGGGGGTGAGATATTGATTAAACTTATTTTATTTTTTTTTAACAGGGAGATGATCAGCTCTGATCCGTCTCCCTGCACTTCACAGTGTACCCAGAAGTGCAGGGAGGCGGAAGGCGAGTACATGCAGCACATGTGCTTGCTCTGACAGCCTGTCAGAGTGAGCACTGCTGCAGGGGCAGCACGATCGGGTGCTCCCGGTCTGCCTCTAATACAGAGGCAGTCCAGAGCACTGTTAACCCCGCGATCGCTGCGATCACGGTGATTGCGGTGATCTGGGGTTAATTTTAATGCATGGCGGACCTGGTCCGTTACTCGTTGTTAAGGGTCTCCCCTGAGTGACGGACCAGGTCCGTCACTCGTCACGAATGGATTAATATTTTGAATTGGAATACATGAAATCTGGATTGGGGCAGAAGGGGAAGGAACACAGTTTGGGCATGACAATCATTCTCTCCGCCAATGAAATTCTTCTAAACATGGGTGGACATGATATCACTAGTATGATTTGGTTTCTTAAAATGGGATGTGCCTGGCAGCACAACAAATACAACCGGGTATAGTGCCTACAATGCCCCTTTAATGTGTCCTACCTGGCAATTATATAAATCTAGAGGACAAGTAAGTAACCCTCACCGAAAATCTCACCACTTTGTAAAATGTAATTTCTGGTAGAAACCAACCACTGCCGCATTAAAAAAAAATACTATTAATAATGCTATTTTCCAGTATATGACCAAATTAATATGCCACATAACATGCATAAAATTGCATTTCACTGAACAAGATCTATGTTCAACCTCTTTTATGTCCCATGTAAAAATTGTGAATGAATCTAATTTAGCACAAGTCTGAGAGCGTGAAAAGTCAATAATAACTAGAGTTTTACAAGGAGTGATCCGTGACCTGCAAAATAATGAATTTGGCATGTGCTAGAGGAACAGAACAAGTGTATTCAGAATTAATTCAACACACTTAAAATAATAAAAATAAGATCAGCCTATTGTATTTTATTTTAGTGATTCTCTGTCTTTGCTGTAGTATTTTTCTGTGATCTTTACTAACCTTGAGCTATAAAAGACCAATAAATGTGTCCTGCTTAACCCTGCATATTCTGGGCCGTAATGAATTATATGCTTCTTATAAATGTTTTTTTTAAAGCATTCCACTGTTTCTGTTCAGTAAACTAACACATAATATTTTAGCATTGTTTAAGAAAATACTTTTATTGGTGTTATATATAAATGATTTCATTTTGATTGCCATAGAATATAACAATGTTTCTATTAAAAAATAATTTAGAACTACTATTTACCTGTATGAATACTAGATCATTTCTGTATATATTGTTTAAATATGCACACCTGCACCAAGAAAAAAAAAATACTTTTTTGTCAAATACATTTTTTTAATATTCCTTTTTAAACAGATTTTAAATTATTCCTTTTTAAGCACAGTTTAAATTGTGGAAAATATTAGAGTTAGAGTTTCAATCATTTTCTTTCTGGTGCAAGTCATATAAATCTTATCTGACTGCATTGTTGTAAAAGTTGATTAATCTGAATCATCTCAATGTGTTTTAGATATTCAAATCCCTTTATACATTAAACAATAACGAATCAATCCCCAACAATCTGTCGTAAAGTAATATTACAGTGACAGGAATAAAAACACAAATTCCTGTCACTATAGCTGCAAAAGCGAAATGTAGGCCCCTGGCCCCCCTGGAAAAAACTTCCACAAGGGTCCCCTTGCAGCTGACCCCACCCCTGCTCTACCTCCTTGGCTAAAATAAACAAACTTGACAATCTCAGCCAATCCAATGCTTTTCCATAAGAAGCATTGGGAGGCTATTGCACATGCATGGCAAAACACAGCACTGAGCCAACCAGCATTGAATCAATGCATCTCTATGAGAAAGATTCAGCTTAGCGTGGAGATGCTGAACATTAGAGCTGCGCACTGTGCAGCACTGACCTATGAAGCACCTCTAGTGGCCTTCTGAGTAACTGCCACTAGAGGTGTTACTACAGACAGTAGACACCAGAACAACTACATTAAGCTGTAGTTGATCTTGTGATCAGTTTCCTTTTAAATTCTGTCCGTACTCCCACCTCTGATGTTCGCCTTCAAGACTTCTCCAGGGCTGCACCGTTCCTGTGGAACTCGCTTCCCTCCTCCGTTAGATGCTCACCCAGTCTCCACTTCTTCAAAAAAATCATTAAAAACCCACTTCTTCATAAAATCGTATCAATTAAACTGTTAATAGCTCCCGACTGATTCCTCTCTTGCAACTGTCACTAGTCTAATACTATCCTCACCTTTTTGTGTCATTTTACCCCACTCCCTCTAGCATGTAAGCTCATTGAGCAGGGCCCTCAACCCCTCTGTTCCTGTGTGTCCAACTTGTCTGGTTACAACTACATGTCTGTTCATCCACCCACTGTAAAGTTCTCCGGTATTTGTTGGCGCTATATAAATAATAACATAATAATAATAATAATAATAATAATAATAATAATAAAAATAAATATTATTTAATTATACATTTATAGTGGGATTAAATTCCAGCATATTTTTGACAGTTGATTTTAAAGAGACACTATAGTCACCAGAACAACTACAGCATAATGTATTGTTCTAGAGGGTATAATCAGTTTTGTTCAGCCTTTTTGCAGTAAACACTGTTTTTTCAGATAAAAGGCAGCATTTACATTATAGCCGAGGGATACCTCCACTAGCCACTCCTCAGATGGCTACTAGTGGTGCTTCCTGGGGCAATGCTACACAGTGTGCAGCACTGTCATTCAGTGTCTTCACCCACTGCATGGAGACACTGAACATTCCTCATAGAGATGCATTTATTCAATGTATCTCTATGAGGAGATGCTGATTGGCCAGGGCTGTACTTGGCTTGTGCTTGCTCTGCCCCCGATCTGCCACCTTGACAGTCTCAGCTAATCCAGTGCTTTCCTATTGTGATTTGATCAGATCACCACTTCTGATAATGTCAGCCAAGGAGGCAGATTAGGGGCAGAGCCAGCAGCAGCAGACTGGAATAAAAGTAAGATTTTACTATGTTTAAGGGGGGCAAGGGTGGCAAAGAGGAATAGATAGTGTACATGTTTGTGTTCCTGACCCTGCAGCATTCCTTTAAGTAGCCTTGTAAACTGCATTCGTTTGTGTATGTACTGCTCCATTTATGGGCATTTTGCTTGATCTTGTTAGGTTTAATGGGGTACACCCTTTAAATGTAAGAAATTACTTGCAAAATTGAGGCCAATAAAGCTGGATTTGAAATATTTTTTTTAATTTTGTAAAAAAATAAAATAAAATAAAATTTCCAACTGGACTTTGACCCTATATTTTGAAAGTTTGTTGTTGGTTCATAATGTCACTGTAAATTTTTATTTGGATTTGTGTCTTTTAAATGCACCAGCAGAAAAGGCCTATATTTTAAGGTTTTATTTTTTTCTTTGTAGAAATTCCTGTCAGCACAGGATGGACACATTTATATCCATTTTGATGTAAATCTTGAATCATTAACCATTCCCCTTTACTAATCTCCAGGATGTGTGGACCTGAATATTCACCTATTCACCCTCGGAACCTGAGAATCGAGACTTGGGGTCAAGCTTTTAGAGTTCACATGTATGTCAGTACCTTTGTTAGTCATTTAATATGATGTTTCTTAGTGAGGCTATCAAACAAACTCTCTGTTTTGACAAAGCACTTAAAAGAAATATGAGTGAGTGTATGAAATGCAGGAATCATATTGTTGGAAAAGAATTACATCAGTTACCAAGAATCCATATATATATATGTATATATAATGCCTAATGCACTTCTCAGGGTACATCTGCTAGTTATCGTCTAAACGTTTTGTCAAATTCGGCATGCTACCTCATCAGGACCCCTTTTTGTCTATAATAATAAATGATGTGGGCTCCAGATCTCTCTTCCATCTGGTGGGAATTCAACAGAAATGTTTAAATTCTCCTATATTATGACATGTATATACAGTCAGGCTTCGAATGATATCACAACTCATTAACTACTAAATATAATGGTGCACAGATTCTCAGATGTGAAGGGACTATTTTGATATAGTTGGTGAAATTCATGACTCACTCTGTTATGTGTTTATAAAGTACATTGGCGCTTCTTATATGAGTACATAATACCTAGAAGTGTTGAAGAGAAACGCAAAGAACAATAGCCACTACAGTTTATTTTATGGATTGTAGTGCAAGGAGGTTTCTGGGTTAAATCCCTCCATTTTTTTCAAAATCACTTTAAGGAGCCTTAGAAGAAAACAATTAAATCCCCTCTGCCTCTGAACTTATAGTGCATATTTAATGGCGACTCTGCAAATTGGAAAGGATAGTGATGGAATGCCATGAAACGTTGCTATATCTCAGCTCTCACAGTCAATTCTAAAAGTACAGATAATGAAGGCATTCATTCTTTATTATGGCACTGGAAAGTAGAGTTGTTGAGAATAGAGTTTAAGCTGGAAAACAGTTTGACAAAGCTATAGTCCTTCCACCTGTAGCTGCCATGTTGTCGTGGTTATGGTTCATAGAGTGTCTCTAATCCTTAAAGAGCCGAATGAACAAACCTATAGTGTTTATTCCCTAAATAATGCTGTAATATGAAGTTAGCAGACAATATTTTTGTAAAATAGGCCAAAATAGCAATTGGGTTAGTCTATCATACTCAGTCATTTCCCAGCCTAACTAGTGCTAAATCACCACAATTTATTATAGAGCAAATAAACCAACATGTTTCATTTTCTTATTTTGCTATAAACCCTGACTGACACGAAGGATTCACACAATTGTGTATTGTGTGATTGTTTTTACCACGTGAAAGCATTAAGGTTTGAAACTGTGCAAGCTAAATGGGATCTTAGTGATGATGTGTAAATGTTTCTGTGAGGAAAAGCATTAAATCTCACTCTAATGTTCTCTGACATTTCTTCCTGACAAAATCATACATAAAACGAACAAATATGGCTGCATATGGAAAACATATCAAAAGTGACAATAGCGGTCTTTGTGTGTAGTTTGAAAGCTTGATGGGCATAGCAGCATATGTATCATTCTATTTAATTTTGTTGGTCTCCATAAGCGTTTTTGTTTCGGTGGACCCACTCAGTATAGGTATTTTTTTAACATTTAGTGGAAAAATGGAAAAACAAGCTAGACTTTTCCAAACACATGGCCTAAACGTCTGTTAATGGCATTTGCTTTGTATTAAGAGGCAAAAATAAATAAGTAAAAATCTGCCTATTTTTACTTTAAATACACATACGAACAGAGAGATGGGTGTATGGATGACCAGACAAACATCTGGACCAGGGGTAGGAAACCTTTGGTGTGGCGAACAGAACCTTGCCACAGGCTTTTGGAGGGGCCTGCTTGAGGACCTCATGCCAAAAGACTATGGGCCAGGTCAGCGACTGTAAAGACCCATATTTTATTCCCCCTGGTTCCCCTGGTTCGGTGCTTTCCATAGAACCGAACACTAGCTCACTGGGGGCCGTTCGCAAGGACGAAAACAGCGAATAGACTTCAGGGGGCCACAAATGCCCTGGAACTATTTTCGGCATGAAAACTTTGCAGTTCCCGGTCGGTCCCCCAGCGGCACTTAGCCGCGATTCTATGGAACTGTTTTCGGCAGAAAGACTTTGCGGTTCCCTGTCAGTCTCCAGCGTCACTTAGCTGCGATTCTATGGGACTGTTTTGGGCATGGGACCATGCGTGCGGTTGGCCAAAACTATGACTCCCAGGAAATTCCTAAACCGATCTGGGTGATTTTTGGATATGCTGTTCACCCAGATCGGGGCTATCAGGGGATGTAACTTTTGTGGGGGTTTTGTATGTTTTAAAGGTACTTATGGGGTTTTATAAAAATGTGGGTTTCTTTTGTCTGGAGATAATTGAGTTAGTACAGTTTCTGACTCAATTATCTCCCAGGCAGAGGGGTGGGATTGTATGATTATGTATGGTAGTGTCCTGTACAAACTTTGTCATTGGACTGTAACTTTGTACTATAGTCTTCCATCAGGTCCAGATGGGAGTACCCCTTGCATGGGGATTGTCATAAAAGGCCAAGTGTGGTTCCATTAAAGTCAGTTCACCTCACCCTCAACAGGCAGCCTTGTCTCCTGATTTTAGGGAACAGCTATATCAGCTATTTCAGCTATACCTGCTTCAGATTGCTACACTAGCTATAATCACTAGCTCTTGTAAGGCTACACAGCTATACCTGCTATACTCTCTGGAGGAGGAGAGGTCCTTGTTTTAGGCCCAGGGTGGGTGGGGGATAGCGAGACCCCAGCCTAGCTGCGGCAGCTAAGGGGCTATGGTGCTTATGGTGTTCGGTGCGGTCCTTATAGTACTCAAGGCTACTAGGAAGCAGCAATTGGCGGAGGCTCCCAGTCGGGGTGCCAGACGGTTCGTCACATTCGGCACTCCAGATGTTTTGGACTACACCTCACATGATGCTCTGTCAGTATTATGGCTGTAAGAACATTATGGGAGATGTAGTCCACTACATCTGGAGTACCATAGTTTGCCTACCCCTGATCTAGACAGATAGCTAGACAGACATGACAGATGGGTGCATACACACACACACTGTTGGTTAATGTGTTTAAGTGTTCCTTATTGTATAGGTCTATGACTTGTGCGGGTGACAACATGTTATTTTAATTGTTTAGTATGTATAAGATATTACTCTGCTTTCATGCTATCGCTGTCTTTTACTATGGGAAAAATTCCAAAATGTGTATTCTATATACCACGCAAAAGTCGTTCATCATTTGCACTGTGTAAACGCTCTCTATCATTTGCACTCAGACATATGTATATTACCGTGTATACAATGTTACATGGATCCAGCTGTAAAAATGTTAATTGTGGTGTGCAGTTGTTGAGAGCTGTGTTCTGAAACGTTTGCTCTTGGTACATGCAAATCATGACACAATCTGCAGAAGCAACTACTGACAGAACTCTAAAAGAAAATATGCACAGACCATACAGGATCCTCTGGATAATTCCTCTACTTGGTGGATTCCAGGACCAATGTGTTTTACTCCTGTTTCCAAATAGATAAATATGCATCATCTAAAAATTAATGTTTGCATACTCAGTTTGCTGATTTGCTCTAAAAATCTCTATTTTTAATTTGTAAAATAAGATTCTCTATTTGTGAAAGGATACAGTATTGCTCAGTTATTCTCTTGTGAACAGAGCAGAGTAGACCCACAAAGAGATGGAGACGAAGGGAGCAAGAGATGCCAGGTTATATTCAGTAAATAGTGAAAATTCAAAGTGAATTTCAGATTTAAGGCCAAAGTAGCTGCACTGAAAGCATAGTTGACTTAGATATTTCTTCCAGTTTGGCTGTTTTTACCTGAAAGGGACACTATAGGCATTAAAGTGATATGGGTGCAGAGTCCCTGTTCACTTAGATAAACTGCAATGTTTACATTGCAGTGTTAAGACAGCCTCTAGTGGGACCAGAAAGCCACTAGAGATGATTTGATTCTGTGAAACAACGCTGGACGTACTCACACTTTGCATGAGGATGTCCAGCATGTTCAAAAACCCCATAGGTCAGCCGATGAGGCCTACCCTCATCAGCTGACATCAGCAGAGGATGAGTCCGATCCAGCTCTGAGGGACTTTAGCTCTGGAATCGGAGAGATATTTTTGTATTCCTAACAAGATAGTGAAGTTTAAATTTGAAAGGAATTCTTACTTTAGTGAATGACCCCATAAGTGTATAGTGTAATATAGCCAAGTAAAAAAACTAGTGTATGCTATATGACAGAAATGGGTTGGGAGTTTAAGTTTAAGTCTCAAACCAGATCTGCTAAACTAGAATAACTAAGCAGGGAATTTACTTATATTACCTAATAATAATAAAGATGGTTTACTGTGGTAATTTTTTCACAGAGACTTGTGTTATAATCTAGAATTTCAAGAATACAGGGACTAGAAAAAGGTCCACCTCTAGTTTGTTTCTCTCTCTAAAAGCATTAAATAGGTTATGAGTTTCTCTTTAGGAAGTGCATGTAATGTTTAAGTATTACCATCGTTATATATACATACATATACACACATATCTGTCTATGTATATTAGAGAACATTTGTAATTTTATTATTATTATTGTTATTTACATAGTGGAAACATTTTCCTATAAATACCTATGGTTTTTGCTGTGCACATTTAAATTCTCTACTAAACTCCTGCTACCGCCGCTGGAAGGTTATTCCTTGCATCTACTACTCCAGTTCGGTATGACAATTTTTATTAACATTGCAGCAATGTATTTCACAGTCCAGTCACATACTCTTGTCATGGTTTATCATTGTTTGTTAAAAAAAAAAAAACTTCCCTTTTTGATAAATTGTGTAGTTATATCCACTCCCTGCTGTCTTTACTCAACGCTATATAGGTTATGAATCTTGAGCCATTCTTGCTATAGTTTATAGTGTAAACAAAGCATAAATTAAAACACTTTCTTTAGACAATGCCTGCTGTATTGACATTCTCCTGGAGATATACTGTACACAACAATATACCCAAGGCCAATCTGCTGAACTATAAAAGAACATTCAACGATCACTTGCTATTTTGTTAGGGGGAGATGGGAAGTTATTGATTAAAAACATAAAGTTACAATATTACATTTGTAGTTACAAGAAGTATTTAGGCGTCTCTTCAACAATGGAATAATTTATGATGCAAAGGATTCTGCTTTAGACTTGTTTTCTTTAGACAGTATCATTACATATAACATTGAGGACTTTGATTAAGGCACAGCATAGCCTGAAATTATGTTGTATAGATTTTGATTTAGTGACCATATTAGCTCAAAACATGACTGTATCAACTTATAACAATGCTGAAGTACGAGACACAGTGTCACTCTCATAGCCTGACTTTTTATTTATTACTATGAAAATGCTGAGCCAGTATCATCTGAAATGCAATGCACGGCCCTAAAATCACATCATTGCTATTTAAGCCTTGAATGAGACAGAACCTTTTAAAGTTTCCTTATCACCCAGCTATTTCTGGTATAAAATGGTCACAGGCGGGAAGATGATGGATAGATAATGTCTTGGAATGGGCATAGGATTGTGTGACAGTAGTCACCATCACTGGGGATGGAAGACAGACACTATGGTCCCCAGATTCCACTTGTGTTTTGGTCACCCTGTGCCCAGTATTGGTGCAGGGTATGTTGAATGTATTGATTGTTTGTGCCTTTCCCCCTCCCCTTTTTCCCTGTCCTATTGTTTCCCAAGCAGGTCGTTGTCCCAGGAACACAGCCAGACCAGTTTAAACTAGCTGCCCTGTCCCTCCTCCATCTCCCATCAGCCCATGCTATTGTCTGACCCCACCGTTCCTTGTACTATAATACTCTATGCACCCTATTGTATGTAAATTAGGCTGTTGGGGGCATAAATATGTATGCTATGTCTAGTAAAGTTAGTTGCTGTTTTAACCTTCACCAAGTGTCATCTAGGGTTTGTCCACGGTGGAAAAGGCCCATAGTGATCCCAATCAAGCCTCGGCGACTGGGTCTGAGTACTCTCTGGTCCCTGATAGCTACGTGGAAGCAGTCTTGGTGGAGGTACTCGGCTGAATTACTGGAGCTCTGTCACAGATGGGAAATAGGTCTAGGTAACAAAAGTGAAACAGGAGAGGCTAAGAGAGAGGAACTGAGTAAGAGAGAGGGAAATAGAGGAGAAGGGTCAAAAGGAAAAAAAGATAAATATTTAGGATGTTATAAAAGAGAAATATAAATGTGAAATGGGGGACAATGGGACTGGGTAATGAAAATGGCAAAGGCTAAAAAGATGGAAACCCGGGAAATACTAGCACGTTAAAAGTGAGTGTCTTATTTTTTAGCATTTTCTGTGTAAGATATTAATTTGAAAGCATTATTTGTGCAATGTATTTAAACACAGGGGCAACTTTTAGTATCCATTTAAAGAAACACTCCAAGCACCATGACCAACACAGCGCGCTGTAATGGTTGTGATGCTATAAGTACCCCTGTGAACCTCAGGTAGAAAGTCAGATAGAGGCAAATGGTTTGACTTCTTACCTGGGGTTCATATGGTACCGCTCACTTCTGACAGAGCCGGAGGCTCCTGCTAGTAACTTCAGCTCCCCATCATGCTAATCGTTCTAAGCCAACGAGATGGCGCCAGGCACCATAACAACTACAGCATGCTCCAGTTATTACAGTGTTTGAAGTGTTACTTTAAATAGAGAACTTGGATCTATGCACATGTATACTCTGCTATGTGTTACTTATGGCTTGTTTAATTTATCCCCTTACTATAGTATAACATGTTTTTCTTTTAACACTACAATTGTTTTTTTATGCAGAATGTCCCGTCTTCTTGATCCATCCAGTCACTTCAATAATACAAATTACAAAACAACCCACCCTTGACAATACTTTGCAATTAGAAATTAAAAAGTCCTTGAAATTCAAAGCATGGCACTCTGCAAAAGTGATGGTTGGTATATCACCCTTGCTTTATATCTATTCTACAATAATTTAATCAGCAAACATTTCCATCCCTATGTGAATGACAATTTATTTTTATTGATGCTGGTGTATATGGATACTGTACTTGAAGAGTTGTATAAGGCAGTTAATACTTGGTTTGTTATTGTGTTTTGTTAGTGTATTATTATTATTATATATTTTATTCTTTGTGCTATGATAATTGGCTGTCTTTGTTATAATCTAGTATTTTGTGAAATGAAAAATATGAAAAACAGGATTGCGTGTGACCTTGACAACTTCTACTATTATCATTAGTCCAACTTCTGCTGTTTGCTGATGTGATGTTGTTACACATTTTAATGAACAATATTGTGCTACTGTTATTATATTGTCAGACTATGCCCTTTTCAAATAAAACATGTTTAAATTAAATACAAGCTAACTGAAAAACAACAGCAGAACAGTCTGTTCTTGCCTTATATTTGATATCACTGTTTAAATGGTACTATAAAATATCTTACACATGGTAAGAGTCCTATAAATGATGAACTCTGTGTTACCCAACACATCATGCATATATAGAAGACAGGAAGACATCTATGGCATTCAGTAAGACCATTCTAAAATGTAAATACCATATAACTCTAGAAACCAATTCCAGGACAATAGCTCAAGTGAACATTAAATTTGGCATGTACCGAGGTGATGCGCTATCCCCAATGCTGTTCTGCATACGCCTCAACCCCTTGAGCCAGATCATCAAGAAGAGTGGATACGGATATAGGTTCAAGAGTGGAGCTACCATCAGCTACCATCAGCCACCTACTCTACATGGTCGACATCAAGCTGTATGCCAAGAATGAGCGAGACATTGACTCACTGATCCACCTAACTAGGATATACAGCAAGGACATCGAAATGTCGTTCGGACTAGAGAAGTGTGGGCAAAAAGAGGGAAGATGATCAGGACAGAAGGTGGTGAAGTTCCAGAAGACCAAATAGAAGATGTAGAGAACAGCTACAAGTACCTGGGGGTACCACAAACGCATGGCAACCACAAGGAAGAGGCAAGGAGGATAGCAACATCCAAGTACCTCCAAAGAGTCAGACAGGTCCTGAAGTCACATCTCAATGGCAAGAACAAGATCCAAGCCATCAACACATATGCCCTACTGGTCATCAGGTACCCAGCTGGAATAATAACCTGGCCATGAGAAGAACTGGTCACCATGGATGTCAAGACCAGGATTCCACCCGAAATCCAGCACCCAGAGACTGTACACCTTCCAGAAGGCCACAGTACGGGATGAAACACAGAGCATCTACAAGTACATCACGAAGATGGCTCCCAAAGATGAACTGCTAAGGGAATGCCTGAGACTTCCACAGATCAAGGATGCAGAAAAAGAGGAGGTTCCCTGGCAAGCCAAACCTCTTCATGGGGTGTACCACCGGCAGATAGTGGATGTAGCTCACATGACAAAATCCTACCAGTGGTTGGAAAAGGCAGGACTGAAAGACAGCACTGAGGCACTAATTCAAGCAGCACAGGAGCAGGCACTCAGCACTAGATCAATAGAAGCTGGAGTCTACCACACCAGGCAAGACCCAAGGTGCAGACTGTGCAAAGAGGCCTCTGAGACAGTCCAGCATCTAGTAGCTAGATGCAAGAGCAAGATGTAAGCAGGAACAGCATACACAGAGAGACACAACCAAGTTGCTGAGATTGTGTACCGAAACATCTGCGCAGAATATGGATTGGACCTTCCTAAGCCCAGATGGGAGATACCATAAAGGGTAGTTGAGAATGACAGGGCTAAGATCCTGTGGGACTTCAAGATCCAGACAGACAAGCAAGTGTGGCCAACCAACCAGACATAGTGGTGGTAGACAAGGAACGAAAGACTGCAGTTGTGGTGGATGTCACTATAACATTAGGAAGAAGGAACATGAGAAGGTGGACAAATACCAAGGACTGAAAGAAGAACTAAAAGGGATGTGGAAGGTGAAGTAGTATTAGCAGTAGTAGTCCCAGTTGTGATAGGAGCACTCAGGGCTGTGACTCCCAAGTTGGGTGTGTGGCTTCAACAGATTCCTCCAGGTGGGACATCTGAGATCGCTGTCCAGAAGAGTGCAGTTCTAGGAACAGGTAAGATACTGCGCAGAACCCTCAAACTCCCAGGCCTCTGGTAGAGGACCCGAGAATGAGGAATAAACATATCACCCAGGAGGGGTGAGGAAAAAAAATATATAAATATATATATATAGATCTCAAGTAGTGATCAGCACTCACGGTCTTGTAAAGTTAAAAGTCCAAAGTTTATTTTAAATCCATTAAAATACGATCCACGTTTCAGTCCCCACTGGGACTTTCATCAGGATCAGTTACCTGATCCTGATGAAAGTCCTAGTGAGGACTGAAACGTGGATCATATTTTAATGGATTTAAAATAAACGTTGGACCTTTAACTTTACAAGACCGTGAGTGCTGATCACTAACTGAGATCTACATGTTAAATTATATATATCATTCTCTTTCAGCACCAAGTCTTGCCACTCTCCAAAAATGGACAGAACATGGCTGTGTCTGTTTTCCGTATAGTAAATTGTTACAAAATGGAAAAATGCATATAATCCTGACTTTTGTATTTAGGCTCGGGTCTTGATTCACTAAACCATGAGTTTTTAGATGTTGACAACTTGTTTGCAAAGCATGGCGTAAATAAAATGGACATAAAATTCTGATATGTTGGAGGCTTTCTTCCAGTTGAGTTTTACTGTTTAGTTTATAAAACCTCCGGTTCCCAGTTCTCTTATTAAATATGAATATGTCCTGAAGCTACGAGTTGTTGGATTCATTATGTACTGGTAAGGGGTAAGGATCCAGCATTTACTACATCCAAAGCATTCAGTTGAGTTTTAAGAGGACCATAAGATAACAATGCTCTATTTGACAGCTCTGATGGTTTACTAAAACCTTAAGTGCACATTATAATAGGGGCAGTCAACCTCCCACCATCACAAATCGTAAAAGGGAGATAGAGATGGAGTAAACTTCTTCCCTGCTGGGCCCATATATAAATGTGTCTGTGTTCTCATCATGCACCAACATTGCTGACCCACAGAGAAAAAGTGCTCGAACTGGACTTTTTTGCAGATATCATTGGTCCCAATTGAAAAAAAAACCTGCTGCCTTACTATAGGCCCTGCAAAAGACCTCCTAGACATTCTGCCTAACAATTCACTCCCGTCCCTCTTTAAGCATTTCACAGGTTTTGAACTGGGGTTTGTCTAACACAAAACGTCCCTCTCAAGACAGTTTTTGTTTCATAGAATCTTCACAGGGTTTAGACAGAGGTAACCAATCTTGAGGCAACAAAAAGATTAGTGTATCCGAACACAATGCAACATACAAGTGAGCAACCCTTTTGTGACTTCTGTAACCCAGTTAAGAGAACACTGCAGTTTTGTCAAAGAGCAAATACTTTCGCGCCAAAAGAAAAGTGGAAAAAAATTATATGAGAGGCTGCCGTTTGACAGAAACAAGCGTTCTTTAACAGGCATCCATAGGCCCAAAGAATGAATATCTATAGTCTTGTTACCCTGTAAAGACTATTATTAGCCAATGTCATTCTTACACTGAGTGATTAACATTTATCAAAACAGTGTCTAAAAGGCTTGTTTGAAAATACACTAATGTCCACTGCTGATAAGAATGTGATGATACGCCATGCTTTCAACAGATTCTTTACAGATCTAACACTGAGATAAATTCTGAGAGCACATCATTTTAGCAGGAGAAGACTAAAATTAAGGAAACGTTCAAAAAGTGACATAACAACTTAATCAAGAAATTGGATACAGCTTTTACTTCCATTAAACTGGTACGTGGTTTCCTTAGATTCTGAAAATTTGTTTGAACTAAGTTTCACTTTCTATTGTTCGAAATCATAGCTGGTAACAAATCAGTTTAAACTATTTGGACATTACTAAGAGAATTAATTTTAAAAGCAAACCAGGTTGACTGGTTCTTCAACAGATTACAAATCAGGGCTTTCCATACAATGTGTTCTCAAGTATTGGTTGAAATGCCTCGTCATTCCTCCCTAATGTGACGTAAGTGTGCATATCTATTAGTATCACATGTAGCAGTAAGTTACATTGCTTCATTAACTCCTTAACTGCTGGGCCGAATGACACGCCATGTTTGAATGAAGGGGTTAACTAGTGGTAGGCTCACTAGAACACTGCAAGGACCGGTGCAGCTTCTACAGAACATGCATGTGCAATGCAGCTGCTCACCATAAGTAAAATGAAGGGAACTGTTTTACTTCAAATTGATGAGTCATGGAACTTCAAAAGACTTTTCACTAAACATCAGAGAGTTCACTTACCTTAACAATTTAAGGAGAAAATAAACAAATCTGTGATTGTATGGATAAGTAAGGATGAGAAAGCCTCGCTGCTGTAAGCTATAAAAATTGCTTATTATTTTAATTTTTTTTAATCTAGATCATCTGTACTGACCTTTGGTTTTATATCTTAATGGTTTGACAAATTCATATTGAGAAGAAAAGATTCTGGCAGCATATCCCAGACAGTGCCAGCAAAAGGTTTATTTGAGAAGTGGCACGGTTTACATCATTTCTTATTGATAGCTTATTGATATGAAAGATTTATTAGGAATAGCAGGACTATACGGGTGCATTATTGATATATTCCAAAATGCTTTAGAGATGAAGATGAGGGGCATTATGCCTTTTTAGGGTGTGTAAAAAAAAAGTCCCTTAGCCACATTTCAGCATGTAGGTCATAATTGTTTAATTATTAGATGTCGTTAATTAACAAAGTATTATTTTGTGTATATACTTTGTTACATGACATGGGTATTTTACATATCTGCATTTGATGATTACGGTAACATTTTATGTTGTATTGTTAAGAGAAGATTTTTGACAGGTTGATTTTTGGTTTTAACTTTTGCCTAATCTTTGGAAAACTTTCTGAGCAATATGTAACTGCAGCAAGTGACAAGTGCATCCCTCATCATGTACAATACAAACCACAGTTCCTAATTTCACTAATGAGAATATTTATATATGCATCTCTAAAAAAATATACAAATATTTATATTTAAGAAAAATGCTGGTTTTCTCCTTTAAAATTATGAGTGACAACAAATGAGTAACAACAGCAAAATCAATATACAGAATTAAGTTGTCACATTGTCACTTTCTTTTTAATAATATTTATTGATCGGCTAGTGTACAGCACACTATTTCTTACTATCGTACTTTTGATTAAATGGATAGATGACTGGCTGATGCTGACAACAGGTGGCACAGCAGACAAACGCAATGATTACAATTTATATACCTACCACTGCGTCTTGTCACATAGATGAAACATTTGCTACCAAATGACAATACATTGCAAAACACATTCTCAAACCGAGGAATTGTTTGTGATAGTCACTTCTTTAGTGACCCATATTATGACGCATGGAAAGATGAGTTGTCTTTAAAGATTTACAAAGAACCTTTACCTTTCATTTTGCGTTCTTAGAAAGCATTTATCAACTGTGCTGTAAAATACACTGTGTCAGTTTACTTCACTAAGAGTGATGGTTAGAAAACCAGTCTGTTCTAAGAGCTTTTTCATACATCTTACTGTGATTACAAAAGAGTTGTCATTAGGGAAAGACAAATACAATTCAGATTTTTGCAGCAATTTGATCACAACAATAAAGCACTTACCAGATAATATTTTATCGTTAACCAGTCTATAAAGGAAAGCAAAGAGTGGTCGATTTGTTGAGGCAATTATACGGCAATTGCTAGTAGGACTGCTATGATGAATACACTTACGTCAAGAATGTAATGAAACCGATTGTGTACAATGATACTTTATTATAGTAAATTATTACCTATTTCTATGTAAGTGTGTGCACATCCAGATCCACATGAGTACATGGAAGAAGGTGTATGGGAACGAGATGCAGACTGAAGCTCCTATCAACACTGGCCGAGCTGAGCTAAATTGGAGTAAATCTGTAATTATGGAAATATTCTGCTTTGGTTTAACACAAGTAGTTTCACGCTTGATTAATCAACAATGTAAGGTTTTATTTTTCCTTTAGGAATTACTGCCAGAATGTTCATTAGTTTGAATCAAAACTATCTTCTTTAGACTATTTGACTAAATTAAATATTTCATTCAAAATCAACTCTAATTACTAGAAATTCATGAGATTTAAGAATGATTTTGAAGAAGTGAAGCAATCATCACAGAAATGTAGAATATTCATGATGATTCGATTTCGTCACTGAAATCTGTCATAGGACACACTAAGAAAGTTACACATTTAAAGGAACAATATCGGCAACTAGACCACTTCATTTGTGCGGCAGTTTTCATTGCAGGGTTATTGTAGAGCCATTATGACAGCAACTAGAGGCTAAACTCTGCTATTTTAGTCAGATGATCTCAGAGAAACCACCTGATTGGCACAGCACGGTGTTTTGTGACACATTCCCACTAGCCTCATTGATCTCAGCCAAAGAGGCAGAGCTCCCCAGATGAGACCAGTGCTGTGAGGGAGAAAAGGTAAAATAACGCTGCTATTTCAGTCAGATGATCTCAGAGAGTATATGTAGGTGATGGAAGTGCACTCAATCCTTCGTCTGGAATTCACAGTGCTCTAGTGGACAAGTCCCAGTACCAAAAAAGGACCAATTGAAGCATTTAAATATAAAGAATAATCCAGGCACTCCAGTATATTCCAAAATGTAGGCAATTTTTAATGGAACAAGGAACCAAAGGGCAATGTTTCAACCCCTTAGGGCCTTTGTCAAGCTTGACAAAGGCCCTAAGGGGTCGAAACGTTGCCTTTTGGTTCCTTGTTCCAATAAAAATTGCCTACATTTTGGAATATACTGGAGTATCTGGATTATTCTTTATATTGAGATGATCTCAGAGAGACCATCTGATTGGCACAACACTGTGTTTTGTGGCACAATCGCACTAGCCTCCAAATATTTTCCTATAGAAGAGCATTGGATTGGCTGAGATCATTGATTTTAGCCAAAGAGGCGTAGCTCCCCTGACAATACCAGTGCTGTGAGGGAGAAAAGGTATGTAAAGTTTATTTTTTTAACCTGGCATCGCTGGCCTGACCACCTACACTGTGACTAGAGAACTACAACTTTAGGAATTCATATCTTTATTCCTAACGCTATAGTATTCCTTTATTAATAACAATTTTTCGAAACCATACAATACAATTCTCAAGTTGATAACCTAGCTTGATCACAGGGCAGCTAATACATAATCTGAATGCTATCACGTTTTGTAGAGGCACATTATTTAATTTAAATCAGCGTCAAGGACACAGGAAGAACTAGTATATTCAATATTGTAATCCAGAGGGGTTGGCTATTCATATTTAATTTTTTTGCTAGGTTTTGTGATATGTATTAAATGTTTACAATAAAGCTGTTGATTTTTTTTCCTGGTTGGGTGTGCTCCTTTATATTATTATAGCTTGATTCCACATATGAGCCAAAATAGCAAATTTCAATATTACATAGCTCTAGACAGCTGGTGGCTCATGTTAAATATGAGCACAGTTTAGCATCTTTCTGATTCCCATAACACATCTAGTGACATCTGGTAGACACTATGAACACAAACCATGAGACTCCAATACATCAGGGTTCAAGCCACAAATCCCAGCATTCCGCTGAGTATCAAGAGAATTAAATGCACAACAGAGGGTACCTTGTCTACATTGTGCAACTGTCCTTATGCAAAAGTCATTGCTTTCAGTAGAGATGGGTTTTCAAGTGCGACATATGAAATATATATTGAGAAATTGACAAACAACCATCTATTGTACACAGATCTAGTAAACAGCTGTCCCTGAATGGCTCCCTTGCCTCTGAACTTT
Organism: Pelobates cultripes; assembly: GCA_933207985.1. Lineage (NCBI taxonomy): Eukaryota > Metazoa > Chordata > Amphibia > Anura > Pelobatidae > Pelobates > Pelobates cultripes. The sequence continues at coordinate 118,610,288 of OW240917.1, read as the reverse complement.
TTCTTTCTGCTGGTGATGTCAGCTCTTACATACTTTCCTATAAGTAAATATTTGCTTGGTGTCTGAGGTAAGAGAATTTCATGCAATTTCCAGAAGAACACCTAAGTTCAACACCAGGTTCTTTCAGCATCCACACTCCATTCTATCCCCTTTATACATACAGAAACCTATATGTAATATGTACACAAATGCAGACGCTGATCCATGTAAGTGTGACATTCTCTTTTTTTCCATTTTGTAATATTATTGCATATACATATTGCACTATTATTTACTGATCTATACCTATTTCCTTATATGTGGACAAGCATTGGGAAGACATATTTAAAGAACACTTAATTTATATCTGTTTCAACTACTGCTCAGGTGTTAGAGAGATACACACTACTTGCACACATGCACTAGACATCACGATGTCCTATGAAGGAAAAAAATTATTGGGTTTCACAAAAACATAGTTTGGAGTTAGTTTCAGATTGCCACACATTACTTACACAAATGTACACATTTACTTCACACAGGAGACAGTACTTGAAGACACGCTTATGAAAGGCATACACTAGAAATATATTATTATTATTATTATTATAATTAATATTGGAATTTATATAGCGCAAACAAATTCCAAAGCGCTTTACAATATTATTGGAGGGGGAGATTTAATAATAAATGAGACAATTACAAAAACTTAAAGGGACGATAGGTTGAAGAGGACCCTGCTCAAACCAGCTTACAGTCTATAGGAGGTGGGGTATAATAGTACAGGAGAATAGCAATCAAACAAAGTGGGAGTAAACCAGAGCTGGAGGAGAGAGTAGAGTGCTGCCCTTTAGGAGAGCACATGTGAGGTAGAGGTTACTCTGGGAGGCCATAAACTTTCCTGAAGAGATTGGATTTAAGGCGCTATTTAAACGATTGAAGACTAGGTGGCGGTAGGCAGGCTATTCCAAAGGAATATATGAATATTACTTGTTTATATACAGATTCTGAATATATGCATATAGTCACATAAACACACACTGCAATAAAATATAAATACATTTACTGGAACTGTCAACCATCATGTGTACATATTTATATATAGGTATTTACACACACCTACAAATAGCACATGATCCTGCCTCAGTACATATAGCTGTTAAAGTAAGAGGTCTATTATGATTCTGCCTAATATCTCTGGATTAAATTTTACACAAATAGCTCAGAGTTACATCAAATATATTGTTGTGATCAGTAATGACCTGTGACAAAAAAATAATATTTTCTATTCTTGGGAAATGAAGCATTGTAAGAAATGGAAAAGAACAGTTATAAAGTGACTGGCAGAATTCTAGCAGTATAATGATGGAGCCCAGTACTGCTATTAAGTAGTCTGGAATATAAAATGTTACTCATTTATATAGAGGATATTTCAAAGAGTAAATAACTGGTCTAAACAAGAGCCTAACTGCTAACTCTGCCCAGGGAATTATCTCCTGTGACTGCCTCATGTTACACTACACAGTGAAATACGCACGAATTTTAGGCAATCTGCAGTTGGATTCAAAGCAACCACTGATGTGATTTTAATCTGCCCTATAGAACATGTCTAAGAATGATCTCTTCTCTCGTTTCTCCTGGTCCCTTATCCGAGCCTTAAAGAAAACTATTTCCACACGTGCACGCTTTTGTCCGCCTTACATTAGCTGTAATCCCATTTAAGACTAATGTTCCAGACAGGACATTAATCTACATGCTCACATCACAAAGAACCAAGCAGTATTTTGGCGACGGCCCAGGGATACTGACATACTGACGCCTGCGTGTGCATTGCGTGTGATGGGATAAGGCATGGATACTTATACTCTGGAGAATTTACAGTCACAGTGGACGGACACAGAGATTAAAGTCATCAAACAGTTAATGTAAAAAACATATTTGCAATCCAGCTACGCAGAAACTTGCAAAAAAAAAAAGCCTTAGTAATGGTATGCATTTAATGTTTATTTCTTTACAGCAAAAGCAGCTTTAATGCATTTTATTATCCTGCTTGTATCTGCAATGCTTTCATTATTTGTCCTAAAGGCAACGTACACACTATTATAATACCTGGTACCTGTTTACTTAAAAGGACACCCCAGACCACTAAAGCACTTTAACTTGCTGAAAAGCTTTATGCATGAAGAGTTTGTCTCTTTTTTTTAATTTAGCAAAAAGTGCAGATTTTAATAGATATTGACACTTTTATAAATTGACCTGGTAATACCCCTTTGACATTCAAGCAGATAGCAGGCTGTGTTACTTCCTGGTTTGGTTAGCTCAGTTGAGCTAAATGCAAGAGGCAGCAATTGCCCAGAGCACCTGTCTTGCAAAGACTTCTCATTGAGCTTCATTGGGAAGTCTGTGATTGGACAGTCAGAGAAAAATTGGGCGGGTCTAGAAGAGGAGGTTTTGCAAAGGCAGCAGACTAGAGAACTGCAGGTTTTTCAAGCTGTTTTTACAATTACCCCCAAGTAAAAAAAATCGTAATGATATGAATGCAAGTTTTCGTTTGGGGTATATCTAATAAACAGTGGTTTTCATTTGTTTGGTATTTGAATTTTGTATTTAACACTCTTTCAGCACCTTCCCTTTACGGCTGCTACTACGAAGTATATAATGCTATCAAATCATCTAAGCAGATGATATGTAGCTTCTACTGATTTTAAAGTATGTAATAATTATTATGTCATAATAATAGTAAGGATTGTATATTGCTACTATAATAAAGATTGTATGCCATTGTATCCAAGACATCACAATGTCCTATGATGGTAAAAAAAACATTGGGTTTCACAAAAACATAGTTTGGAGTTAGTTTCAGCTTGATGAGAGTACAAAATATTACAGAAGAAGTAAAGGGAATAACAGTTATTATAATGTGACACAATATGTAATACTGCATTGCACATAGAGGAAAATGTCATCTTTTAAGACTTGAATAAAGGAACTTTTGCATACAGTAGAGGAAAGGGTTCTTTACAGTAAGAAAAAACAAGGATGTGGAACTTTTTGCCTAAAAGGTAATTTTATCAGTTATTGTACTTATAAAATGTCTTGCTTCAAGCTCTCTTTCGACGTTGCAAACCCTAGATAAGACGTCAAACCATTCTAAATTGGTTTGACTGCTTACCATGGTAAACCTAGTACCATAACTACTACAGTGCACTGTAGAGGCTACTGTGCTGTGAGTGTCCCTTAATGGTTTGTGAGTAGTTCTATGGTGCATATTACAAGAAGCTGACATTGGCTACCTTACTCAAAGTGCAATCAAGGCCATGTGTGAGGCTTTTCATAAAGGATTCCAGATGAACAAAGTATGCAGAGAAGACAAGCTCAGGCTGTATTAGAATACTGGAACTAATGTCAATATAAAGACAGAGTGAATGGATATACCGTGTTGGTTATTTTATGAGTTATACGGAACGTGATAAAAAGCTAGGAGAAGATATATTAAGTGATTTGGTCAGTGCTGGATTAGAGTCTTCATGGGCCTAGAGCCGCAAATCATGCTGGACCTAAATAGAAAGTTTTAATTTGATTCTGACCTCCATCTGCAACTTTGTAGCCATACAGAAAACATCCCAAACACATTTACAAACTCAAAATGTCAAGCACATCCAAATCCACAAGCTGACTGAGTCACGGGGAAATGTGCTAGATAACTAAAGGGTACAAAAAGTTACAGGCTATCCTATGGCTTCAGGGGGAATAGGGAATCCATTCTATGAGTAATGGGGCACAGCAGACTTGGAGAATAGGTAATGTGACAGAGCTCCAGTACTCTGACCGAGTACCTCCACCAAGTCTGCTTCCTCGTAGCTATCAGGGACACTGGAGCACTTCAGACCCAGTCGCCGAGGCTTGACTGATATCACTTAGGGCCTTTTCCACCCTAGACCAGGCTACTGTGTTTACAGCCCCGGACACACTTTCCATCAGCAGATTTCCCCAAACACCAGACGACACTTGGTGAAGGTTAAAACAGCAACTAACGGGGGGGGCGTGGCTGACCGCCAAGCAAGATGGCCGCATAAGACTCTGCTCCGGCACATGGGCTCCATTAAAAACCAATAACCCACACGCAGAAACAACAGACAACAAGCACCTATAACAAGAATCACCATGGCACAATACAAAAATAAGAAAGCGACAACGAAAGCGGACAAAATTAACTTTTTCAACAACAAGACGACCACTACCTTGGAGTGCACGCGGTCCGGGATACAAGATGGTGCCGATCATTTGGAGCGAGATCCCGAATCAGCCCCACAGGATGAGCCACACAAGTCAGAGGGACTTACCAAAACCTATTTTGAGCAAACCATTGAAAACATGTCGGCGAAATTAATACAAACATGGCAGGTGAAACAGAAACATGCAAACCGAAACAGCTAACCAACTTCAGGCCCTGCAGCAACAAGTAGAGATCATGGAGAACCGTATGGCGGATCACAAAGACAGGGCACACCGGAACAACCTGAGGCTTCGGGGCGTCCCGGAGTCTGTGCTTCCTGAAGAGTTGCCAGTCTACATTACAGGCCTACTGCCCGCCTATGCACCGGACATCCCAACGGACATGCTCCTGGTGGACAGGATGCATAGAGTCCCAAAGCCACGACACCTGCCGGACTCTACACCCCATAATGTGCTCATCAGAGCACATTACTACCATATTAAAGAACTCATCCTCAAAACACACCGAAATAAACCAGACCCGCATGAAGATTTTCCCACAGTACGTATTATGGCGGATCTCTCCACGGCTACCCTACGACGCAGAAGGGATTTCCAAGTCATCACGTAGGAATTGAGGAATAAAAGAATACGGTACAGATGGGGCTTCCCCACGAAAATACTCCTCACAAGAAACGGAGAAACAAAATCCATCAACACACCAGAGGACGGCATGCAGAAACTAAAAGAGTGGGGCCTACTCAACACAGCGCCCGGAAAAGTATGCCACACACCAGGACAAAACCGTGCTCCAAATGTGGACTGCTCATAAGAACTGTCTGCCGAGGCGCAAAACGGCAGCAAGTATTTCACCCCTAATACAGGGGAAATGTTGCAAAAATTGATAACAGGTCACTGTTTGTATGACCATTAGATTAGATATATGCTGTTGAAACTTGCATTTAAATTGATATACTCTGCTTAAAGGACCACTATAGTGCCAGGAAAACATACTCGTTTTCCTGGCACTATAGTGCCCTGAGGATGCCCCCACCCTCAGGGTCCCCCTCCCGCCCGGCTCTGGAAGGAGGAAAGGGGTTTAAACTTACCTTTTTCCAGCGCTGGGCGGGGAGCTCTCCTCCTCCGATCCTCCTCTTCTCCTCCCCGTCGGCTGAATGCGCACGCGCGGCAAGAGCTGCGCGCGCATTCAGCCGGTCACATAGGAAAGCATTCGTAAAATCCCACACATAAATTGGGATTTTACATAGGGAAGACATGTCACCTCTCCACATGAACAAGCACCAAGCCCCACTTGATAGGAAGAGATGTCGCCCTCCATATGAGGAAACCCGAAGTGGTTGATTACAAGAAAGTCAGTTAGAAACGTGCCAGAGCAACTGACACACAAACCCAGAACAGGAGAGACAACCCAGTAGAAAAGTTGGAGAGTGGGGGTAGCAAAATTATGACCGGCAACCGCTCTATTAGAAACAGCCACAGAGTCGGTACATTGGGTCACCTGGTCTGTCGAACCACAGCATAGGGACAAGTGGGTAACGACAAGAGAGGACAAGTCAGACAGACCACACTAACCACAAACCTGGTGGAGATGTCCTCTATAGCCTGATTATGGCGGACCAACGTAGTTCTGGAAAAGCCCGGGCACCCCTCACTGCACGCCGCCTTAATCAAATAGCACAGACCGCATGGACCTCCCTTTTAAAACTGAATAACATAAGACACCCACAGATGAAGCCCCACATATTAAAACACAACACTGTTCGGAAGCGAAGTGTATAACCCAAACATACACCTGCATGAGATGTATCAAGTCTGTACTAATAATGTTTAACTGAAAGTATCTAATACTGCACTGAATAGGTATTTCCTGTACATATGCTTACATGTTAAAGTTCTTAACTTGAAGTTACTTACCATTGTTGTTCTGCTTACACTATGTCACAGAATGGAGCCCAAACAGCCACCTGTTTGGAAGCCCTTTTCTTTTCACTTACACCCCCCAAGGTGCAGATCGCACCGAACCAGAAGTTACCCACCGTAACCTAGACAACCTTAACCCCCCCTCTACCTCCCTGATTGCCCTACCAATCACACGAGGACATAGCAAGCTTTGCGTTATGGCATTAACACGATCCAAGACTCTATCACACGACAACAAGCACTAAATGAAACTGTACTCACATAATGTTAAAGGGTTGAACACCCCACAAAAGAGACGTGTTCTACTAGAAGACCTTAAACGACTTCAGGCTGACATTGTCTGCATACAAGAAACACACTTTGTATCCAACCAAATCCCCACATTCACTACACGGACTGTCCCCTCCAATACCATTCCACACACACCTCCAAATCCAGAGGAGTCTCCATCCTCTTCCACAACTCCCTTACAGTTGAACCACTCAGAGTTAAAAAAAGACCACCAAGGACGGTTCATAATACTACACTGCCTATTAAATAACAACCCTATTACACTAGTTGGAATACAAAGCCCAAACAAAAATCAACGAAACTTCCTCCACGGGATCCTTAACAAACTACCCACAGATATTGATGCCCCTGTACCACTTTGTGGGGATCTCAACCACACTCTAGACTCCTGACTGGATTCGACAGTTCCCAGCACATCCAGCAGACACCTCCAACTACAATCACACAGCAAAGCATTGGCAAAACTATTACATAATCAGGGCCTGTACGACATCTGGAGAACACTACATCCAATGGAGCGGGAGTACACGTTCTACTCACAGGTCCACAAAACCTACTCCAGAATCGACCATACACTGACTTCAGGGACACTCCTTCCACAAATTAAAGTCTGCACCATAGGCAACATTGTGTGGTCAGACCACGCACCCTTAACTATGACCATACAAGACTACTACCAACATCGAGGCAGACCCCCATGGCGCATGAATGACACTCTACTAAACGACACTGAATACACGAAACAACTCACTCAAACTCTACAAGATTACTTCGAACTAAAGGACTCACCGGAGGTTTCCGCCACCACAATCTGGCAAGCTCACAAAATGGTCATGAGGGGCAAACTTATAAGCATCCTATCTCAAAAAACAACGTGACAAAGAACACATAAGCCTCCTAAGGAAGCTTATGGATGCAACAAACGCGCACCTCCTACAACCCTCTGAGGTATTAGCCAAAGAAATCGCAGACACCACCACACAAATTAATAACATCACACTAAACAAATCCGCCCATATATTAACTAAACTGAAAATGAAGACATATGCTCAAGGAAACAAAGCCGGGAAACATCTAGCAACGCTACTGAAACAAAAACAACCCATATCCAAAATCCCATATCTACTCACTTAAACAGGGGAAAAAATTCATAACCCCCAAGACATTAATGATGAGATGGCCGATTATTACCATACACTATACAACCTAAAACACGACCCTACCCTACACAAACCCACAGAACAAGAAATCTCTGGTTTCATCCAAAAGACCACATTGCCCACGCTATCGGCAGCCCAAAAACAAACAATACAGGACCCCATTACAGCACAGGAAATAAATGACTCCATTCAAGCGCTCCCACTGGGGAAATCGCCAGGCCCAGATGGTCTAACAAACCTATACTACAAAACATTCGCACCAATACTAGCCTCGTACTTACAGAAATTATACACCCACACCCTGAACAATAGAGCCATGCATAAAGAAATGCTAATGGCGCACGTTGCCACACTTCCCAAACCAGGAAAACCGCCAAACAGGAGTCAAAACTTGAGGCCTATATCACTGCTGAATACCGATGTCAAGCTCATAGCCAAGATGTTCTCCAACAGACTGGCACCCATCATACCAACACTCATTAGGGAAGACCAAGTGGGATTTGTGAGTGGTAGACAGGGAGCGGATGGCACACGGAAGACCCTGAACTTATTATATGGAATGAGAGGGAGGAAGGCCCAGAGCATCATACTATGCCTGGAAGCAGAAAAGGCAGGCTGAACTGGTCTTTTCTAGCCGCTGTACTTCGAAAGTTTGAATTCCCATCCCAGCTTCTAGCTCTAGTTGAAGCACACTCAGCCCCGACTGCAAGAGTAGTGAACGGGGGATTCATCTCCAAACCGTTCACAATTTCTCCAGACAAGGATGCCCACTCTCCCCGCTTCTCTATATACTGGGCTGGAACCCTTGACCCAACTAATAAGAGAAGACCCAAATATCCATGGAGTCAGAGCCAAAGGTCAAGAATTTAAACTTTCGTTATTTGCAGATGACATCCTCCTCACTCTGGAGCAACCGCACAAATTTCCATAAAATTCTCACCCAATATAGCCAATGCTCATACTATATACTAAACATTGCAAAAAACCTAGCTTTAAGCATTCATGTCCCAGCACAAGACCTACAACATCTAAAAAACAACTTTATTTACGACTGGAGGCAAGACCATGTAAAATTTTGGGGGGTAAACTTCACACCCACGCCCACCAGACTATATAAAGCAAATTACCTTAAACTACGAGGTGAAATCCAAAACATACTGCAAAGTTGGAAAGGGAAATTTATTTCATGAACAGGACGAATAGCCTCCATAAAAATGGTGATCCTACCAAAAATCCAATACCTATTCCGAACACTTCCAATCACATTACCAAAGACATACATACAAACCCTACAAAACCTCCTGAACAACTACGTATGGGAAAACAAAAAACCACAAGTAGCAAAAGACACCATGCATCGACGATTCAACAATGGCAGAATGGGAATGCCAGATGTCAAAGGATACTACAGGGCAGCTCACATCGCCCCACTACTTACAATTTCCCACCACCGCGAACACAGCGCATGGGTCGCCATAGAAATGGGCTACACTGATGGTGTAAGCCTACTCGCACTTGCATGGCTACTGAAACCACAAAGGCCAAGATACACCCAAACGCTACCCACAACTGCTTTAACCCTTTCTATATGGGATGACTACAGAACGAAGATGGGCAAATCAAACACAATATCACCAGCACTCCCAATGGAATCAATACCATTTCGCATAGCTGACTTCAACTACAAAGTTTGGCACAGGCACAGCATAAGAACACTGTCACAGCTCATGCAAGGTCCTAAATTAAAACAATTTTCAGACCTCAGACAGGAATTCACATTACCCACGACAGCGGCCTTCTCCTATATGCAACTACAATCCTGGCTCCAGAAAAAACACACGCCCACAACCGCATCTAACCTATCCTGGCAAACAATAGAGGGGATCAGTATAGCTACTAAACCAGCCAAGAAACTCCTCTCCACGATCTATGCCTCTGAACATAACCGACCCCTAAAACCCCCCATCCTTCATAGCAGCATGAGAAACAGACATAGGCCACAAACTAACTGAAGCCCAGTGGCAAGATATATTTAAAGCACACAAAACATTGACCTTATGTACGACCCACATAGAACTATCATGCAAACTCCTCTACAGATGGTATCTGGTCCCTACGCGCCTAAAACATAGCTACCCTGACACCTCTGACATCTGTTGGAGGTGCCAGGAAAACCGCGGTGGCACTGCTCAAAACTCCAACAATATTGGCAACAAGCAGCAACTCTAGTAGCCAAATGCACTAACTTACACCTACCCCCAAAGCCCGAAACATATCCCCTCCTCCTCATACCAAACACACCAAAAAAACACCAGAAGTACCAAGCATACCACGTCATCATTGCAGCCCTGACAGTCATTAGTAGAATGTGGAAACAAACTGCCCCCCAACAATCACACAGTGTATCACTGCTATAGACACAAATCAGCACTACGAACTCATGGCACACACCATGCGACACACAAACCTATACAAGACAGAGGCATGGGACAACTGGGACAAACACAAAACCCACACGAACATGAACTAGGAAAACTAAACGAATGCAGAACCATATACCTGACCCTCTCAGACTGGAAGTAACCACACCACTACTCGCAAACTGCACGGACGACCAGGCATATCTGCCCACACCCCACCCCACACACAGGGGAAAATACAACCCCCATCTCCCCATCATATAAACAGCGCACTGAACTTGCATGATACAGTGCTGTCAAAAGAGGTATAACAAAACAAACACTATCATAACTGCCTGCACATGTTAAGCACAATGAGTTAAGAATCTAAGGTAGATCAAACATTAATATACTCAAAAAACAACATTGTCAATGAAAACTTGTGTTCTATCATAACCATACTACCGTTTGTGCAACATTGAGGTATTGAAACTGTATATCCCCCCTCCACCCCCTTCCCTTCTGTACCCTCCCCTTCAACTATGTTTCAAATAATAATAAAAATTGTCAAACTCAAAAAAAAAAAAACCAGCAACTAACTTTACTAGACATAGCACACATATTTTAAGCCCCCAACAGCCTTATTTACATACAATATGGTGCATAGAGTACTATAGTACAAGGGAGGGTGGGTGAGACAATAGTAAAGGCTGATGGGAGATTGAAGAGGGACAGGGCAGCTAGTTTAAACTGGTCTGGCAGTATCCCTGGGACAACGCCCTGTTGGGGAAACAATGGGACAGGATTAAGGGGCAGGGGGTGAGGAACAGACAAGCAATACATTAAACATACCCTGCACCAATAATGGGCACACAGTGCCAAAATAACAAGAGGAATCTGGGGACCTCCAATTATCTCACCCCTGAGAGGGGTACATATAGCGGGGAAGATCCATGGGAAGTTTGAATCATTACATCCAGCTGAGGAAGCCTGTAAGGCGAAACGCGTACCGGAGAGACTGTGAGACTTTGGACTTTTGGATTTTATGCCAATTTGATATTGTTTTTATTGTTTTTTATTGTGTTTTATATATATATATATATATATATATATTTTTTTTTTTTTATACAATTACAGTTACAATAAAATTTCTATCTTTTTATATATTATATATTGGCATTTCCCTGCTACTTTTTATTTATTTTTTTTTAAAAGAAGGTGTGTAGTCCTTAACTACACAAGTGTGTGGATTAGAGCCGATCTGGAGTGGCTCTAATTTTGTGAGTATTATATTTTATATTTATCTCACATTGAAAATTATTACGATACTGCACCATATACGGTTTCTACTTTTGTAGGAAATCAAGGACATCTATATACAAGAAGGGTGAGGGTCACCTTTACGGACCCCAAGAGCGCAGATATTGAGCTATTCCATATTAGCTCCTAAAATTGTGAGTGGGAAATTTTCCCTTCCTAATTCTCTATAACGGACTTTATTATACAGTTTGCACTATGTTTGGTTTGTCTGTTTTTTATGTCTTGTAGAATTTATACTCTTATGTGAATATAAAGACATAAAGAATATTCAAGGTAGTATTGGTATATACCAAGTTTTTTATCACTACCCTTCTATTTAAATATAGCGCTACACCACTAGAGTTTTTGGGTTTCTATTCTTGTAAGATAAGAACTAGGTGTGATAGCAGCTTCTTGAGTTATTTGGAACACAGTTCACTGGTTGGGGAATATTTAGCGCTGGTACACCCCTTTTCTTTTTCCTTTACCTCCACATAGTGTCTGTCTTCCATTCCCAGTGACGGTGACTACCGTCACAGGTAAGTCACTAATATGTGCAAAGGTCCTAGTCCTCCAGTTGTCAATTATGGAACAGATCAAATACAGATTAGTACATACTAATGCTAGCACTTTATGTTTCCCATAATGTTTCACCAGACAAGGAAGATATATGTGCCTCGATAGTCACATACTATGAGTAATGAATAATGACTTACCAGAGTCCTGCTGTGTGGCCATGGCAACTGCCCCTTCTTCTGGTCTGCAGGAGAATTTGGTTCGCTCTACAGATCTAAGCAAGGTCATGTAGGACTGGGCCATTTGGCTGAGAGCATCAGCTGAGCACTGTCAGCCAGAAAGCACAGGGCTGGGTCAGGCTTGCTTTATTCTACAGAGATATGTGACTTCTGTTGCATGAGAAAAGCAGAAGTGGTGCAAGCACCTGATGGACAAACAGCTGTCAAACCGTACTAAAACGGCATGACTACTTACTGTGGGATAGCACCAGAGCACTCCTGGCACCATAACTACTACAGCGGGTGATAGAGGATATGGTGCTTGGAGTGTTCCTTTAAGTGTGTGATGGTAGCTATCTACAGACCCCCAGAATATGCCTCATGCGGTGGACATATGGGTTGTAGGTAAATATTAATTTGACTAAATTTGATTAAATAAAGTTGAAGCTATTACCGCACCCCAAAATGACTGTCATTACTTGGGTAAAGTAATGAGCCCGTACATCTCATGGAGACCAGCGGTTATGTTGTTAATAGATCCCTGGAGCATGGCATAACTATGCACAAGTGTCTATAACATACTTTCTGTATTTTTCCATTCATGTGTTTGGTTATCTTCTAAGATTACTTGCATGTGCCGTCATTTTGTTTTTTATTGGCAAATGTAATTCTTGCAGGGTATTTTATAGCATTAACAATATTTTCAATTTTCAAGAGAGCCAAGAGCAAGGTAATAGACTGCATGGTTAAATGGTTGTTTCTAGAAAAATATTAGGGTAATAGCAGAGAAATGTCCATAAAATAAAAATAATCATTCTGTATATTTCACATCACAGCTAGGAGGTTGTAAAAATAAAGGCTCATTTACACATTTTACTTGTTCATATATACAGTGTTACAAAGGTTTTATTCATATAACAGTAAGATGTGGTGAGCTGATGACAGCACTGCAAAACGTAGGCCAAAATAGCTGATTTTGACAGAATCTTGAACTCTTGGAAGCGTTTTCTATCTAGCTAATTTAATCGACATTTTACAAGTTAGTTATTAACTAGCCCAAATAAATTAAAACTAATAAAAACTCAAAGAAGTAAGCCAATATTACTTTGTAATTTTTAATATGAGGGATTTATCAACACAATTTTGCATAAAGATCAGAAATTATTCTGAAAATACAAACTGTTTAGATATACTTCAGCTAAACCAAATTGAGTTAAAGGTATAATTGTAATATCTAGTACACAGATTCCTACAGTTTAAATGAACAATATAGCGTTAGGAATACAAACATGTATTTGTAATGCTAGAACGCCCTAGTCCCTATTTAGATTCAGACCCCCCTCCCCATTTGAGCTGTAAAAAATAAAGGTTACGACTTTAAGTCTCAGTGCTGCAACCTACTCCTGCCACAACGTCAATCTGGAAATGTCACTTCCTCAATGTTTACCAAATCCTATACTTCTTATAGAGAAGCATTTTGGACGATATGTACATGTGTGGTGAGGGCCATGCGTCCAATCAAATACTTCTCATAAGAAACAAGGAATACAGCCACTATAGGTGCTTTTAACCCTGCAATCATAACCTTGGCAATGTTTTATATTGCAGAGTTAAAACATAAGGGCTACTGTACCCAGTGCACTTCATTGAGATGAAGTGGTCTGGGGGCCTTTAGTTGTCCTTTAACCATTTCAGTCTAATGAAAGATTGCAACTTTAATGATTGCAAGACGAATAGTAACCTTCAAGACAAAAAAATCTACCTTTGACTAGAGCTGAGTTCGATAGTTTTTCAAAATCAAAAAAGTTCAACACATTAAGATTTACTGTACAGGAAATTATAAGATAAAACCAGACCCCATGGACCAGGTCGAAAGGTTCTTGATTGGTGATGCCTGTTCCTGGTCTAAGAAGGGCTTCTTCTGTGCATCTTATTTGTGCCAGTGAAGCAGTTTTTTACAAAATTTACAGGTATATTTTAATTGTATCAATATTTTTTTTTCTTTTGCACATTAATGCACGATCCATATAATGTGTTAAAATAAATTAAAGTAGCTTGCAGTGTCTCTTTAAAGCAGTTTGTCTCACAGCATGAAAGCAGAAGCTAATTTCCTCTGCTGATCATGATGAAATGAAGTAATGTGAAACTCTAGCGGCAGTGAGGCAGAAAAGCAATCTCGATTGACATAGACTGTACATATCCATAGGCATATGGATGCCATAAACTCACATGGCTATCACTGTTTGATCTAAGACGGTACATTCAATGCAGTTATAATGTCTTGTTTCTATTAAATCAGAAATAGTTTAGAATGCAATTGACTAATTAATCTTTGGATTTTGTTCCAACAATAACATACATTTCAGGTTCTCCACTTTTCAGGGATTGTGATCGCTGAGATTCAGATACATCTACCCTGCTCTTCTTCCCTGGCATTTGTCCTCATCAAGACAATGAAACTCACAGTCGAGCCTAGTTAACTGCTTATTATTAATCACTTGCACTGTATTGTGCTCATCAGCTACACCATAACACCACACAAATCTCCCTGTTCCTAAATAGTCCATCTTTGGCCTTTTCAAACATTCAGAGGTTTATCACAATACTCAGCTCTTGGTTCTATTAAAAAGATATAGGCATACATCTTCTGGTACGCTGGCCTTGATGTCAAGATGGAATACAAGATAATACATTTTCATATGGCTGAGGATGCTAGGATGTTTGGCATTGTAAGTCAAAACAGATGGCATGCCGATGTTCGCATGCCCTAAATTTGGCTATCTACGTAGAAATCAATATATTACAGTAAGAATAAAGGTGGAATATAATCAGAGTTATTCTCAAAAAACAGAGTTTTCTGGGAATTGAACAGGGAGACTCGTAGGGGGGATTTTTTCAGTTCAACTATTTTGGCTTCAACTCCTATGTCAATTCTCAATCTTTCATGGCTTAGTGAATAGCCCTTACGGTACATTAACGTTAAAGTGACACTCATCGCACCGTAACCAAGTGGTTGTGGTGCTAGGAGGCTGTGGGTGCAGTCTCTCTGCTTTTTGTCAAACACAAGTCTCTGCACCCGCAAAGAAGAAAATTTAGCCGAAAAAACGAGGAAGTTAGCTGTCCCATTATTACATCATCACAATAGAGGGTGGGCTTTGGAAACCCATTTTAATCAAACTGCTTTAAAATGTCATGACAAGAAATGAAAAGAACTGCATCCTGAGCATATTCTCAATAAGCTGTAGTGAATATGGTACAAAGAGTTTCCTTTTGACTCTTGGCCAGAGTTATTCACTGAGGACCGAATGGCCTCAGTACAGATTTGCAAAACCAATCCAGGACCCTCTGAAAAATTATTTCAAAATCCAATATTGCTTTCAAGATTTACCAGTATGCGGAGTCTGCAAAACAGAATTAGCTTGATCGTAGACTAGAATTCATCATGCAACCAAACGGCTAAAATCTGGATAGCAATGGGCAACAGAACAGTCAAATGCAATAATAACTAAACAAAACTGGCAGCTGCACGTCTGCAAATTAAGTTCAACCAAATTGTACAATTCAAAAGGGCCGAATTTGCAAACAGTCAGAAGCTGTCATTCAACAAAGTCTGTCTTCACAGAGTAACTGTCATTACCATATTTCCATAACTAACGTCAATGCAGAAAGACTTAGCTCCATGGAAGGGTCTATCCAATAATTAGAATATATTAACTCAGGTTATTAAATGTAGTTATCATGGTTTTATTTAAAATATGTAATAAATAGTATCAGATTAATATATGCTTATTTTAACCATTTGTCCTCTGACTGAGTGTTCAACTATTGCAGATTTCAGCAAATTTGCTTTCTACTAGAGAGTCAAATGTATATGTGAATACTATATCAGAAATACTGATTTTAAAGCAGACACCAGATGGTATCAAATAAGATATACTCATTTATTGGAAATAACCACATTTCAAAAAGATTTGCCTCTAGTAAATATGAGAATTACAGATTTGGCAACATATAATACTACAATTTGTCCTTAGTGAATAATCTTGTGACTTTCCCGTTTCACCTGTCCCATTCCGATCTAGACTGCAAACTCAAAGCTTATAGTATCGATTTGTTTCTGTCTGTCAAACCTAGTAGCATTATACCCTTTACGTACATTAACAAGCGCAGCAAACCAAGTTGCTGCTGTATAAATAAGTGATAATATACATCCTTACACAAGCACACAAGACAAACTAACATTTGATAAAGCATGTTTATGAACATAATTCAAATGCCAAAGCTTGAGTCAGTATGTATGAGCCTATCAGGGTGATGTTTACTAATCCAACCTAGCTAATACATTGTATTACATTTCCATTTCTGCTCTCTGGCAGAGCTATTGTACACTGAACGCCAACTGTCACAGTCTGTTTTATTCCTTGGGGCCAGTACTCTGTCATCCAGGCAGCGTTTGTCACAAGTTAGCCCCTCCACCACATGCATACAGGGGAAAGAGAGACTCTGTCCTGAATTCCTGCTCTATACATAGCCTTTCATCTTCTGCAAGGACCCTGGACTGTCATTCATCAGTCCTTTCTACACAATGCTGCAGTGTATGCCTGTAGCTGCGTGTGTCAAAGGTGATCTTGGCAGTAGTACTATAATGTACATTAAGGGTACACATGTATTATCACCTGGGGCCACAAACTGACTGGCTGCAGAATCTAAAAGGGTGACTAATTGCAAAGCCCATAGTGGCATAAAAATGGTTAACTAAAACCAACTCTCAGTCAAGGTTGCGGAACAAATGAAATGGAAAAAAAATACAATAAACTATGAAGTGGAAATTTTCATATGGTCATGAACTCTTCAGGCATTGCCTTAACAACAAAATGGGTTGTATATACAAAACAGTGAGCTGCGATGAGTTCAAATCTCACTTACAACAGTTTGCCAATATTAGAGGAAATCATATGGATCTAGGTCAAAAGAACCCTGATAAAAAAATAATTTCTCCAGTTCTACTATTTTGGCCTAAATGTTGCAAGTCAGAGATGAATGCACTGTAACTGACTGTTTAGTAAGCATACCCCTAGGTATAACACAATCTAACCAAGAGCATCATAATGTATATAATTTCATCTAAGCACAGACAATGCATTGCAATAAAGTGAGGTGGAAGCTAAAACTATTACATACATATTTTTAACACACATATTTAACCATTCCAGTTCTAGAACGTTACCCACTGCATTGCAGGACACATGGGCACTGGAGATCTTTACAAATAAATACATTGTACTCATAAAATATATAAAGCCTCAGAGAAAGAATCTTAAAATCTGCTATCAAATTAGCCTCCAGAATGCATTTTGGCTCATTCGTGGCCAGTTGGTGACTGTTTACGCATGCAAGTTTAGAACAACATTTATTTTAACATATTTAGCAAACTATGTTGACTAATGAATAGATGATTATCTTCTAGAAAGAAATCAGAGAATTCTATTGTCAGAGCAATTGTCACATTATGGTGTTTTTCATTTAATTTAGATAGGCTATTCACTGCCACCAATGACTGACTCTACATTGGCAGAAGCCGTCATCTGATGGCAGATTGTAGTTGCTTGTTCCAAAGAAAGTCATTTTGCTAATTCTAAATGAGGGTTTAGAATGCAGATTCATCACACACAAAGCCTTTTAATTCTAGCTGTCCGTTAGATGTTGAGTCTATAGAGCAATTCTGGTGCACATTGCTAGAAGTAGAGCAATCTGCATGATTATTCCATTGGTTTCCATAGTGATTGCTCCACTTTTAGACCTTTGTGATATTATAGCCCTAAATCTAAAACCTGCAAGAGTCTAAAGAATCAGCAACAAAATGTAATAAATACTGTTTAGTTTTATTTCTAAAAACTAGCAATGCAGTAAAGTATCCCTTTTAGCTATTCTTTCAGGTTTGTCCTGTACATTATTGAATATTAATCCATTAAGATGACCTTTCCTAGTCCTGTAAATTGAGGACCATGAGGCATAATGTGCTTTGCTTTGTCTGTATTCTTAGGACCCTAAGGGAACAGATGTGTGTCAATCATCTGATCAACCGTACCTGCTGGGCAGTTGCATTCTGCTGGAGCTTCTCTTGAGATTCGGATTTTCGCCATGTGTTCATATGACCTCTGGAAAAACGAGAAAAAGAAAGACAGATAGGGAGTTAATACCTCAAACTACTGCTTGATGGATTTCACAGTCTTCAACAAGGGCTGAACCCGAACAAATTTTCAGACAGGGGCTATAACAATACATAAACGATTAAATCCCTTAGCATTGCTTCTGAGAGGGAAGCAAACGTAACATGAGAGTGTGAAAAAGGGCACCGGGGGAAAATGATGTATAGCTGCCAAAAGTACCTTATCGTGAAGATATGCTTCTAGTCCTAGCTATGGGGTCTATTCACTAAACAGTGAGCTGTATTGGGGTGACAACTAGCTTACAAAATTTACTCCAAGATTGGAGAGTGGAAAAAAGGTCTACTTCAGCAGTCGTTTATTTTTAATTTTTATTTTCACTCAGCTAATTAGGTCCAAATTTGGTAAGTTAACACTAAATTTGTGTAAAGTTGCTGTGATACCAATAAAACTCCCACTAGATCTGTGCAAATTAAAAAATTACTATTGTGCATCCTCTGCATATCTCAATAAGGGCCTTTGTAAATTTCCACCATGGCACAGTAATTTGAGAAAACATCCTTCCACAATTCCCTATATTTGCATATATATATATATATATATATATATATATATATATATATACTGCAGCAGAAATGGGAAAAACTTAGCTTATATTTACAAAAGCTATTTCTTAATGAGTATTATTTTAGCTGTATTGTAGGCAAGGAAGGCATGAATGTCAATCAGGGCACAGAGAGGCTGGTGGTACCAGTGTAGCCATGGCTGATTTTAGACCAGGTTACCTGCCTAATGTTTTCATTTGTTACCAGGGATAGTGTTTGGTTGAAGAGTTGGAGCTATTGCAGTAATTCTAGAACAGTAACTGTTGACATGTCTACTAAAGTACAATATCTATAACAAAACTATTATCCATTAAAGGGATTATCCACTTAAATGTAAGTTGATGTGAATTGACAAGTTTGTAAAATGTAGGCAAAAACATTATGAAAATACTTTAATTTATTCTAAATTGGAGATTATTTTTTCAACTATCTTGGTTTAAATCAGTAGTTCTAAACCTCTGGACGAGGACCCATATTTTAGAAGTTTACTTTATTTGGAAAATCCAAAATTTGGCATTGAAGAGGGCCTAGGTCAAGTGCATGCATATTTCTGTTCAATGTACATTAAGTGCCAATCAAAGAATGGGTGACCGAGCAAATGATATATTTCTAGAACAGAACTCCAAGCTATTGCATTGTAAATACATGCTGTCTCCTTCAAAAAAGGTTAATAGCTACTAGTTTATTAAGCAAAAAGCAAAATGTAAGCCAGTAGATGTGAATATGGCTATAATGTCCCATACTTTAATGCAATTCCCGTACATAAAACTGAAGTGCAGATTACAGTTTGCAATGACACGTGGTGGAAATCTTAATCCTTATTCATGCAGATTAAACCCGCCCTACATGCCTATTCCAAAGACATTGCATCTTATCTTGAAAGGATGTTGGGTCTGGCATTCTACACAGCAAATAAGTATCTAGAGAAGTCTTCCCCAAACTCTGGCCCTCCAGATGTTGCTGAACTACAACTCCCATGATCCTCAGCCTATCTATTTCATTCATAGAATCATGGGAGTAGTAGTTCAGCAACATCTGGAGGGCCAGAGTTTGGGGAAGCCTAATCTAGAGAGATAGTGGATATGGACATTTGATCTTAAAAAATGCCTGAGTACCAATCAGCTAATGTGAGGGGAACTTCTCCCCATTTAACCTTACATTTAACAAGAATAATAAAGCATTGACTATGGACTCCAAATCATGATTTATTTTTTAAACTAGTTATCAGA
The DNA here is from genome assembly GCA_933207985.1 of Pelobates cultripes. Classification (NCBI taxonomy): domain Eukaryota; kingdom Metazoa; phylum Chordata; class Amphibia; order Anura; family Pelobatidae; genus Pelobates; species Pelobates cultripes. The sequence continues at coordinate 118,590,269 of OW240917.1, read as the reverse complement.
CAGGCAGTGTATTGTGTTTAGGACAGGGTGTAACAGATTAATATTTCGTTTACCTGCATCTTTGTAAAATGATTCAATAAATGCATTGTTAGTTATTAGTTTGTTTTGGTTGCCCGTTCTTTATTTTTCCTGTTTTATGTAATCTATTACATCCTCTGTATGGCAAATAGACCGAAAGACAGTTCTGGGCAGATTTATAATCTTTGCTTTCATTTTCATCTAGAAAACAAAATTAAGCTTATATAACGGCTTATAACAGCTTATATAAACAATGATAATTTTATTCTGGAATACTGCAAAATGCAATCAGGATAATTTTATGCAGTTTGAGTGACACATGAATTGTAACAGAAATAATTATTTCCCAATCAAGTAAGCAAAGGGACACAACTAAAATACTTTCATTTTTAAACTACATGATTTTTAAAAAAAAATTATTAATGTGAGGAAATGTTTATGGAGTGACAGCATATTCTAAAATGCTGTATAATAAGTAATTTGAAAAGAAATGGGTAACCGATCCCTCAACCAACAATTCATACCCTAGTCAACATAGCACTGTATATTGCAGGGTGCCCTCTGTACCCCAGCCAGTCTAGAATTGGAAATACCAGGGTGCACTCTGTACCCCAGCCAGTATAGTACTGAGGATGGCAGGGTGCCCTCTGTAGCCCAAGTCAGTATTGCACTGAGGATTGCAGGATGCCCTCTGTACCCCAGCCAGTCTGGAATCGGGAATACCAGGGTGCCCTCTGTAACCCAGTCAGTATGGCACTGTGGATGGCAGGGTGCCTTCTATACCCAGCCAGTATAGCACAGATGATGGCAGGGTGCCCTTTGTATCCCAGTCAGTATAGCACTGTGGATGGAAGGGTGCCAGTCTAGAATTAGGAATACCAGGGTGCCTTCTATACCCCAGTCAGTATAGCACTGAGGATGGCAGGGTTCTCTCTGTTCATCAGCCAGTCTAGAATTGGGAATACCAGGGTGCCCTCTTTACCCAGTCAGTAAAGTACAGAGGATGGCAGGGTGCCCTCTGTACCCCAGTCAGTATAGCACTGTGGATGGCAGGGTGCCTTCTGTACCCCAGCCAGTCTAGAATTGGGAATACCAGGGTGCCATCTTTACCCAGTCAGTAAAGTACAGAGGATGGCAGGGTGCCCTCTGTACCCCAGTCAGTATAGCACTGTGGATGGCAGGGTGCCTTCTGTACCCCAGCCAGTCTAGAATTGAGAATACGAGGGTGCCTTCTGTACCCCAGTAAGTAAAGCACTGAGGATGGCAGGGTGCCCTCTGTACCTCAGTCAGTATAGCACTGTGGATGGCAGGGTGCCCTCTATACCCAGTCCAGACAGTATAGCACTGAATATTGTAGGGTGCCCTCTGTGCCCCAGTCAGTAAAGCACTGAATATTGTAGGGTGCCCTCTGTACCCCTGTCAGTATAGGACTAAGGATTGCTGAAACACAAGCAGACGGCAGGATAGATAAATGAACTGTTGGTCATTACAGCTCAATCGCTTGTCAAGTTCAGCCTCATCCAGACACATCCTCCCTGCGAGGTCAAATACCATGTTACAACACACTTAATATTTTTTAGGAAAACTGTTACATGATCACACGGGTTTAACGGGTAAATAAATCAAGTGTTAGATACTGAGAGCAGTATTCCCACTCCTGCTGGCTCATTAAAACGTCCAGTTTATAGCTCGCTGGTGCTAACTTTACTGATAGTCCGTCTAATGCGCCTCCAGAGGTGAGGTATACTTGGCTCACTATGAATAGATTGCTAGGAGATATTATATCAGACCGTGAATACATGTTTGCAGATCTGAGTTATTGGATCATGTTGTCTATAATCAAGAGCCTATGGCTGGCTGAGGATGATGGACATGAAGTCTCTATGCATCTTCAGGTTTGCAGATTAAAAAAAAAAAAAAAAACTCCTATAAACCATAGGACTGCACTGCAACTCTCATTATCTTGATTTTTTTTTGATTTTTTTTTATCAGCCCATCATTTGCATAATAATACCAAACATTTAGGGGGCATGGTGATGAATTACTAATCTCTGGCAATGTAGCTGCTCTGGACTACTTTATATTACGCTCTAGCAACCCAATGCCTTACCGAGCATCATGGGAAATGTAGTCCATAAGTTCGAGAATATAACCATCACTGCCCAATAAACTGTACATGTATTGATACGTGTCACAAATAACTCTGGGAACACTCGAACCTGCCTAAGGATGATATGAGTGTTAGTCCAGAGTAACTTGAATGGAAAGACTACCTATTTGTGGAATGCTAATCATCTCCCTTACTGGCACATAAATGAACTTACACTTAGTATAGAGTTCCAGTTTATTCAAACACCAGATTCCTATTCATGAAAAACTAAACAAGCAACCACCCTGTTAGTGAATCAGACATCTTTCACATATTATTCTCCCGGTGGCATTTGGGGCTAACTGATTCAGTTTTAAGTCTTAAATGAAAATATAAAGGAATTAAAAGGCTTTTCAATTCTAATGCTGCTAACTCCCCACATATTTCTCCCAATGTACACAACAGCTATTGTTTAATACAAACATGAGACTTGGGATCTAAGAACTTTTTAACTGACAATTCTCCTCCGGGCACTTTCTAGTGATGTACTTGGCCATGATACAACCAATCAGGCAGGAAACTATGGACTATCTGGAACACACAACATACTGACTGCAACATTCTATACAAACACGGGCTGTATCAAAGTGCACACCTGAGACAGCAGCTGGTCCACCTTCTCCTGCACGATGGAGTTGAGTTGATCTACAGATAATCCTGGTACATGGAAGGAGAGGTCCCCAGACTTGCCATGCTCCACAGCCCAGATCCTACCGTGCAAATCGTTGCTTTTTATATTGAGATAGAGACAAAATGCCAGGGAGAAAACGGACAGGACAAAAGCCAACACATTGGGCAAAGTCCTGCCCCAAGAACATGGTCCATCTCTTGGTGTTTCCCCATTACATGTCTGGTAGGTTCCCACCATGGTTTTGTTTTCTGATTTAACCATCATGTTTAATGTCTTGTATCTTTTCTTCCTATGTAATCCTTTTTAATCCAGATAAGTATTGATGAACTTCGGTGGAAAAAGAGTGACCGGTGATCCCATGCAGGGCTGATTCGTGATCTGGGAAGAATCAGGACATGGAGAGGAGGTCAACTCAGCCCTGGTAATGCGCAAAGCGGCGTTAAAGGAGAAGTCCAAAAAGTGATCTGGAGCCAGCACTAAATAGGAAATTTGAATTGGTAGTCCAGATTGCTTGACACAACCACAATGCTGAGTTCTGCAGCCCAGACAGACTGGTCACTATACTGAATCCTGCAGTAAAGAGAGACTGGTCACTATGCTGGATCCTGCAGTAAAGAGAGACTGGTCACTATGCTGGATCTGCAGACTGGAAAACTGGTCACTATGCTGGATCTGCAGACTGGAAAACTGGTCACTATGCTTGCTCTGCAAACTGGGACTAGTCACTATGCTGGTTCTGCAAACTGGGACTGGTCACTATGCTGGTTCTGCTAACTGGGACTGGTCACTATGTTGGCTCTGCAGAATGGGACTGGTCACTATACTGGGTTTGCTGAATGGGACTGGTCACTATGCTGGTTCTGCAGCCCAGGTAGGGGGTCACTTTGCTACTGGAACTGGTAACTATGCTGGTTCTGCAGAGTGGGACTGGTCACTATGTTGGCTCTGCAGACTGTTACTCGTCACTGTGCTGGTTCTGCAGACTGGTACTGGTCACTGTGCTGGTTCTGCAGACTGAGACTGGTAACAATGCTGGTTCTGCAGACTGGTACTGGTCACTGTGCTGGTTCTGCAGACTGAGACTGGTAACTATGCTGGTTCTGCAGACTGGTACTGGTCACTGTGCTGGTTCTGCAGACTGGTACTGGTTACTATGCTGGCTCTGCACAATGGTACTGGTCACTAAGCTGGTTCTGCAGACTGGTACTGCTCACAGTGCTGGTTCTGTAGACTGCTGGTTCTGCAGCCCAGTTAGGTGGTCACTATAACGCTGGACTCTGCAGTCAGATGGACTTGTTGCTTGCTGATGTCTTCTCTGCTGTTGCACAACCTCCTGCTATCTGGCTTTCCTCTAGGATGGAGTTGCATGCAGCTCAGGCAGTGATAAGGAGAGGGAGAGCTTGAAAACGTGTTTTAACAGCAGCTCAGTTGAAGTGCGTGTGTTTTCCTGCCCCCTTGTGTGCTTTAAATATCCGATCTGTCAGTAGCAGCAGCAGCACGCAGTGGCCGGCTTGTGCGCTCAGCACCTCCCCACCAGGACACTCACCCACCACACATTGTCAGCATAAATCAGACACCTACTGGACACAAGCTTGAACTTGGCTTCTCAGTCATCCTACTAAAGATCTGTTCAATACGTTTTATTTATTATGTAACTAACACATTACAATGCTACATCATACCTAATACATTACTGTCTAATATTTACACAAGTATAGTTAGGGGACATTGAAATGTGCATGTATTCTGCAAAAGGGGAGACATGGCATGACACCAGGTGCAGATTGGAAAGGGTTAAAGTCTATGATGGCAATACATAAATCAATCATCACAAAAAATCTAAATAAAAAAAAATATTTTATTTATAAATTAAGAAACAATATTTTCATGGTTAACAGGCATCGCTGAATTAAAGTTTCTAGATGCACAATTTCAATCAAACTCAGTTGAGGGCAACCTGCCACCTTGCATGAATTCAGCATGCTTTAATGTGACATTTGACTAGGTATGAAACAAGGTACAGTCTATAGCAGCACCTTGAAGTTAGGTACCCCCTAAGCCCAGGGTTCCTTTAGAGACACTATAGGTATCCAATTCACTCCATCCCATTGAAGTGGTCTGTGTGCAATGTCCCTGCCCCACTTAGTTCTGGAATGTGCTTTAGGTCCCCCAACACCCCCCCCTCCCCTCACCCCTCCATCTCCCCCCCTATTCCTTATGTTAGAGGAGGTAGAGACCGAGCCAGCGCAGAGGGACCCTGGTGCTGGAAAGAGGTAAGTGCTTTTTAACCCTTTGAACATGGGGAGTGGGGGGGAAGGAAATAAGAGGTTTGTATTTCTAACACTATAGTGTTCCTTTAATCATAAAATCCCTTAACAAAAAGTCTCCCTAAACCCCCTGAACCAAGAGCAAGGTTAGGCAACTGTCAGCACTCCATATGTTGTGGACTACATCTCTCATAATGTTTTTACAGTCATATTGTTGGCAAAGCATCAAGGGAGATATAGTCCACAACATCTGGGGTGCCGAAGGTTGTCTACCTGACCTTGAGCATGCTTTAACATTGCTTTATCCTGAGTCTGTTTTTGAATGCTGCATCTACTATTGCAGCATTTTCAAGCAACACACTAACTCTAAAGGATACTCCAGGAACCATAGCCACTAGAAAGTGCTGTAGTTATTATGATGCCAAAGGTCTCCTGGCATCGCTTCATTGTAAGGAGTCAAATTATGTAAAGGCACCACTCACAGCCTCCACTACTGAGCACAGAGAGCTGGATGCTCCTATGCAGGAACCTCTGTTAGTTCTCCTGAGATAAGCTCTGCCGTGCAGTTTGACTTCTTACAAGGTGGGGGCGCCAGGGCACTTCTGGCAAAATAATTAATACAGCCAGCTAGAGTGGATAGGATGGTATTAGTGTTCCTTTAAAGTTATAAACTAAAAATTATATGTGCAGAAAAACTGTGAACATAAACACAAAAACACTGGTGTATATATTCTCCTCTATTCACTCAAAAAACTAAAAGGAAAATCAAGAAAATTATAGGATAAAAGAATGGTTTGTGTGTCCTATTTACTTTGTAGTGTTACCTATTTACTTTGAAGGACAGCAACACATCATGGCATATACGCTAAAAACAACAAAATAATATACATAACACAGTGTATATTAATTAACAAGTGAATAAATTTAAAAAACAATAAATTGTGAACACTTTTCAGATACAATTAAATCTGGCTCTGAATACAGCAGCAGTTGGGGGCCCTAAAGTAAAAAAGGGGGGGAGGATTTATTGTCCTACCTACCAGCCCCTACCCCTGAGCGGTGGGTGGGGGCCCTAAATAACAATTGGGGGGACCTAACAAATGTCCTCCCCCCAGGCCCCCACCCCTGAGCGGTGGGTGGGGGCCCTAAACTAGAATAGGGGGGACCTAATGTCCTCCCCCCTGGACCCCACCCCTGAGCGGTGGGTGGGGGCCCTAAGTACAAATTGGGGGGGACCTAATGTCCTCCCCCCTGGCCCCCACCCCTGAGCGGTGGGTGGGGGGCCCTAAATACAAATTGGGGGGGACCTAATGTAGGGGGAGGACATTAGGTCCCCCCTTTATTCTAGTTTAGTTTACCCCCCCTCAGGGGTGGGGGCCAGGGTGGAGGACATTAGGTCCCCCTTATTCTTGTTTAGGGCCCCCACCCACTGCTAAGCTTTATTTTTTTTATTTTTTAACAGAGAGCAGCCACAGGCTGCTCACTGTATAATAGACATGCCCCTACTCGCGATATAGCGAGTAGGGTTATAATTTACTAATACTAAGTAATCTTTACTTAGTATTAGTAAATTTGGCTGAAAGACCAATTCAGGTCTTTCAGCCTTTTAGTAGATAGCTCCCTAATACCGTGGGAATTAGGGAGTTATCTACTTATTCATTCCTGTCATTACGTTGACTGGCCAAGTAACTTTCATTTTATATTAATGTGTGTTACTTGATTGTTGTAAGTGTTGCAAATGCTTACAGCTGAATCCTGGCTATGTTTGTATACTTTTTATTTAAAATTGAAGATTATGCTAGCTTTAGTGTACTAATAATCTTAATTTTAATAAGGACAGGAGGCGAGTATTTTGCATTAACTCTCTTTACTAAACTCCACAGCAGTAAAGAAAAACGTAAAGAGTAACAAATAAATCACTGAGCAGCATAGTATATAAGGGTCATGCTGCCTGTACACTTCCTCTTTCTTAAAGCGACATCCAAGTCCAGATAGAGCTCGAACATCCAGAAACTCAACGAAACGGTAACTGCGGTCTCTGGCGAGCGGAACTTGAGGAGACTCCTGGTAACGAGATAGGAGGAAAGACCAAACGAAGCCGTCATCCCATCTTACGGAGTCGTGAGGTTAACGAACCAGCGACCAGCGGAGGTCCTGAAGAGGGTTACACTGAAAGGAGAGTATAAAATCGGTTAGGTACTGAACCGTAACTGTTCACGCCTGTGGGCTTTAACAGAATGGTGTAAATTAGACAGTACAGACAGAATGTAAGCTGGCCATAGGCTCAATATGTGTAGGTGTAAGCATGTTGTACAACTAAACTGTCCGTCTAGATGGAAACACTGGGAATAGAGATGGAGGGGATACCGAATATGTCCAGAAGATAGTGGAACCACTAATATGAATCCCAAAATCCATCACCTTAAGATCCACTCCCCCGAGGAGTCAGGGTAGGGAACAAAAGGGAGGGAAAATACTCGCCTCCTGTCCTTATTAAAATTAAGATTATTAGTACACTAAAGCTAGCATAATCTTCAATTTTATAACATGACAGGAGGCTTCCTATTTTGCAATTTTAACGCTGAAGAAGTGACATCCCAGCAGAAGGGGGAGTGCGAAAATAAAATGTACGAAAAGTGGATTCCCTAGACCAGTCCGCCGTTCTGAGAATATCTGAGAGGGACGCCCCTGCCAGGAAGGCAGATGAAGCCGCCGCACCGCGAACGGAGTGGGCGCCGAATGCGGGGTCTATACCTGCGAGGGAAAGGATCCAGCGGATCCATCGGGCCAAGGTGGTGACCGAGACTGGGGCGTGAGGGCGCACGTAGGAGACTAAGAGTTGGCCCGACGTAGAGGACCGGAGCGAGGAGGTAACCGAAACATACCTGCGGAGGGTGGACACGACGCAAAGCTGCGGGTCGTCGGGAAAAAATGGGTAAAAGACCGAGGTCGAACCCGACTTAGTGCGACGGGAAATGTGAAACGTGACCCCTTCAGGGGCCACTTCGAAAGCGTCCACGTCGAAGGCCCGAACGTCCGAAACCCGTCGGAAAGATACGAGACAGAGGAGGAAAGCGCACTTAGCGGATAGTTGGCGTAGGGAGAGGCGGTCATTCGGAAGCCAATCCCTGAAGAAGCGGAGAACCAGTCCCACATCCCATAGGTGAGGGTATCTGGGGGCCGGGGGACGGCGGAGCCGCATACCGCGGAGTAGACGGCAGACCAGAGGGTCTTTGCCGACCGGGAGATCCCCGACGGGGGTGTGAGCCGCCGAAATCGCGGAGCGCACGACGTTGACCGAACGGTAAGAGCGGCCAGATGAAAACAAGGAGGAGAGAAAATTAAGAATCATGGGAATAGGTGCTGTAAAGGGATCGGAGTCCCGTTCCATGCACCAAGTAGACCAGGAGGCCCAAGCTGAAAGGTAACAGCGTCTAGTTCCCGGGGCCCATGAGTCCCATAAGAGGTCCCTAGCAGCCTGCGATAGTCCGCTGACTCGCCAGGAACCCCGGAAAGAGACCAAGCCACCAGGGGTAGCCGGTCTTCCAGGAGTAGTGGGTGGAGATGCCCTTTGGGATCCGTGAGCAGGTCCGGGAAGGATGGTAGGAGAAGAGGGTCCCTGTAGGAGGAGGCCAGGAGGTCCGGGAACCATGGTTGGCTCTGCCACAAGGGCGCTATGACAACCAGTTTGATCTGTTGCGTCCGTATCTGGTGTAGTGTTCTCGCAATCATGGAGAATGGGGGAAAGGCGTAGGCTCCTGTCGACGGCCATTGTTGGAGAAATGCGTCTGTCGCCTTGCTCTCCGGGTCCGGGAGCCAGCTGAAGAACTCCGGGGTCTGGTGGTTGTTTCGAGAGGCAAACAGATCCAGGTGAAAGGGACCCCTCCGGGCTGCAAGGGCCCTGAAGATTCTCGTGTTTAGCTTCCAGTCGCTGACGTCTCTCCAGTGGCGAGAGAACCAGTCGGCTGTGAGATTGATTTCTCCTGGCAAGTATTCTGCCTGTAGCGTGATGTTGCGAGGGAGGCAATAGTCGAAAATGCCTTTCGTGATATCCGACAGCAGGCGAGAGCGAGCGCCTCCCAGGCGGTTGATGTACTGGACTGCGGATACATTGTCCATGCGCAGGAGGATGCAGCAGTTGGATCTTTCCCGGGCCAAGCTGCGAATCGCGAAGGATCCTGCCAGGAGTTCGAGGCAATTGATGTGCATGGAGAGCTCCTGCGCCGTCCATGTTCCCCCCGTGGAGATGGTTCCGTTGGTGGCACCCCATCCCCACAGGCTGGCGTCTGATTCCAGTACGAAGTCTGGGGCGTCTCCGAATATGGCCCTGCCGTTCCAGGCTTGCATGCTGTCCAGCCACCATGATAGTTCCTCGCGAACCTCCGTCGTCACCGGGACGGGTTGGTCGTAAGTGGGCCTGCGGCGTAGGTATTTCGCCTTGAGACGTTGCATGGCCCTGTAGTGGAGGGGACCCGGAAATATGGCCTGAATGGAAGCCGAGAGGAGTCCTACAATCCTGGCCAGATTGCGTAGTGGAATGGAATCGAGACGGAGAACCCTGCGAATCTCCTTGCGAATGGCTGTGATCTTTGAGGCTGGTAGCCTCAGAGTGCATGTCGTCGAGTCGATCTCGAAGCCGAGGAATTGTATCGTCTGGGTAGGGGTCAGCTCCGATTTCTGTTGGTTTACGATAAAACCCAAAGACTCCAGTAGGGATACTGCCAGGTGAGTGTGTTGGCGTAGTCTGTGTTCGTCTGCGCAGAAGATGAGGAGATCGTCTAAGTAGATGATGCATCGAATGCCCCTTGATCTTAGGTGGGCCACCACTGGTTTTAGGAGTTTGGTGAAGCACCATGGGGCTGAGCTGAGCCCGAAAGGGAGGCAAGTGAATTGCCAAGGGCGTCCGTGCCAGAGGAAGCGAAGGAGTGCTCGACAGTCCGGGTGCACCGGGACTGACAGATACGCGTCCTTTAGATCGAGCCTGGTGAACCAGTCGTTGCTTCGAAGAAGGTCTCGCAGGAGGTGGATGCCTTCCATTTTGAAGTGGCGGTAGACCACATATGCGTTGAGGGCGCGTAGATTGATGACGGGCGGTATTCTCCCGATTTTTTCCGAACCAGGAAGATGTTGCTGAAGTAGCCACCCCCGTCGCGGGCCGGCTGGATAGCCCCTTTGTCTCGGAGCTCGCGTAGCTCCGTGTTGACGAGGTTGTGGTCGGAGGATGACATGTGGATGGGGCGAGGGGGTTGAACCTGAAAGGGGGTCCCCACTAGGTCTATGATATATCCCTGTACAGTTTGTAGGATCCATGTGTCTGAGCATAGGGCGGCCCAATTCTGGAAAGAAAGGGAAATACGGCCCGCAGTGCGGGTACATGGTAACAGTGGAGGAATATGGGTCCTTACCTGCGGTAAAGCGGGAACGTCCGCGTCCGTGGGGTCCACGACCTCTATCCGAGCCTCTGGAAAAGGATTGCTGCCGGTAGTCTCTTGTCGGGTAAAATGGTGTTGGTTGAGTGCGGGGGCCTGAAGGCCAAAATCGGCTGGCGGCACGGCCCCGTTGCCGGCCAGCCCTTCCAAAAACCCCTCTGGTAGGGTTGCTTCTGAAAACTCTGCGCATTGAGGACTGCGCTTTATTAAGGGAGGTGAACACGTTTACGTGTTTGTTGAGTTCCTTGAGGAACGGTTCACCAAATAGTTTCCCTTGTGCCTGGGGCCCAATCTCCTTTGTGCCAAGGTGGTCGGACAATTCAGAATCCGATTCGTGGCTTGGACGTCTGCGTTTAGGTACGTCAGGAGCCGAAGCTCGGGCCTTGGAGAGTGCCTTCTCCACAGAGGCAGCGACAGCTGCGTTAATCATGGCCTGGAAGTCCACAGGGACGTTCTGGGAATCTTCCATGTTAGGGTAGGCTTATAGGTCACTGAGAGGCACAGCAATGAACGGGCACCCAGGTCTTGATAGTGGGCGTAGGGTCAGATTTGGAAGTATGGTGGGAACAAGCCCAGAATAACCCCAGCAGGGTATAGTAGTGACCTTATAAACTGGGGCTCACCCAGTTAGAGAGAACTGCCACAGCTAGTCTCCCAGTAAGCAGCGTCTTTATAGTGGGGGCTCACCCCGGTTGCACAGGGTTGGTACCCTTAAGTGCAGGCCACAATAATAATAAACAGGCAGCAGCACTGACCTGACTGACCCAGCCACAGGATAGCTTGATAGAAGCAGATGAGGCACAGAGACTGAGTAGCAGGTTGAAAGCAGCAGATGGAGTTGCTGGAGCAGGTAATCCTTCAGTCACAGGGGTGTCAGCCACAAAAGGTGTGAAAACAGCAGCTTAGGAGGTAACAGAAAGCTAACACAGCCACCCTGAGTCCCTAATGAGATGCACGAGGCAAAACTAAGATGGCCGCGAGAATCTCGCGATGTCCGCGATCCAAAATGGCGGCCGCGAGGTAGGCCGCAAGCCGGGGACTAAATTTTGAGGCCGGCCGCGGGCGGAAGCGGGCCGGCGCGAAAACGGCCGCGAATAAAACCGGCCGCAAGGAGGAAGCCCAGGAGGGCACTCCAGGGTAGGGGGGCAGAGGGGGGACCTGGGGAGACCAAGGGGAAGCCCAGAGAGGGTCCCAGGAGGCACAGAGGGGCAGAAGGAGGTAGGAAAACCCACAGAAAGCCCCTGGTCCCCCAGCCCTGGTATAGAACAAGGAAATAAAGGGAAGGCTAAAACAATGATATAAAGAATGTTGAAATAGCAGGAAAAAACAAGTATTACACTAAATGAATAACATGTAGTGACAATAAATGTATAAAGCTCCAGGGGAGCCAATATTCTGACCTGTCTGCGATGGAGCAGTAAAGAAAGAGGAAGTGTACAGGCAGCATGACCCTTATATACTATGCTGCTCAGTGATTTATTTGTTACTCTTTACGTTTTTCTTTACTGCTGTGGAGTTTAGTAAAGAGAGTTAATGCAAAATAGGAAGCCTCCTGTCATGTTATAAAATTGTATACAATGTAACATTCTTCTTCTTTCACTGGGTGAGTATATTAGTACTTAGGCAATACTGTGCTTCGGAACTTCTGCACTTTGACACCTCGGAACTTCGGCAACTTCAGAACTTCGGCACTTCAGCAATTCGGCATTAATACCCTTCGGAAATTCGGTAATTTTGACACTTCGGGACTTCGGCACTTCCGCAATTCACCTATTTGGAAGCACCCGAATGTCCGAATTGCCCCAAATTCAGCAGAATTTTCATTCGGACCGAAACGAATTGCACATGTCTAGTGTGCACATACTTTGTTGTTTTATGATCTTTAAGATATTTTCTAAGTCACACTTTTTATGTATATTGCTGCCCACCATCGATTCAATTGATCTCTAGTCTCCCTTTTATTTGAGATATTTGTCGTTTTTTAGATTTTCTTAAATGTATGATTCGTTTTTTATTGCTCTGATTGTACTGATACTTATTTATCCCAATAACTTTTTTGAAGAAAGTAAGTGCAGGGAATTAAGGGTTCTAATTCGGTTAGGTCCTGAGCTGTAATGTGTATGTGTAAGGCAGATCGTCTGTAAAAGGTATGCTTAGAGGGAGAATAAGATAAGCTGCCAGTGAAGAAGAGGGATAGTAAATTTGTTCTAGGTTATTTTGACTGATATTGATGTAAAGATGCTCTTCAGTGTAAGTGGGACTATTAGTATAGGCTACTGGATGATTTGGGGAAATAGTGAAGGTTAGATATTGGCCTGTTAAATGTTCTGTGTCCATATTAGAGACAGCAAAATAGCAAAATTCGAAGTGAAATTTATTTCATAAACGTAAAAATAATTTATACTTATGTCTCATGTTGACATTTATAACTTGGTAAATGAATTATTTGAATCTATAAGGAGTGAAATGACATGTGGAATTTGTAAAGATTTCCCTTTTTGAATTGTTGATGCAGTGTTTTCACTTAAAGCGACATGCTAGGCACTACCATTCATCTCACTGAATTGATTAAGGTTCTCCATTCAGTGATAAACAATTCTTGGGCAATCTAACACTGAATTTGGGTCCATCATTCCACCCCAACCCCCACTGGAGGTATGGCTAAGGCTATTATACTCTTCCTTGGGCACACAAAGTCATACAACCAATGGGCAGCCCATTGATACTCATTTGCCTAAGCAGCACTAAGGGAATGACCTGTTGGGGACTCTCATTAATCAGAAAACTGTTAAAAATAGTTTATCACTGAACAAAACAATAGGGACAGGGGACTCTAGACACTCTTACCACTTTAATGAGATGAAGCAGTTACAGTGTCAAGAGTGTCCTTTAAAGCAGAAGAGTGTGCATGGATATAAGTTAAGAAAATGGGGATTATTTAGGGGCATGTAAGTAAGAGGCAATATATTTTTAAAAAAAAGATGGAAAAACAGTGTGTGGCAAAACCAACCTCGCCACTGTGAACTGGAGAAGCCTGGTTGCTCGCCTGCTCCCTTTGGACTATGGCCCTGCAGGTTAAACCGTTTATTTCCCCTGCAGAAAGGCTTATTTGTGTGATCTGAGTGCCATTCATCTAATAATGTGCACTCAGATCCCAGCTATCTGGGGATATGTGAAATGTCTGTGTGTTATGTGTAAAGGTGACTTTATGTATTTTAAAGTGTTTTGTGTCTTTTTGCAACCATGTGCTTAATGGAGTCTGTGTCTGTCCTGGGAGATAATTGAATTACTTATCTCCAGGATAGAAGACTCTGAAACTGGTTTGGGCCAGAAAGCCATGCTTCATTTAGTCACAAAGGACTTTTTACTAACTTTTGAACCCCTTGTCTGATTTGTGCCATTTTTGAATATGTTGTTCCCCTGAATGGATTGATTGTGAATATGTAATTTTATGTGAATGTGATGTATGGTTTTAGAGTTATGAAAGTTGGGTAGAAAGTATGTTTTAACTGTATGTGTAATTGAGTTTCCTCTCAGGATAAGGGGAGGGAATATGTGGGATGTAACTGTGATGTGATTGGTTGTTTTATACCCCCTGTGGGCGGTCCTGTATTTGCAAGACTGTAATAAAAACCAGGCTGGGTGTGCCAGCACCTGAGTTCCTGTTTTAACCCTCAAAGTGAAGTGTCGTCTCATTATTGGGGGAAGGATTTATTGTATGCTGTTCCAGTTTGACTGCTAGGAGAGTAAACCTATTCGTATGGTTCCTATTCAACTGTCTACAGCATTCATATGCTTGAGAGAAGGTATACGCTTCTCTGGTTCGGTGGTTGTGGTGTCTGCTGCAGTGCTTGGAGTCCTCAGGAAGCGCTAGGAGCATCCTTTAACGGAGGTACCCACACACAGCACACTCAAACTAACAACACCCTCACACACAGCACACACACAGCACCCTCACACACACAGCACCATCACACACACAGCACCCTCACACACACACACACACAGCACCCTCAGACACACACACAGCACACTCACACTAACAGCACCCTTACACACACACACACACAGCACACACACGCATCTAACATATAAAATAACCCTCAGTAAGTTAACAGACAAAGAAAATTAGAAACATAGAATGTGACAGCAGATAAGAACACCCTCACACACACACTGCACCCCTCACACACACATGCTGCACCCTCTACACATACACACAGCACACCCAACACACTGCGCCCCTCACAAATACAATACGTCTAAACTAATATATATATATATATATATACTACTGCACCCCTCATTCTGCACCACTACACACCTAAAGCTCAGGATACATGCTCGATCCCTTACCCAACTCTGGATCATCTAATTTACACACACACACACACACACTAGATCCCTATATACACTCTGAATCCTCTATACACACGCACACACACACATGCACGCACAACCTCCTATACACACTCTGGGTCCTTTACACACTAAATCCCCTACACAGACACACTGCACCACCTACACACACTACATTCCTGATATACAAACTCTGGATCCCCTATTCACACATTTCTTGTAAGCAAACACATACTACAGTCTCTAAACAAACACTCTCTACAATGCCTACACACACTACGTCACCTATAAACACACACACACATTACAGCCCATATGCACACATTCACTACATCCCCAATACACTAAATATTGAATTGAAATTAATTTATAACTATGTTACATTTTAAAGCAAAAGAATAGGAAAATAAGATTTTTAGATTTTTTTTTTTTTTTTTTTTTATCCCAGCTTTTTTGGCTTAGATTTTCTTTTAGCGGACTAAAGGTTTTTGCTTATTGACTGCACCTTTAGAAATAGTAATAGGAGAAATACAACTTAAGGCAAGTAGAAACCATTGTATGATAGGAGAAGGAAATTACATTTCCTTAAGATGGTGATTAGAAAGAAAGAATACGAGGTTTGGAAATAGCTAAATGTGCTACATTCACAATTTTTTTTTTCAAATTTTTTTTTTGATGCGTCCATCAAGTTCAGCAAACTTTAATTGTATATATAACATGCATATTTATTGTGAAGACTTGTTTTGCATTCCAATAATACTTACCTTTAATAGTCATAAGGATAATCTTTTTCTCTACAGAATGATTCTTAGCTGTGATGTCAGATGATATCATGCTGTGATGTCATAAACATGACTACTGCTATAAGTGCATGAACATGTTATTTCCTTTCAAATGCATCTGATACTGTGTCAGAGCTTGACCACACAGAGATCTGCTCTTCAATTGGATGTTGGAAGACTTGGACCTTAACTGCACTCAGTCTGATCTTGAGGAAGAGAGATTTTGGCAAGCAGAGCCAGAATGGCTCACCATTCAAAAAGTCTGCATATACAGATCAGGTGACAGCCTAGTGAGAGGTCCACATGACTGAAGTAGGGAAGAACTTAAATGAGGGTATCAGTGATCATTACTGCGTGTGTGTATTAAAGGATGCATTCTTTTCTCAAAAAGATAATTTGCTATATATACCTTTTTAATTAAAGTGAATGAAAGTCTGAAAGGCATAAAATTATCCAACCCTGTTTTAGTCACAACTAAGCTGATTTAGCCTAAATTTTGCAAATCAGGTTTGCATTAACACACATTCAGAGTTTAGGGAATAAACCTGCATGTCTTCCAGTCATAGTTACATAGTTACATAGCTGAAAAGAGACATGCGTCCATCAATTTCAGCCTTCCTCACATATGTTTTTGCTGTTGATGCAAAAGAAGGCAAAAAAAACAGTCTGAAGCACTTCCAATTTTGCAACAAACTAGGAAAAAATTCCTTCTTGACCCCAAAATAGCAGTCAGATGTCTCCTTGGATCAATGAGCTATTACCCCACTAATTAGAAATTATATCCATGTATGTTATGTTTTTGCAAGTATTTATCCAATTGCAGTTTAACCCCTTAAGGACACATGTCATTCGTGACATGTCATGATTCCCTTTTATTCCAGAAGTTTGGTCCTTAAGGGGTTAAACATCTGTATAGACTCTGACAAAACCACCTCTTCAGGCAAATA
The DNA here is from genome assembly GCA_933207985.1 of Pelobates cultripes. Taxonomy (NCBI): domain Eukaryota; kingdom Metazoa; phylum Chordata; class Amphibia; order Anura; family Pelobatidae; genus Pelobates; species Pelobates cultripes. Next base: position 118,573,687 of record OW240917.1, on the reverse strand, counting down.
ATTCCATATCCTTATTGCTCTTACTGTAAAAAATGAAATCTCCTTTCTTCCAGCCTAAATGTGTGACCTTGTGTCCTATGTATAGCCCTGTTTATGAATAGATTTCCAGATAATGGTTTGTACTGGCCCCAAATATATTTGTATAATGTTATCATATCCCCTCTCAGGCACCGTTTTTCCAAACTAAAGAGATTTACATTTTTTAACCTTTCTTCATAACTAAAATGCTCCATTCCTTTTATCAATTTTGTAGCTCGTCTCTGCACATTTTCTAGTGCCATGATATCTTTCTTTAGAACAGGTGCCCAAAATTGCACAGCATAATCAAGGTGTTACCAGCGATTTATAAAGAGGCAAAATTATATTTTAATCCCAAGAATTTATGCCCCTATTTATACATTACAAAACCTTACTGGCCTTAGCAACGGCAGATTGACATTGCATAGTGCTGCCTAATTTGTTGTCTATAACAATTCCCAAATCCTTCTTGTGTGTGGTTATCCCTAGTTTACTACCATTTAGGGTGTAAATTGCTTGTGCATTCTTAACCCCGAAGTGCATAACTTTGCATTTCTCTACCTTAAATTTCATCTGCCATTTTAGTGCCCAGTCCCCCAATCTATCCAAATCCCTCTGCATCAAGGCAATATCCTGCTCACATTTTATTACTTTACAAAGTTTTGTGTCATCTGCAAACACTGATACATGGCTTTAAATGCCCATTTCAAGATCATTTATAAATATGTTAAATAGAAGCGGTCCCAAAACAGAACCCTGAGGGACACCACTTACCACTTTTGTCTAGCTTGAAAATTTACCATTAATGACAACTCGTTGTACTCTATCCTTAAGCCAATGTTCTACCCAAGAATATTAATTTAGAGCAATTTCTTTTAGTTTGAAGACTAACCTATTGTGAGGAACCGTATCAAATGCCTTGGCAAAATCCAAGTAGATCACATCCACTGCAACACCCTGATCTATACTTCTACTTACTTCTTCGTAGAATGCAATTAGGGTAGTTTGACATGACCTATGTTTCATAAAACCATGCTGATTATTGCTAATAAAACAGTTCTTCCCAATGAATTCATGAATATTAATAGCAGTTCAAATAATTTCCCAGTCACAGAAGTTAAGCTCACAGGTCTATAATTTCCAGGCAAGGATTTTAAACCCTTTTTAAATATAGGAACATCATCTGCCTTCAATCATCCGGTACAATACTTGAAACAAAAGAATCTTGAAATATTAAATACAAAGGTTCACTTATTTCCCCACTTAGCTCCTTAAGTACTCATGGGTGGATACCGTCAGGCCCCGGAGTTTTATTTACATTAATTTTCTTTAATAGCTGTAGCACCTTGTCTCGAGTTATCCAGTCACAAGTTATCTGCAAGTTTGTTGTAGCAATCATTTGCTTATCGCTTGCCATAGGATCCTCATTAATATATACTGAAGAAAAATAGTTATTTAAAATTTCTGCCTTTTCTTGGTCTTCATTAACTAACAGACCCATCTCTGTTTTCAGTGTACATACACTTTCATTGTTTGTTTTTTTAGAATTGATGTACTTGAAAAAAATTTGGGAGTTGGTTTTGCATTCTTTGGCTATCAATTTCTCATTTTCTAGTTTACCACTTTAATTGCATTTTTGCAAGTATTATTGGCTTCCTTTTATCTTATATAGGATGCCTCTAATTTGTCCGATTTAAATGCTTTAAATGCCCTTTTCTTATCTATTTATTTTTGAATATATTTTATTTGTTTTTCAACTTAGAAGAAAAGACGGTAAGCATATAGACTCGCAGGTCTCTGTCGTGGCATTTGTGCATGTTGAACATGTATAACTTGGGCACGCAGGTCCACCATAGAGTTGGACTCGCAGGTCCCTTATTTGTAAATATATTTTCTTTGTTTTTCTACTTAAAAGAAAAAGCGGTAAGCATATAGACTCGCAGGTCTATGTCGTCGCATTTGTGCATGTTGAACATTTATAGCTTGGGCACGCAGGCCCACCGTAGATTTGGACTCGCAGGTCCCTTATAATAACAAGAACGTTAGCAGCACGTACTCGGTTTCGTTGGCCCTTATTACACCTGTGTTCTCATTGGGCCCTGGTATTATTCTTGGGCAGTTATGAGAGCCTCTGTCTCGTGTGCTACATTTCTATCGTGTGCCTTGCGTTCGCATAGGCAGCCCGCCCCATAGTTGCCTGTCTCCAGTACCCCTTCCACTCCCATGCTATTTGGGCAATTGGGTGTAAGCTATCTATGTGTGCGATTGGGGTGTTTCTTATGCTTTTGTGGTTCTGTATTTTGTTTGGAACCTATCTGTGCATAGCTTCAGTTGTGGGCTGCCCAGCGAGTAGGTGCGGGTATTTGTCCCCATTTACGGGGGTTATGAGTATAAGGGTGTCTGCTCTCAGGTTATGTTGGACCTCTGTGCCTTCGTTCAGGGATCCGCATCCCCCCTGAGTATCGTGTGTAGAGTGGGTCGAAGGTGGGGAAATAGGTTCAGGCAAGGAAGGAGGGAGAGGGTGAATCGTCTGTCTATGTAGTAGTCCGACCTGTGTCCCTTATGTTGGTTGGTTATGTATCATCATCAGAAAATCTGGTTTTGTCGTTGTCAGTATCCAGTGTGTCCAAATGTCTAGGTATGTCTGATGTTGCGGTCCAACCGTGAACATAGTGAGCTCTTCTATTGCTCGTAGCTCTTCCACTTGGGCGAACCATTTAAGCATAGATGGGGTCTCATTTTTCTTCCAGAATTGTGGTATTGTCTGTTTGGCTATATTAAGGATCCGGATTGTGAGTGATTTTTTATATTTGGATGTCGGGGTTTTTGTGTGGTGAAGCAGCATTGCTGCTGGTTCTAGTGGTGGTGGGTTGTCAGAGAATCGGGACAGTATTTTATGTATATTTCTCCAGAATGTTTTTATAAGCTCGCATTCCCACCATATATGTAGGGGCGTGCTCGTAGCCTTGGCACATCTCCAGCATAGGCTGGACTCATTAGCATTTATGTGGTGTATTGTATCGGGTGTGCGATACCATTGCGAGAGCAATTTGTATGCCATCTCCTGGCTCTTGCTAAAAATTGAGCAGTGGTGTGTGACATCACAGATCTTTTCCCACTCCGCTTTACTAAAGGTCCGATGTAGGGCCTCCTCCCATTTCCCCATGAATTTTGGTGTTGCCGTAGGTGTGTGTGCTTGCAGCAGGGAGTATAGGTGTGACACGCCGTGTGGTAGTGGGTCGGGATCCGTGCAAATGCTTTAAAAAATGGTGAGTTCCCTATTTAGGGCCACTGTGTGCGGTAAGGTCTTTACATTGCTGCGCAACTGTTCGTATCTAAAGCGCGTTAGGAAGGAATGGTCTGGCTCCCCGCATAGTTCGGTCAGGTCCCTTAGTCCCCGTCTAGAGCACACATGTCGCAGCCTTGGCAAAGGTTCTGTCACCAAGGCCTGGAGTGCTCTCGGGTCCATGCCCGGTCGGAAGTCTATATTGTGTGTGAGGGGAAGCAGTGGAGATGGGTATGTGGACAGCGCGTGTCTGCCTATGTTACTGCGCCAGATCTTCAGCGTCGCTTTAGTGTATGTGGAGTAGTGTTTCTCTCCGCCGCCCGCCCGTGTGGGTAGCCACGGGAGAAGGGCGGCGGAGACCCCCGCCCCTCCCTCCTCCGCCTTCTTCCAGAGCTTGCCAACCCCCGTCTTGGACCACTCTGCTATGTGCTGTAGGTGGCACACTCTATGGTATAGCGCAAAGTCTGGCAAGGCTAAGCCTTTTCTTATTTTTAATCTTTTGTCCTTGTTTTTCTGGTTTCAAATGTCAGCCCATCTAATGTAATTGTACCCCACCCTCCTTAAAATGAAAGCTTGTTTGAGCAGGGCCCTCAGCATCTTCTGTTCCTGTATGTTCAGCTTGTCTTGTTGCAACGACTTGCTTATTAGTCCACTTATTGAACAGGTGGATAATAATAAGATTATCACACTATGTGAGGACCTTGAGCGCTGCCAAAATCCCCATAGCAAAGCATTGGAAGCATTATTCAATGCTTTCCTACGGGGAGGATTAGACAGAGCCTGACCCAGCGCCGAGGGACATCGGCGCTGGATACAGGTAAGTTACTGAAGGGGTTTTAACCTCCTCAGCAACCTGGGATGGGGGTTGGGAGGGAGAGGGGACCTGCAGAGCCAGGAAAACGGTTTGTTTTCCTGGCACTGGAGAGTCCCTTTAACTCTTTAATTCCATCAGAAGAATTTTCCCTTCAATAAGTCAGTCAACAATGCCATTCATTCTATTTTTCACTGCAGATATGGGAGCTTGGCTTTGGAAAACAGATATCTACAATGCCTTCAAATTGCTTCCTTTATATCCTTCCCCGTGGCACCTGTATAATGTTAAATTACGTTTGGTGCCAGAAGTAGCCCAAAATTATTTGATATCTGCACAAAAACCCTCTGCTGGCTACTCCTTAATGTAAGTAGGTGCTCAATGGCAATTCACTGCTTAGATGACTTTTTGACTATTGAAAAAGGAAATACCACTCCTTAAAGTATTAAGTACACTACTGTTTTTTTTCTTTCTAGTTATGAGCTCCACTTTCCCAAGACTTGACAATAGGCCCCACTACCAGTTTGACCTTTTTAGGTGTCCAACTTGACCTTTTAGTGATGCAGTTGATTTAGCTATGTGGCAAGAGTTTCTTGCTAACTGGAATGGAAGGCTTATGTTCATTCTGCCAACTTTATATCAGTCCCCAGCTATTTGAACATACCGGCTTTGTGGCTATATTTATCAACATTAGTTTAGAGACCAATGTCCTCCCGAGACTGCGAGTTTACTGGCATTTTGCAAAACTTTGGTCCTGTTTGAGATTTATCCCATCGTAACAGCAGCACATTTATGGGATAAATCTTGGCAAGATCAATTAGTCAAATATTATTCTGAAAGTCAGTCAGTATGTGAAATCATTGACCATTATGAGATTAACCAGAAAGTTGACATGGCTAGCCGCTACTCATCAGGCTTATGCTTTATCCTGTTCTAAATTACAGATGTTCTTCAAATTTCATCCTACAGCAGAGAAACAGGCAACAATTCCCCCAGTATTTCAGGAATTGATAATGGATTAGCTCAATTTATACCCAATGTCCGATTGCATGCAGCATTATCTACTAATAGTAGGATTTCCCACTATAGGGAATCAAGTATCTTCAAAAGATTTGTTTCCAAATATTAAATCAACAAATTATTCTATGTCAAAACCATAAGGGGGTTTTCAGCTTTTTGCCATCTTAAATTAAGTTGTCATATAATACAATTAAATTGTACCTCACCGGTATACAACACCATTTGCAAACCGTACTTCCAAATCACACAGCCTTTATGTCCTTATACCTTTTTTAAAAATATACTAAAAGGCATTCAATAGTTAGACTGTCCTCAGGCACCTAAATGTCAGCCTATAAATGGCCCCAAACTTGGGGCCCTATCCGATGTGCACGATAAAGCCCCTTTTGAGTGCCAAACAAGCTCCATTATCAAAACAGACATTTTTTATTGCATACTATAGCTTACTCCTCCCTAAAGGATTTACTATTGAAAAATCCTCCAATTCTGCCCTGTGCCTAAAAATTTTATTTCTTCATAAATCAGATGATCACTATGCCCTCAGTAGTAGAACACTCCACTCCTACTTCTACATGGTGAACTCCTTACTTCTGCTAAAGTCATTTTGTATATTAAGAATTTATTGGTTAGATTAGGTATGGGCACTTCTTCCTGTTCAAGGCTTTCGTTTAGAATGCAGCATTAGCTGCATCTAGCAAGAATGTTTCAGAATGTTCCAGTTCATAATAAAAGGAGTTAGGCCGTTGGAAGTCAATAGCCTATAATAGATACATCCCTCAACCTGAAAATAAGTCAAGCCAAGGATTTCCACAAATATATATGTTTCTGTTGTGCATCACCTGCATAGCTCAAGTTGGACTTTAAGTCCTTCTTGCGCATAGACACTCAAGAAATCAGATATCTACTTCTATTCCAGAGCTCCCAGCTTAACATGCAAAGGAGCACAGATAAACAATGTGTTTCAGACTTCATACTGCATTTCTGGAGATACCTTTAGCACTGGACACTTATTCAAATACAGATTTTTCTTAAACCAGGTCATTGGCTATAATCCAAAAAGGATCAGTGACCAGAAATTAGCCATGGATTTTATAGCTAGGTACCAAAAGGACAGTGGGAAGTTTCATCAGATTTGGTCTCACTTCAAACGTTACGGTACCTTACTGTATATATACCAATCATTAAAGGTACTCAAATATCTCTAAACTTCTCAAGTATCTCATTACTCCTTATAAGTCAATCAGTCCCTGCAGCAGAACCCCCAATCTATCTAATCTCTCAATTATCTAGGTATTTTTCTCTTTAAACATTATTTTCTTAGTTGTCTTATATCCTCTTCACATCTGCTCTCTCTCTCAATGGAATCCCCCATACCATCTCCCTCTGATAATCCACTATAGCTAGCTCCAGCAGTTACACATTGTGACGAACACTCATTGCCCTGGATGTTTTCCACAAACTCCTGGAGGAGTGTGGAAGCCAGCCTCTTGCCCACCGACTTTATGTCGAAAGGAATACTTTGCCTTTTATTCACAAGACCTTTCCCTGGTTTATTTGTTGTGTTCCTATATGTGTGGGTGTATATTTAATAGTTTATGTCTTATGATCTGTAACTCTAGTGTCTGAGGGATATTTTGGTTAAGCAAATGTCCCTTTGGGATATGATACTGGAACTCAGCTATAATACAGTGTGATACAGTATGCTATAATACAGTGTCATGCAGTATGCTATGATAGTGTAATAAAGAGTAATACAGTATGCTATAATACAATGAGGTACAGAGTGATACAGGATGATACAGAATAATATCATAGTGTGATATAGAGTGATAGTGAATGCTATAATACAGTACAATGTGATATTATATAATGCAGAGCATACTGTGATATGGAATGCTATCATACAATGTAATTCTGGAAGGGTAATGACCATTAACATGTCAAAGGACTTCCTATCTAGGAGGCAATTAGGACATGTAACAAATGAGAGAGTTGATTTGTGCTGCAGCCAGACTTCCAGGCCACTTGTGTGTGACTTCTCACACCTGGCTAAATGTTTCTGTTGGGGTTCCAACTTCAAAGGGGACCTGGGTTGTAAGCTCTGATTTTCCATGTAATCAATTAATCCCTTTTGAAATATTGAAATGTGTTTGTGGGGTGTTGGGAACTATTGTAGATTTTTTTGTACCTGAGGGATAGTTACACACATAGATGCCACCAAGCTGCCTTTGTTTTAGCTGCTGTATTAACATATAAAGCAGGTTCCCCATACCTTTTTGAATAGGACTAGACAGTGTGGAATGGAAGTCTTTTCCTGATTCTTTAATAAAGCAGATTGGAGGCCCACCTGCGTGTCCTCTTTTAACTTCAGCAATGGTCAGTAATGTTTGACATCATGGCTATGGAAGAAAGTGAAGGACCAGCGAGCATGAAGGTGAAATCCAGCCTTAAGCTACAAGAAATGAAGACCTGGGGCTTTTCAGGAGCTCACTTGGGTCTCCAGCCTGGGTCAGCTCTCTCTAGCGATGCCCTTGTCAGTAGTTGGTTCTGTTTTTTTTGTCTGGTCATTTGATTAGTAGTATACTATTGATTGAACAGCCAATAATCCTAACTCTGTTCATGGAATCAATATAACTAACAATATTGAGTTGAATTACAACAATAGACAAACAAAGTCTGCTTAAATAAATTAAAAATATGTTTTTAAGACTTTACTGAACATATCATGTAAACATTCAAATTGCAGGATGAAAGAGACATGAGAACCCGTAGATTTAATAGCTTGCTGACCCTCCTTTGGCAGTAATAACCTCAACCAAATGTTTCTTGTAGTTATGGATCAAATCTAGGGGTCATGAGGAATTTTGGAGCATTTCTCTTTACAAAATGGTTTCATTTAAACAATATTCTTGGGATGTCTGGAGTGAATCACTCTCTTGAGGTTGGATTGAGGTCAGACTGGGTCACTCCAGAAGGCATATTTTCTTCTGTTGAATCCATTCTGTTGTTAATGTATTCCTGCACTTTGAGTCATTGACTTGTTGCATCACCCATTGTCTGTTGATCTTCAGTTGGCAGATAAGCATTTTCATACTAAATGTCATGGTAAATTTGGGAATACATTTTTCAGTTGATGATAGAAAACTAACCATGTCCTGTAGCAATAAGGCACTACCAAACCTTTATGTCTCCTCCATCATGTTTTTTTGTTGCTCTTGATGTGTTCTACCTTACACTGCTTCACACATAGCTTTGTGTGTAAATGCCAAACAAGTCAACTTTGTTTTCATCATAAAATATTTTGTCACAATGCCGTGGAATACCCACATGCTCTTTTGCAAATTTCAGATGTGCATGAATGTTTTTTAGAACTGCAATGGTTTCCTCCATGATCCGAAAGGATCAGTAGCAAGAAAACAGCCATCGACTTTATAGCTAGGTACCATTCTTGTTTAATGTTTTAAGTATTGTAGATTTGTTTATGGAGATGTTAGTATGTTCCAGAGATTTGTATAGGATTTTAACACTATATGATTATTATTTATGCCAATGAGCATTCTGTGCAATGCTCTTGTAGTTATATTTGCAAGATGTTTACTCCTTGGAAGAGAGTCACAAGAGTACTGACATTTTTCCATTTTTAGACAGTTTTTCTTACTGTGGACTAATAAACAACAAGGCATAATCAAGAAATAATTTTGTAATCCTTTGTGTATGCAAGCCAACAAATGTTAATCTCAGGCATTGTTATATCTCTGTGTGATTGATAGGATATTTGGGATTCTGCTGGTGTACCTATAATAGAGGACAAAACATAGTGCAAATATTGCTACACACTATAAAACCGCTGGTAAAAAATATGCACTCACATATTCCAAAGAATATAAGCGTATTCAGGGTGCCTCCCCCTAAGTGTGAAAAAGGGGGGGTTTATTCTCCTTTAATTCTCCCTCCTCAAGTGATAGCCAGTGGGGTATCCGGGTCAGCAAAAAGATCCAAGCAGATGCAACCAAAGGAATACTTCAAAGGCGATTTATTCACTTATAAAATTCAAGAGGTATATATAAAAATACATAAAAACAATATAAGAAAGAGATGCTGGTCCTACGCGTTTCGTCCTTATGCAAAAGGACTTCCTCAGGGACCTCTTTCAGCACAAAATTCAGTCACCAAAATTACAGAGAATAAAAAACAGCATCCTAAAAACGCTAACACATGAATAACCTTATATAGGGCTAATCCCTTCTAGTCATTGGTGGAATAGTGGGTGTTCTCTCCTCTTCTGACTCCTATTCGTCCAGGGTTTCTTTTCTTCAGGTGTGTTCACTTAATCAAAATGAAAAAAACCGGGCTCGTTCCGAAACCAGTCACTTCCGCATACGTCATACGTTACGATCGCGTCACGTGTTTCGTGATTTATCACGTGATCGTTATGCGTTCCACATTCGGGAATAAAGATGGACGTGCGTTCCACATAGTGGTAGCCTGGAAACATCATTTTTCTTTACCTAATAATTGTACACACAAAAAAAACTAGAGGCAAAAGGACTGTTAGAAATCAGAAGAGAGGATTTGAAATATTATATTAATTGTCCTCTAACAATGAAACACTAAAAATAATTCTTATAATGAATGTATAACAACTTCCTATCCAAGTTGACCATTCATAATATATATCATAACAGAAATACATATATCATAATCTTACAAAAAATTAGTATATATAATAGCAACCAATCATTAACAAATTCATATGTCCATATATTGACATTAATGTCTAATACACTAACATAATGAACAGCACCAATTAAGGTGCATAATCTTTTTAAAGTGACTTTAAGTGATATTATACTTATTTGCAAATATGTATTATGTTAAGTGCAATGAAATTGACATCTATTAATCATTACATGCTCAATTACATATCCATATTGTGTAAACTAAAACAATTGACCAGTGAACATTATTGCTTATTAATTAATACACACTAAATTACATATCCATATTGTGTAGACTGAAATAATTAACTAATTATATGCTCAATGTCATAATCAATTTTAACATTTAAATAAAATGACATGAGTTATGTATAATCGATTTCAAATGTATCTTTATACTTTAAAATTAGTTAATTCAAAAAACAGACAATATCCATATCAACGTTTAATCCCCTTGGGGCAAGGGTACGTAACCTATGAATCCAATATGATTCCCTTTGTGCCAATCGCTTTTCTTTATTACCCCCTCTCCAATGGGGTTGAATTTGTTCTATCCCTATACAGCGTAGTCCCTTCAAAGAAAACAGGGGACAATTATTACAATGGAGGGGGACTGAATGAGTGTCTAATTTTTTCTTTATGTTGTTAATATGTTCCAGAAGTCTCACTTTTAGACATCTCTTTGTACGACCAACATATTGGCTGCCACATGGGCACTGAAGCAAATATACAACACAGTCTGAGCGGCAGCCAATCTCTGATTTAATCGAAAAAAGTTTCCCTGTAACGGAACTGCTATATGATGTAACCTTATCTGTGTTTACTTGAATACGCTTATATTCTTTGGAATATGTGAGTGCATATTTTTTACCAGCGGTTTTATAGTGTGTAGCAATATTTGCACTATGTTTTGTCCTCTATTATAGGTACACCAGCAGAATCCCAAATATCCTATCAATCACACTGTTCTGCTATAAGGTTATCAACTGGGAAATAACCTTGGGAAGCTGTGTACCTTTCAGTTAAGTTGTTGTGTTATATCACCTTTTTCACGGGTGTCCGTGTTTTTGTTTGATTGTTATATCTCTGATGTCCAAGGCATGGTGCACATCAGGAAAACAAAAAATGTGTGAATGTATTATTATTTTTTTGTTCATTTTTATTTTTGACATGCAACGATATAGCTCATGGATATTAATCATACACCAATAACAACTGACAACCTGCACAGAGGTGTTTAATGAGAGAGAGGAGCATGAAAGGTGTCAGGTCCCTTGCCACAGCGCCGCTCGCGGCAATCTCATCACAGCGAGCGGCGTCATCAGGTCCCTGTCTCCAGACCCGCAGTGTGTCTGACGCTGCACGCTCGAGAGCAGCTTCCCTATATGTGTGCTGCACCTGGTCATGTGACCCGGCACAGAGTGATGACCTCAGAGACCACAAGAGAGGGAAGGAACTCCTCCCACGTGTTGTAGTTAACAGTAATTGGAGGTTAGAAAATCAGACACACCCTGTGTGTGTATATAAGCTAACCTCTACCTTGCCTCAGTGCCCTGTTGTAGTCTTTGGTTTAACATTGAGTGTTGCACTTGTTATTTGGATTTCCTGGTTACTGATATTTGGCTTTGTCTCTCATTATTCCGTCTCTCTGTTTCCCTTGACCTCGGCTCGTGTTTTGACTATCCCTTTTTGTATAACAAGACCATTCTAAGGATCGGTATTGCAATTCTCTCTACTCTGTCCTGTCTGCATGTTAGAGTTCCCTAGTGTACGTTACAAAAGGTAATCTACGCACAGGTATCACTTAGGTTCATATAATTGAGCAAGATTAACAAGATGGTGGTTAACAGCACTTTTTAAATAAATACATAAACGGTCTAGTGGAATATCTCAGATGACAGTAACATAATAAATTTTTTTGAAAAATTAGACCAGCAACCCCCAATGTTAGATGCAGAAAAAAGGTAGAATATATTATAATCATTTGCTTACCTACAAGTAAACGCCAACATATCATGCAGATAGTAGTATAGCATGTTGACATTTTGTATAGTCTGCTGTATTAACCTGGCAGTAACCAATCTACCACTATATGAGAAATAAGAAAGAAAACAATGTTGGAGTTATGGTGATGCATGTATACCACTGGTTGGTGGTCTAGTAGTCCCAGGTAATTGGGATAAACAATTGGTTGCACACACAAATAATAAATGTAAACAAAAGCATCGCCCTCCCCCCCACCACATGCACCAACATGTCTACCATCGATTCACCCTAAATCCATGCAGGCTATTTGTTTCCCTCCTTCGGTTCCCACTGGTCCTGTTACTCCTGGTGCCGTAAAACAAGTCCCAGAGAGCTTTGGGCACTGTGTGGATTCAATAATGCTGCTTCCACCCAGAATTGCGGTAATGGGTAATGGACAGTCAGTACCTTTAAAGGCATTGGATGTTCAGGATTTCCTCCTCTGCTTCCTCTGGCCTGAAGATCTTCCATGTATTTATGCCAGATGTGAGGAGTTTCATGACAGACGATGAGTTTTGTGACACACTTTAATTCTGTCTCTTCTCCACAATCTTGCCCTGCTGTCCGCCCAGTTTCAGCCAGTACTGCATAAATAAACCGTCGGGCCATGCTTCCACCAGTGACTGATCAAGTTGTTATGGTGCCAGGAGGCCCGCTGGCTCACCTTGAGGGCTTAAACCTTTCATATTGGATACCTTTTTCAAACTAGTTTTATGAGTGGGGAGTCACTAATTGGCTGAGAGCGTCAGCTGACCACTCACAGTCACTCAGTGGCACTGCTGCCCGATTCAGTAAGATCCTTTCAGTTTAAATATTTTGGGAAAACAGAAGAAAAGAAAGGCAGGGAGATTTGGTGCTGGAACACAGACTTTGGAGTCAAACCCCTTAAGGTGAGCTTACGCCATGGAACTCCTGGAACCATAACAACTTAATTTTGATGAGGTTGTCATGGTTGCCAAACTGGCCCTTTAGTTTAGAATTCATGTACTTTTCCCACCCAGCACTGAAAATGTTTACATGGTGTGCTCAATAAGGACATGAAAACGTAAAATTGTGTGTGTGTTACTGCTTTAAGCAAACTGTATATGCTGTTGTATTTTTGTGATTTCTTTCACATTATATCAGATCAAATTTTCTGTATGCAAAAACCAGGTTATTCCAGTGAGTTTATATACTTTTGCTTTTCATTGTACATTTTTTAAGTTTAATGTTGCTTAATTGATTAATCAATATGTTCCAGAGCTAGTAGGCATGTACCACCACAGGTATATAGTGTAAATGGGGAAGAATGTATTATTTAGCATCAATTTAGATTTTTTTAATTGATGACAATATGCGTGTTTCAAGTTGACTAGACCTTTACATGCATGTGCCATGCTGGTTTAAAGGGGTTCTCTACAAATACAGCGTGTTAATACTCTTTTACATGTCCCATATCTTCCTCGCAAGTTGATCACCAAAATTATTCTTCATGTATGTCATAATCTATAGCTGGCATAGGCAACCTTCGGCACTTCAGATGTTTTGGACTACACCCCCATGATGCTTTGCCAGCATTATGGGTGTAAGTGCATTATGCGGGATGTAGTCCATAACATCTGCAGTGCATATCCTTGATCTATAGCAAAGATTCAATAAAATACATTAAGATTTCTTATGTCTGTATTTATATTACGTTTGTTACATTACCCAATAGTTTTTCCATATCATTATATACCATTAATTTTTTTTTTCTTTTTCTAATCCTATCTTGTACGTTAACGAACCTTTCTGCTGTTGGCCTAGGGAAAATTCCATATAGAATGTTCCCTTAGAGATGCTTAGTAAAAAGAAAATCATTGTTTTTTTTCCATTAAAAATCCTAAAACAGTAGTCTATTTTGTTGGACAAAAGCACAAGTGAGACACGCTGTATTTGCTATTAATAAAATCATTATTTCCATACAAAGTAATGTACAGTTACAAGAAGCAGGATGTTTTTTTATGTACAAAATTGCTCGGTTAAGTCTATTTTTTTTTCTTTCTTTCTTAGAAAACAAAAAGGCCCTTTCATATGTTCAACTCTTCATTTGATTTTTTTTTTCTAATAGAGTTATCCCATCTGGAATCTAAGTAATATAATATGAAGCATATATCTTTAGAGAATAAGTAGGTGTATATAGCTGTATTACTAAATCAAATTGAGTGGATTTTTTTTTTTAAGCCAACGCAATAATGGATGTATTCACTGATTCTGCTTACTTGTCCAATACACTTTAAATATTAAATTCAATTATGGAAGCGATCAAGTTTCAACTCAAGATAAAACCATCCTGACATAGTGTAGCTGGGATTGTGCTTGCTCTGTTGATATCTATACCTGAGGGTATGTGTATATATATCTATATACAGTATAAATATATATAAAGGCTTCTGTCACTTCTGGACCAGAGCCCCTCTGCGAAGCACAGTACTAATGCACATAAACAGAGTTTCTGAGCAACTCCCACTGTAGGGTTACATGATGTCGCACGTGTGGAATATTATGACATCAAGCATGACATCATAAGTTGTGTCTATTAGTACTACAAGCTGTGTCTATCAGTACTACAAGTCCCATGCTGCCTGCACACACAAGACAGGGAGTAGGTCTGCATTGTGATGGTCATAATAGTCAAACAATAGTCAACAAATTGAACAAATACAAATTAAGGGGTAGTAAGATAAAGGGGTGATTTGAGGTTTTGAGATAAATAGGAAGGAGCAGGTTGTGATAAGTGTAAGCAGTAAAGGGGATTTGCACAGTAATTCACACACTTCTTGTGTAATTCACACATAAACGTCTGCATTCACACACCCGATGCTGATGCGTCTATCTATCTATCTATCCAGTATACAATAGGTATCATATTATTGGATGTTTTGAGTTTTGGCAGACACTTAATTATGTCATAGAAAAGGTATGACTGCTATACTTAAATGTTTATACGCATATTTGAAGAGGTTACGTACACTGATAAGTCACAACATTAAAACCAATGACAGGTGAAGTGAATAACAAGGATTATATCGCTACAATGACACCTGTCAAGGAGTGGGATATATGAGGCAGCAAGTGAACAGCCCATTCTTGAATTTCAGGAAAAATGGATAAGGGCAAAAATGTGAGTGACTTTGACAACTTAATGCTAGTCAGTTTGCTGCGTATGGGACTGTGCAGCCGCAGACCGGTCAGAGTGCCATCGCTGACAGCACCTTCAATGGGTACGTGAGTGTCAGAACTAGACCATTGGGCAAGGGAAAAAGGTTGTCACTTGCCTAGTCTCATGAATCATGTTTTCTTTTACATCAGGTGGATTAACCTGATGGACATAGTCCCACAGGGATAGTGAGTGATCTACATAATACAGCGACCAAAGGAAGATCTTGTTAGATTTGCAATTGCTATTTATTTTAATTTTTTTTTTGTGGAAAGTTCATGGCACAAATTCAATACAGCCCCCTCAGAGATGAAATCTGAATTAATATGACTGTTCCCATTTGCTAGTGTTAATAAAGTTTTTTTAAGATGGAAACTCATTCTAGACAGTCATCCCCTTAGAGGTTGGCAGAATTCTGGTACACTATGATGGCGTGCTCAAGTATACCATTTAAGGGTGCACAATTGAGTACATGTAGGCAATAAATTGGTAGCAAATAGTAGAACTGCCAACCACTCTTGAGAAAGCCAGGATTGGACTAAACAAGTCAAGCATCTAGCAGGGAGTTCTTCCCTCTTTGGAGACTTGTGCAGACCTTCCTACAGCATAGCCCAGAAAATCCAAATCCAAAGATCTTCAGTTTGTGTTAGGAAACTAAGAGACCAGTAGAGGAGTATACTGGGGAACTATCAGAAGACATATAACCCCTGGGGCACTGGCACTTTTTGCACAATTCATAGTTGTGCTCTTCGTTTGTAACTGTATCTATGTATGTTTTTTATATCCTTTTATGATTTTTTATGTAAAATACTACACTGTGTACATTGTATCTCTTATATTTTATTCTCTATGAGTGTTTTGCTGCATGTATCGTGTATTTTCTGTGCCAATGACACTTTGTCTAATACAACATATACAAAATGCTAAAATCAACATACCTCCCTTATTCCGATGGGCATAGTCCCAAATGGATAGTGAGTGATTCACACAATACAAAGCCCAAAGAAGATTTCTCCAACCATAAAACATAGGAAGACACATTTAAAGCACAGATTGCACACCTCTAGGACTATAACAATGACAAGCAAACGTGCATGGGCATGCTTAATGTTATCAGTGAAAGGCACAACCTCATATTCAGAGGAATTTCAAAAGCAGTTGACATCTTAAAGCTCCCCCAGTTGTTTTGAAACATCTTCACTTGTCTCACAAACACATGAAGTGTATTTAACGTATTGGAACTTGTAGACAAACTACGTCACTGAGAACCAAAGTCTGCTCCATGGGACATCCTGATATAATAAAAAGTCAATGAATTATTGTCCTTATTGTTGAACAACTTCTCATGTTTCCAAAATCTTTGGAGATTCACATTGAGATGGTGGCACATTGATTGGTACACAAATAAGGGAAAGTAGACATGCTCTTTTTGTTAACATCTATCACATACTCTGTTTACTTTAAGAATCTTCTATTTAAAACCAAGTGTACATGCTCTGTTATTGTGACTGCTTATGCCCCCCAAAAATACATTTTGGACTTTCTTTGTTTAGAATGTAATTTTTATATCATTTTTTTTTTTGCCAAGGATTTCAGAGTATATGGTCTCCCTAGGAATTTCACCCAAAATGGCATTGTAGCTATTGACCTTTGGTCTGTCAACCTACTTTACAAATTATGCTTTTTTCTTTCAATTGACAGCACATCACAATGGCACTAATTTACAATCTAGATCTCACACATGTTCTAGTTACACTACCTTCCATTAATAGACACAGGATTGCATAAATAAATAAAACTCTAGATGTAGGAACATTGAGCTATACAGGCCTCCCACATACACATGACCAACACTAAGATCTGAGATTTAATTCCATATCAACTTCACAGGATATGTAGCCACATGGATGTGACCATGGGTGTTTCAGGACCAATGTTGCAAACACAGATATAGGTGGGAGGTGGATATTAATGCACGTTCATTTTGCCTGTTAACCAAATGGATTTATGGATTATTATCCTTTAAGACTATCATTGGAATAAAGAACGTGATTATGGAAAGACCTCTGAGGGACATTTAATTATTTTTTCCCTTTCAGACCATAGTTTTCTAGTAGACATGAAAGAGTTTTAAGTATGTCTCACTGTCTTGCTATATTTATTATTATTTTTTTTAAATTTCATCCAGATGTCCAGTTGCAGTTTAATAGGATAAACCCCAGTTAATGCTGCAACCACCACTACCTTCATTCTTTAGGGAGAGTGTGTCAAGGCATGGGTTGTGTTATTCTGTAGCATACAAAGTTACATACTTATAGATGGTTTGTCTGACATTCCAGTCTTTTTCACAGGGAAGTGTTATGCAGAGTCCTGCTCTGGTCTACTTGTGCATCATTATTTCCCACTAGCCAATGAATTGTGCAGTCCCTGCCAAATGATTGTGGGCCTGTCTGTGGCTTCTCTCATTAGTCACTGTGCTGTGTAAACACTTGCGTTTGAGGGACAGCCATTTCTCAGCACTGGCTGGGCATTGTGTTGAAACAGACATTTAAATCATTGATTTACTGTGTACAATGGGATAGAGAAACACATGGATGTTATTTTTAATCTTTGCCTACTCTGTGCATCTGTATTACTAAATCTAACCTATGGTCTTTTAACAGCACTTTCTTTTTTTCCTGTTGTTAAAATGTGTAAGCAATTTCAATGGTTCACAGATGGATGCCTGCGGTAAGGTAATTGTGTCCCCTTTATTTATTTAATCTGT
Source organism: Pelobates cultripes (assembly GCA_933207985.1). Taxonomy (NCBI): domain Eukaryota; kingdom Metazoa; phylum Chordata; class Amphibia; order Anura; family Pelobatidae; genus Pelobates; species Pelobates cultripes. The sequence continues at coordinate 118,555,864 of OW240917.1, read as the reverse complement.
GTAAATTATTTGCATCCAGAATACAAGCTTTAAATGCCCATGAAAGTAACATTTTGCAGTTTAAAAAAAATCTTTTTCATATTTCTGATAATATATTAAAAAATATACTTGAAAATAATAACTTTTGCATCTCAATGGGTTTTATTATTTTAGAAACATAGAAACATAGAATGTGACGGCAGATAAGAACCATTCGCCCCATCTAGTCTGCCCAATTTTCTAAAATACTTTCATTAGTCCCTGGCCTTATCGTATAGTTAGGATAGCCTTATGCCTATCCCACGCATGCTTAAACTCCTTTACTGTGTTAACCTCTACCACTTCAGCTGGAAGGCTATTCCATGCATCCACTACCCTCGCAGTAAAGTAATACTTCCTGATATTATTTTTAAACCTTTGTCCCTCTAATTTAAGACTATGTCCTCTTGTTGTGGTAGTTTTTCTTCTTTTAAATATAGTCTCCTCCTTTACTGTGTTGATTCCCTTTACATATTTAAATGTTTCTATCATATCCCCCCTGTCTCGTCTTTCCTCCAAGCTATACATGTTAAGATCCTTTAACCTTTCCTGGTAAGTTTTATCCCGCAATCCATGAACCAGTTTAGTAGCCCTTCTCTGAACCCTCTCTAAGGTATCAATATCCTTCTGTAGATACGGTCTCCAGAACTGTGTACAATACTCCAAGTGAGGTCTCAGCAGTGTTCTGTACAATGGCATGAGCACTTCCCTCTTTCTACTGCTAATACCTCTCCCTATACAACCAGGCATTCTGCTAGCAGTTCCTGCTGCTCTATTACATTTGTCTGCCTACCTTTAAGTCTTCAGAAATAATCACCTCTAAATCCCTTTCCTCATATGTTGAGGTTAGGACTCTATCAAATATTCTGTACTCTGCCCTTGGGTTTTTACGTCCAAGATGCATTATCTTGCACTTATCCACATTAAATGTCAGTTGCCACAATTCTGACCATTTTTCTAGTTTACCTAAATAATTTGTCATTTGGCTTATCCCTCCTGGAACATCAACCCTGTTACATATCTTAGTATCATCAGCAAAAAGACATACCTTACCATCAAGACCTTCTGCAATATCACTAATAAAATATTAAAGAGAATGGGTCCAAGTACAGATCCCTGAGGTATCCCACTGGTGACAAGTCCAAGCTTCGAATATATTCCATTAACTACAACCCTCTGTTGCCTGTCACTCAGCCACTGCCTTACCCATTCAACAATATTGGAATCCAAACTTAAAGATTGCAGTTTATTGATAAGCCTTCTAAGTGCAACAGTGTCAAAAGCCTTACTGAAATCTAGGTAAGCAATGTCTACTGCACCACCCTGATCTATAATTTTAGTTACCTAATCAAAAAAATCAATAAGATTAGTTTGGCATGATCTCCCTGAAGTAAACTCATGTTGTCTTTGATCTTGAAATCCATATGTTTTTAGATGTTCAACAATCCTATCCTTTAACATGGTTTCCATCACTTTCCCCACTACTGAAGTAAGGCTTACTGGCCTATAGTTGCCCGATTCCTCCCTATTACCTTTCTTGTAAATGGGCACAACATTCGCTAACTTCCAATCTTCTGGGACTACTCCTGTTAACAATGATTGTTAAATAAATCTGTTAATGGTTTTGCTAGTACACCACTAAGCTCTTTTAATAGCTTTGGGTGTATTCCATCAGGTCCCATTGACTTATTTGTCTTTATGTTTGACAGTTGAAATAGAACCTCTTCCTCTGTAAACTCACGTGTAATAAATGACTAATTTATCCTTTTTCTTAACTGAGGTCCCTTTCCTTCATTTTCATCTGTAAATACAGAACAAAAATATTCATTGAGGCAGTCAGCTAGACCTTTATCCTCTTCTACATACCTTCCTTCTTTTGTTTTTAATCTAACTAATCCTTGTTTTACTTTACTTTTCTTTTCTCATTTATGTCTCTAAAAAATGTTTTATCCCCCTTTTTTACTGACTGTGCTATTTTCTCTTCTGTGTGGGATTTGGAAGCTCTTATAACTTGCTTAGCCTCTTTCTGCCTAATCTTATAGATCCTTTTGTCTTCCTCACTCTGGGTTTTTTTATAATTCCTAAATGCTAACTTTTTGTTTTTAACTATTTTGGCCACATCTGCGGAGTACCACAGTGGTTTCTTGATTTTTTTGCTTTTACTGACAAGCCTAATGCAATTTTCTGTTGCCTTCAATAGTGCAACTTTTAAATAATCCCATTTCTCTTGGACTCCATTTAAATTGCTCCAGTCTGATAATGACTCCTCTACCCATATTCTAGTTTTAGAAAAGTCTGTTTTTCTAAAGTCTAAAACTTTTGTTTTTGTGTGGTGTGAGTCAGTCACTGTTCTTATATTAAACCACACTGACTGATGATCACTGGATCCTAAACATTCACCTACAGTAATATCTGATACCAAATCTCCATTTGTTAACACTAAATCTAGTATGGCCTCTTTACGAGTTGGCTCCTCAACAACTTGTTTTAGAGACAATCCCAGTAAGGAGTTTAGAATATGTGTGCTACTGGCACAAGTAGCTAATTTTGTTTTCCAATTTACATCAGGAAGATAAAAGTCACCCATGATGATAACTTCCCCCTTCAATGTCATTTTAGCTATTTCCTCAACTAGTAGATTATCTAACTCTTCAATTTGTCCTGGGGGCCTATAAAGCACACCTACACTTACCAAACGGACTCTATGTTTGCCTCACTAACTTTTCTTAGGCTAGATTTTATGCTATCCTTGACATACAAGGCCACCCCTCCCCCTTTCTTGCCTTCCCTATCTTTCCTATATAAAGAGTACCCTGGTATTGCTATGTCACAGTCATTTTTCTCATTATACCATGTCTCAGTAACAGCGACTAAATCTACACAATCAGTTGCCATTATTGCCACAAGTTCATAGATCTTATTCCCTAAACTGCGAGCATTTGTAGACATGACTCTAAGCTTATCATTTTTTAACACACTTGCTACAGGCACCTTCTGCATGGGCGTCCGCAGGAGGGGGCAAGGGGGGGCACTTGCCCCCCCCCTGGATTTTTCAGCTTGTTCTGCTATTTTTCGTGTGATTGAAAATGAACTGCAATACCGGTGCCGGTCAGTAGGTGGCGCTGTGTATGGAGAGAGACAGGGATAGGAAGCTGCATCTTATCCCTGCTTCTCTGCTGATTGAAACCGCAGGGGAGCAGCACATGCAGCCAGAGACAGCCTACAGATCAGGTAAGTGAGGGATGGGGGGAGGGTTTGAGATAGCCTATAGATTTGGGGCGGGCAGCAGCCTATAGATTTGGGGAGAGGGGCAGCAGCCTGTAGATTTGGAGGGGAAACAGCCTGTAGATTGGGGGGGGCTGCAGCCTATAGATTTGGGGGGGGCAGCAGCCTATAGATTTGGGGAGCAGCCTATAGATTTGGGGGCAGCATCCTATAGATTAGGGAAGTGAGAACTGGTAGTGTGCTGTGTGTGTGTGTGTGTGTGTGTGTGTGAGAGGGTGTTTGTGTGTGCGTGTTTGTTCGGGTCCTGTTAGTGTGCTGTTTGAGTGCTGTGTGTTTGTCAGGGTGCTGTTTGTGTGTGAGTGTGCTGTTTGTGTGTTTGTGAGGATGCTGTTAGTGTGCTGGGTGTGTGTGGGTGCTGTGTGTGCGAGGGTGATGTATGTGTGTGGGTGCTGTTTGTGGGCTGTGTGTGCTGTGTGTAGGTGCTGTGTGTGTCTGTGTGCTGTATGTTTGGGTGGAGGTCGGGGCAGATTAGTTAATATCCCAGTCCTGCTGCCTTCCCTGGTGGTTCAGTGGAGAGTGAACTCTAGCCCGGGTTCTCTGCTGCCTCCCTCCATGCTGCTGTGGACCGGTGAGGTAGAACTTTGATCTCCCCTCCGGCCCATGGAGGCTTAGACCAGAGCCGCCGCTCGGATAGCGTCGGCTCTGCATGAGCCGACCGGGGAGATCCAGAGCTCTCCACTGCCGGTCTCAATCCATTGGCGTGCCGCGGGGATTAGGGTGTGCCCATGCACACCCGACACACCCCGTGCGCACGCCTATGGAAGTGAGGGATGGGGGAGACAGCCTACATGAAGAGTCAGCAAGGAGCAGGAAGGTAAAGTAAGAAAAGGAGAAGGAACAGAAATGAGCAGGAAGGGACATCAAGGAGCAGAAAGGGGCAGCAAGGAGCTGGAAGGGACAGCAAGGAGCACAAAAGGTAAAGTAGGAGAAGGAGCACAAAGGAACAGAAATGAACAGGAAGGGTCAGCAAGGAGCTGGAAAGTAAAGCAGCACAAAGGTAAAGTAGAAGGAGCAGAAAGGGTCAGAAATGAGCTGGAAGGGACAGAAGGAGCACAAAGGTAAAATAGGAGAATGAGCAGGAAGGGCCTGCAAGGAGCAGGAAGGAGCACAAAGGTAAAGGAGCAGAAAGAATCAGAAGGAGCACAAAGGTAAAGTTGGAGAAGGAGCAGAAAGGGACAGCAAGGAGCACAAAGATAAAGTAGAAAAGGGAGCAGAAAGGGTCTGCAAGGAGCAGAAAGGGATCAGAATGAGAAAGGAGCAGAAGGGTGCAAAATAAGCAGAAAGTAGCAGAAAGGTAAAAGAGCAGAAGGGGCCAAGGATAGAAAACAGTGTCAGAAGATAAAAAAAGACTGTCAAATGAAGGAGAGGAAAAGGAGATTGGAGCAGGAAGGACAAATGAAGTGAACCCTCCACTTTATTCTGGACACCACATCATAAGGCTTTGGTACCTGGGCCGGCAGGGAAACGCTAGACCTTCTCATCTCCAAAGGTAAAAAAATATCAGCATTAATGTGTTCACTTTTATTTACTGAGTGTCAGGAAGCACAGAGTGCCGTTGGGTAGGGGTATTGCTGATTGGCTAGAGCGGTCAGCTGGCACTCTAAGCCAATCAGTAGCTTCCCATTCATAAAAAAGTAAAAATATTTTATGAACCGGGAACTAGCGATTGGCTTAGAGCGTCAACTGTCCACTCTAGCCAATCAGCGGCACCAATGCCTGACTTCAGTCTGCACTTCCTGACACTCTGTTTCAGAAGCCAAATACCACTGAGCGACCTGGAGCTGGAGGAAGCCTTTGGGGTTAAACCATTTGAGAGTGATTTAACCCCTTAATGGAAAGCGAGCACCCATGGGCTTCCTGGCATCATAGCATTTTCATTTAGGTGAAGTTGTTATGGTGACCAGAATGGTCCTTTAATTTGCTTAAAGGAACACTATAGTGTCAGGAATACAAACATATATTCCTGACACCATAGTTGTGAAAACGCTATTCACCCTGGCTTTATGTGATAATGGCTATGCCCCTTCCCTTTCATGACACTGTCAAAAAGGTACCAAGCATGGATGTCATTACAATTATGCCCCCCTGGAAAAATTCCTGCGGACACCCATGACCTTCTGTCCTTGTTTTGGGGGACAATTGGATTGATGTTTTATCACCCTTTTGCCCCCCCTCCTAGTTTAAATACATCCTAGCAAAACCTCTGAACTGCTCACTGAGAACATTTGTTCCCTTTTGAGAAAGATGCAAACCATCTTTTTTGTACAGCTTATCTCCATTCCAAACAGAGCTACCATGAGAAATAAAGCCAAATCCTTGCTCCCGACACCATTCACAAAGCCACAAGTTAAAGTCCCTAATACGCATCCGCCTGTCGTTCTGAGTATTATGCACAGGCAGAACTTCAGAGAATAACAGTGTGGAAGCAACCTGCCGTATATCATTGGCAAAAACACTAAAAACTTAACCTCTGAAACCTTATTGCAAGCTAAGTCATTTGTCCCTAGATGGACAAGTATATCAAATTCCCCTTCCTGCTTTGCTTGCTTAACAAGATTACAGATACGTCTCCTGCCTCTGTGAGCAGTAGCTAAGGGAAGACACCTCACAAGACCACCATTGTCCATCTCCACACCTCTTATAATGGAACCCCCCAACAACAACTGCTTTCTATTAGGCCTCACCATAGTCTCCATGCCGGTCTCCATAACACCACTAGCCTCAGTGCCTCTCTCCACAACACCACTAGTCTCAGTGCCTCTCTCCACAACACCACTAGCCTCAGTGCTTCTCTCCACAACACCACTAGCCTCAGTGCCTCTCTCCACAACACCATTACACCCTGAAAGTGCAGAAAATGAATTATGAAGAGCAACAGACTGTGCAAAATGCCTTTTATCCACAACTCTAAGTCTACCAGATTCTACAGTAATCCATCTGCCATTCCTAGTATGTCTCTGCGGCAGTGGCTTTGCAGCAGTTCCAGTCTGAGTTTGTTTACCAGATAATTTACAAATCTCAGACTTCAAAAATACAATCTACTGCCGCAAGATAGAGAACTGTCTACAGATTAGACAACAACCAAAACCTCCAAAAAGTGGAACGTGAAACAAATGCATAGCAACTATTACACTGAACTAAGTCTGTCATTCCAATGAGGAGAATAATTTAAATCAAACAAATCTTAACTTTTTATTTATCCTCCTGAATACCTCATATTACCTCCAGGTTATCTCCAGAATATCTCCAACTACACACTTAGAAGCAACACTCTGCAGAATATCTCCAACTACACACTTAGAAGCAACACTCTCCAGAATATCTCCAACTACACACTTAGAAGCAACACTTAGATGAAGCAACCAAGCTATATTAGCCAAGCTAATGACAACAAGCCTTATATAACTCCTAAAATCACCACCCACTAGGAATGTTTAACACCTGGGTAGGCCTCTGCTTATTTGCAAACAATAGCTAATTTAAACAGCAATCAATAGCAAGTAATCTAATCAAATACCTTATAATTACCAACAGGAATTCAAACCTTGTGCAATCAGTAACCTTTTCGTACAGATGAATCTTACCAACAGGAATTCAAACCTTGTGCAATCAGTAACCTTTTCCTACAGATGAATCTTACCTGTAACAGTAGAAAAGAAAGCTCTTAGCACAACTCTTCTGTAAAACTCTCCAGAATATCTCCAACTACACACTTAGAAGCAACACTTGGATGAAGCAACCAAGCTATTTTATACAGAATAACATTTCAACCCACTCTAATTTGGTACTTGGTGTAATGCAAGAATTAGCCAGAGGTCTGAATAGATATGCAAAGAAATATTATACAAAATGAGCAGTCACAGGTATTTAGATACCAGGGCAAGAGGAGGGAGCAAATCTGAGTGCTGTTCTTGGTAACACTGTGCTGAATCAGGCACTATTTACAGCGAGTTTTACAAACCTAATTACTGACTCAGAACATACCCACACAACTATGTGGATGTGAACGATGGTAAAGGGGATTTGCACAGTAATTCACACACTTCTTGAGTAATTCACACATAAACGTCTGCATTCACACACCCGATGCTGATGCGTCTATCTATCTATCTATCTATCCAGTATACAGGGCAGGACTGGCCCACCGGGATACCGGGAAATTTTCCGGTGGGCCGTATGTTCTGAGTGAACGATAGTCTGAAATCTAAAAATCCATTGGCAGTAGATGTCATCATTTTTTAACTGTTCCCAAGGCGCATGTGATCAAGGTTTGATGAGTATGAGTCTGCACAATTGCTCAAATGCAACCAACTACTCACTCATTCCACAAAGACAACTTATCCTAAAGACTTTCAGGAGAATATGACTGGCAAATTCAACAAACACCTTTCTCCACTTAACTAGGAGCTGACTGACATCTTCAACCAATCCATGAGGTGGAAAACAAGATGGACACAGTCTTGGAGGACTTCCATACTTTGGAGGCAATCCATACTTCTAGACACCTTTACCACACTTCTTCCAGACACATACCGTCGGGATACCGTTGGGATACCGACTTTCTGATGGATTGCACCCTACTGGACTTCAACTAACTCTTCCCTACTTCGGAACATAATGGTGTGCATGCATTTCTTCCATATGGAGGATCTACATTGCTGGAAACCTCCACAATTGGTGGATGGTATTAGGAGAATTTTCCCACTTACCAAAGGACTAGCACAACAACTCCATCCTTATGTCCTATGATTTTCTTTTCAGTTATCAAGACCTTCCTCCACCAGAATCTTACACATACTCTTTTCCCCGTGCTTATCATTCCTACACTTCATTTGCATCATATTTAACCATAATATTTACTTTTTAACTTCTGGAACTTTCTCAATATTCTCCATTAGCTACATCCACCAAAGCTTCCAGTGATTGTACCACTGAGAACAGCTATCACTCCCTCACGGAGAGCTAAGCTTCATTCGGTGTGCAATTATTTGCTATCACTCCAATTAAGCCAGGACCATGTGATTTTTATCCACCCCTCAAGGACTTTAGCTTGCCGAAATGCTTTATATGTGAAGAGTGCGTCCTCTTTCTTTCATTTTACAAAAAGTGCAGGTTTTATTAGAAATTAGAACTTTTATAAATTATCCTTGTTACACTTCAATGTCTATCAATAAGACATAGGTCTTGTTACTTCCTGATTCATTTAGCTCACTGGAGCTAAACTCAAGAGGCAGCAATTGCCCAGAGCAGCTGCCTTGCAAAGACTCCTCATTGAACTTCATTGGGAAGTCTGTGATTGGACAGTCACAGACAGTTTGGGTGGGGTTAAAAGGGGAGGCCTTGTAAAAGCAGCAGAAAAGAAGACTGTAGTTTTTGCAAGCTGTGTTTAGATATAACCTCAATGAAATCGACTTTCATTGGGGTATATCTACTAAACAGTGATTTTAATTATTATTATTATTTTTTTATTATTATTATTTGGGCTGTGGAGTGTGGTTTTATGTACTCTATTGGTTGCTATTCCCATTTTAATTTGTTCACTTTTAAAAGGTCTGTATATAAAGAATACTTGGCTTTATGTATCTTCATACTCCTAGTTTCAAAATGTTGCCTATCTGGGTATGGAGGCACTCACTGATTGCCTCTATGGCAGTGATGGCGAACCTTTCTGAGCCCGAGTGCCCAAACCGCAATACATGCCAACTTGTTTTTCCTTAAAGTGCCAACAAGGCAATTACACATGAATACTGAGGTTTAAGTTTAGAAAAAACAACTCAGAACTAGTTAACATCTTTTGTTTTAAAATAAGAACACAACAGAGAGTTCAATGATACAAATTTTAAATAATGATATAAATAGATAAAATTAATCTTATATTTATTAGTATCTCCAATAAATGCAATGCATACACACAGACAGCTGAACACATTCACACACCGACTGCTTAATACATACACACACCGACACACAGACAGACTTCTAAATACACATACAGTCTGCTGTGTATGGGGGCAGGGGTGCTGTGTGGGGGGCAGGGGCTGCTGCTGTGTGGGGGGCAGGGGTGCTGGGTGGGGGGTAGGGGTGCTGTGTGTGGGGGCAGGGGTGTAGTGTTGGGTGGTAGGGGTGTTGTGTTGGGGTGGTAGGGGTGTTGTGTTGGGGAGGGGTATGGATGCTATGTTGGGGGAGGGGGAGGCGTGCTGTGTTGGGGGAGGGGTGTTGTGTTGGGGTGGTGCTGTGTTGGGGGGAGAGGTAGGGGTGCTGTGTTGGGGGGGTTTGCAGATACATTAAAAACTTTTTTTTTTAAAGCATATTGATTCAGTGTTCCCCCCTCCCTTCTTCTTACCTTTAGTAAAAGGGAGGGGGGGAACACAGCCATCCCTGGTGGTCCGGTTGTGGTAAGTATGTAGGACAGGAGCCTGCAGCTCTCCTGTCCTCCAGCGCAATGCTGTGTGGAGCGTTGCCATGGTAACGCGCGGCAACGCTCCACACAGCTCGAGGGAGGACAGGAGAGCTGCTTCCTCGATCCTTCCCCCTGCTTCCGGTCCTGCCGACAAGAAAGCAGAGTAGGCGCCTGCCGTTTTGGGCAGGCAGGTGCCTACTCTGCATTGATGGTGAACCTATGACCGCGTGCCCACAGAGAGGGCCCGGCGTGCCACCTGTGGCACGCGTGCCATAGGTTCGCCATCAATGCTCTATGGTGATAATTGTATGTTTTAGTATTATAGCCTGATATGTGATTATTGCTTTCAGGTGACAATTAATGGTCTTTCTGTTACTTATAGACATCAGTATCTCTCTGTACTTTCTCTTCACTATACCTATCCACCAGTCCTGGCCCACTAATAGAAGATCCACTCTCTCTGACAAAATGTGTATGGCACCTGCGATGTTCACCTTACTTCCTCACTCTTCTTTGAGTGCTGCAGTTGATGTCACATGGAGCTGGGTTACAACACATTTGTTGCCCAAAAACCGTTCTTGTTTGCATTAAAGTGAACAAAAACTATTTTGAGACCAGAGTGTGGATTTACCGGAGGGCAGTATATGTTTTTCTAAGCTTTTGTCCATTTTCAGAGTTCTTTTATTTTATTTTGTTTTCGTTGATCCTGTTTCTTATGCTCACAACTTTTTCCTCTTTATTTTTCCCTTTTCCCCTTCTTTCTTTATCACTAGTGATGTCGCGAACCATTCGCCAACTTGCCGAACCGTTCATGGCGAACTCCGGTCAGCTGACACATCCCTGCCAATCTCCGGTAGACCCTCCCACCTCCTGGACAGCATCCATGTTGAAGCTGCCTGAAGTAGGAGGGTCTGGGAGGGAGGGTCTGCCGGAGATTGGCAGGGATGTGTCAGCTGACCGGAGTTCGCCGCAACCACGGCGAACCGTTCGCGGCAAGTTCACGAACGGTTCGCAACATCACTATTTATCACATCCTCTCTCATTACCTCCCCTCTGCCATTCTGTCAGAATACTACTTGTTTTCCCTCTTTCTTTTTAGATGCCTCTGGTCCTTAAATATATATTTATACCAAGATCTGAAACCCTCCAATAAAAGACATAACTGTCTGAAATGAGGACATGTATCTACATTCAGACAATTCCCCCCTTATGAACAGACAGGAAAAAACATTATTAATTTGCTATCTCACTGTTGACCCAACCAAATGCAGTTTCAATTGTATTGAGTAATTAGTGTCCTTTTTTAGCTGCTTGTCCTATAATGACCCGAAGGAGTGGGTTTCTCTCAGACGCTGAAAAATCGAAACCTCCTAACTTACCTTTAGCTTTCTGTATACTCTGTATAGACACCTCTCTACTAAAGGTGATTTCTATACAGTAAGGTTTTTGAGTGTGAACATGTGGTTGTCCCTGAGTAATGTTCTAGAGGAGATAAAATATTCTCTCAGTTGCTCAATGCAACTTTGCCCTTTAGAGAGTTACTAAAGGATTACTTGTCATTAATAGAGACTCTGTGCGTTCCCTATCCTTTCTATTGGTTTCAAATAAACCAGTGATATGAGAAAAAAGAATTAGCCTAGAACATGTCAAAACATTTATTGCTACAGCATTAATTACCAGGTATTGGCTCCTCAGGACAAAATAAAGTCCCTGTTTTCTATTTAAGTTAAAAAAATGTAAGGTAATAAGGTTGGTAAGACTTCTTTTTGGCACAAAATCTTAAAATTAAGTAGAAAAACAGATTTCTAAGATGAAAAACCTCTACTGGCACTGTAACTGATGGTCCAGTGTGTATTCACCATAACGTTTGCCAGTACTAAACCCCCCTTTATGAAAGCTCAACTATAACTAGACCACAAGCTTTATGTCTGGACATCTTCACTTAGAGCAAGTTCATCTCTCCACTGTTAGTTCTGAGAAGTGAGATCCAGATTCATTCTTTTTGGGGTCACATAGACCTTTTCCTTTTACTATAATATTTATGTACACAAGGTTCATGAGTTACTGTGTTTAAAGAACTTTTCTTACATATATCTACTTTTCATGTTCATGATGCCTCTGTTTGTGTCTATGCACGCATTTAGTTAAGCATTGATGTTTCTGTGATTAGCTCTAAATAATACAAATGGCTCACTCTGTGGTCTTCTGTGAAATATTTTATTTGCCAAATATTTTAAACTATAATCTTGACCCAGAAACAAACCTTTCTGAAGACCTCATCTGAAGACTTCTAATTTGAAAAAATATCCATGGCCAAAACTGTGATACGTTGATACTTATTTTATATAAATAAATCTATCTATCTTCCTGTCTGCCTGTCTACACACTGTTTAATATAGCATTTATATTATATTAAATGTACATAGTTCAAAACATGAATTTAATAAAATTTTCATTATAAAATGTTACATCCCTGGCAATGATAAATGCGCAAGTCTTAGAATCTGTACAGAACAGAAAATACAAGACGTTTTTTGATTGTAAGAGCTCCCCCTCCTGGTTACTTTCTAAAGCTAAATTTGACCAGAATGTGTATTTTTATTTTTATTTTATATGGCAATTTATAATTTTGCTTAACACATTCTGCTCTTCTTTCATCAAATGTTTCAAAATAGCTTCCACGTGTTTCTTCTTTAAAAAAAAAATAAGGTATATCCTACTATGGGGGTCTCATGCTTTAAAGCAGTTGTTGCTAGTCTATGCTTACATCACGCAGATTACACAATTTCAATAAATTAACAGCTGTTACAGTAGTGCTTAGGTGATCAGAGCAGCTAGAGATAAATTTAAGAAATATCATCAATATAACAAACAGGACCAGGGAATACAAGTCAGTGTGTCACAAAGAATAACTATTTTTGCATCTTGTACGTGACTTTAGGTCTGTCTTTGTATCTACATGTCCTGCAGCAACTGTTTAATGGCTGAAAATAGTAAGATGCAATTTGGCATCTCTGTAACAAAAAAATGAGGGTCTGATGTTGTAATGTACCTGTTTTTGTTTATTTAATGTATATATCTTTTTAACCCCTTAAAGACCAAGGCTTTTTTGAGATGAATGCATTTATTACCAAGGCCTTTTTGGCACTTTTGAAAATGGCTTTCTTTTGATACCCTATATGTATACACAACACAATATTAAACAGGAATGAAATACTAAAACCTTTGATAAAAGTAAACAACAAATACCACATTGATGTGTTTTGTTTTTGCTTTTTTTTTCTTCTCTCCCCCCTTCTATACATAGAATTTGATCACTTATAATAGATAATTCTAGACACAGAATTACGTTAAGAAATTAACTGAAACATTTGAATTTAAGTAAAAAATGTGCAAATTGTTTATGTAACACTGGAAGTAATGCTACCCCAGATAGCTATGCCATGGAGCCCAGCCGTATACTGAAAGACTGTATGAAAGACTTTGGCTCCATGGCGATTGAACTGTATGTATGTAATCTGAGCGCCATTCGGTAGTAATGTGCGCTCAGATCTAAGCTATCTGGGGATATGTAGAATGTATATGTTTTAGGTAATAAATGTGGCTGTATGTAATTTTATGTCTTTTACTGTATTGTTACTGCCATGTGGTTAATGGAGTTTTGCCTCTGTCCTGGGAGATAAGTGGATTACTTCCCAATTATCTCCAGGACAGAGAGGAGGGATTGTGATGTAATTGTGGGAGTGTTTAAAGGTGTATGTCTGTGATTGGCTAAGAGCCAATATGTTTCCCAGTTTCCCATTTGGTCCCCTAGGGGAGTGTCCACCAGGTGGGAGACCAGCATAAAAGTCGGGCAGTTAGCCCCAGTAAACCAGTTCCTGCTTAACCCTCAAAGTGAAGTGTCATCTCATTATTGGGGGAGGATTTATTGTATGCTGTTCCAGTTTGACTGCTAGGAGTGTAAACCTATTTGCATGGTTTTTCCTATTCCGCTGTTTCCAGTATTCGTGTGTTTGCAGTTCGGGAGAGTGGTGATTGCAGTAGCTGTCTGTGCATCTGAAAAAAGGGAAATATCGCCTAAATGTTTTTTTTAACCTCTTGTGGGCAAAACGGTCCGTTACAGTGATTACTCCATCTATTCATCTCCACATGGTTCATATTCACAAATTGATTTATTTTTCATGTTGGGTACCACCCTGGAGATGACCATCAGCTCCAGGATGGGAAGTATCGCATGGTCAGATCATGCACCAATGTTTTTAAATCTTAAAGGTAATCCTCAATATGGCTCTCATTCAAAATGGAAAATGAATGAATTTATATTAAAAAAGAGGAGAGTAAACAAGAGCTGATCAAACAAGCCAAAGACGTCTTAGAGTTAAATGATGATGAGGAGGTTTAAGATAGTACATTATGGTGCACACTGAAATGTTTTCTGAGAGGATATTTGATTTAAAAAAAAGGATCCTGGATGAAGAGAAAGGGAGGTAGAGATCTCACAGAATTATATATTTTACTTGCAAAATTTGAAAGACAGAATAAAGCTAAAGGATGTCGCAGGACAACTCGAGATCATCCTGGGAAAAATAATTGAGAGATTAGACGAAAAGGCAAAGAAAACACTATTGCGCTTAAAAAAGTGCTGGTATTATAACAATAACAGACCTGGAAAAGAACTGATCAGGAAACTCAAAATATACAATCAACAATAAATAATAAAACAAATAACTTTTGAAGGTAATACTTGTATTTCACCTGCACAGATAGGAAAGGCATTTAGCCAATACTATGAATCACTATATAACCTTCCGGATTCAGAGGCTGCAAATGCTACCATGAGAACATTTCCTATTCCTATTACTATTACTATGGACGCTGGCGTCTTCTCACTGTGAAAATCACAGTGAGAAGCGCGGAAGCGCCTCTAGCGGCTGTCAATGAGACAGCCACTAGAGGCTGGATTAACCCATTTGTAAACATAGCAGTTTCTCTGAAACTGCTATGTTTACAGCAGAATGGGTTAACCCTAGCTGGACCTGGCACCCAGACCACTTCATTAAGCTGAAGTGGTCTGGGTGCCTATAGTGGTCCTTTAACAAGCAAACTATTAGCTGCATTTATTCGAAATAATAATTAAATTCAAGGTATAAACATAGGCCATCAAGAACATACCATCACGCTATATGCAGATGACATTCTCATCTCTCTTTCTTCTCCAGGATCCTCGATCCCAGCCCTCTTAGATGCAAAAGATCATTTTTCCTCATTGACTAACTATAAACTTTCTTATCTTTTCTTTTACCAAAGGTCATACATACTGACCTTCTAGGATTGAATACTTCATTCTAGAAATTCACCCATTGGTTACCCTGGGATGCCTTATGTTAATACCGATGGTATCTCCAGGTTAACTTTATTATGGCACTTCTGACATCGCATTGGCTAATCACCATATTAATCACTAATGGGGCAGACTGATTGGATTTAACTTACATCGGGCGTGTCCTTCCTTACCCTATATTAAGACGATTCAGGGATCAAGCTAATTTCCCCCTGAGGGGCCTGCCTGGCAAAACGTACGTTGGGGCTAGGCAAGTACTTCTAGCGGCTGATTTTTTTTCCTTGTAAAATAAGGATCCGGACCTCTTTATACCTTGTGATTATTATTTTCTAATTTGAAGGAGTACTTAGCCGTCTACATAATAATTTTTTGTACCTGTCAGGAGTTTCAGTTAGACAGAATCATGATAAGATAAGGTGCCCTCGAAGCCACAGGAAAGCATCTCACTTATTAAAGCGGTACTGTCACTTTGAACTTACCTTTCCCCAATCAATTCTTCTTCTCTCCCTCTCTCAGGATCTGTTCTTCATTTCTTCCTGTCTGCTCTAGTTTTCTTTAAAACTTAAGAAAAAGTAGGGACTAGTTCTCTTATGGAGGTTTCCTACACAGTGACCAGCAGTAACCATGGGAGGAACAAAGTGTGCTTCGTTTCCGGTAGTCACAGCAATTTTTCCATGATCCTTAGCTTTCCTCCCTGTTCCCACGATGCCTCCTGTCAGTATTGCCGAACGTCCTGTCACTTAGACAGGATGCCGGCAAAACTGCCGAATTGCATTCTAACAGTTTCTACATTCGTGTTAGATTCGTGCCACATTTACTAATACTAAGTAAAGATTACTTAGTATTAGTAAATAATCTGCCCCTACTCGCTATACCGCGAGTAGGGGCATGTCTAGTAAGCAGTGAGCAGCCTTGCCCTGCCCTGCAATTAGGTTAAAACCACTCTGATTGGTTGGTTTAAGCCAATCAGCGTGCTCTGTGTCATTTTACACAGTCTGGGAAAGTTCTTTGGAAAGTTCTTTGGAATAACACTCAGATTGGTGGGCTTGGAATCTAATCAATCAGAGTGCTCTTTGTCATTTTACACAGCATGGGAAAATTCCAAAGAACTTTGACACAGAGCACTGTGATTGGATGGATTTCAAGCCAACCAATCAGAGTGTTCTGTGTCATTTTACACAGCGTAGGAAAGTTCTTTGGAATTTTCCCACGCTGTGTAATTTGACTCATAACACTCTGATTGGTGGGCTTGGAATCTAACCACCCAATCAGAGTGCTCTTTGTCATTTTACACAGCGTGGGAAAATTCCAAAGAACTTTCCAACGCTGTGTAAAATGACACAGAGTACTGTGATTGGATGGATTTCAAGCCACCCAATCAGAGTGCTCTATGTCATTTTACACAGCGTGGGAAAGTTCTTTGGAATATACCCAAGCTGTGTAAAATGACTTAAACCAACCAATCAGAATGTTCTTAGCCTAATTGCATGGCGGGTCAAGGCTTTATAAGCTTTCCCCCGCCCTGCAGAGCTCAGTCTGCGCAGAGCCCTCCATGGGTGAAGAAGGATTATTATTTTTTTGTCTTCAATTGTAATTCCACTAAGGGTTGATCCCTTGTCCCATATGCCCTAAACATGGATCTTTGAGCTCTCTTTCTTATGTCTAGTTTCTAAAACTCAAATATTGACATTCTATATGACCAATGATCAAAGGGTAGATATTGACAATATTAGTCAATTTGACATGCACCAAAAATCTATAGAGTATATAGGTATCAAGATTAGATCAAAAACATCGGAAACCATTATAATTAATTATGAAACCCTACATGGAAAACTAAATATATCCCTTTCACAATGGAGGAGATTAGAAACTCAAGGCTGGGGCGCCTGGGAGTCTTAATATCCTATGTACTCCCAAAATTACTCTATCTATTTAGAGTTATACCATATCAAATTTCAAATTCTATTTTGAAAAATTTTTAACTGATATTTTCTAAATTTGTATGGGCATCTAAAAAACCAAGGATTCCAAGTACGGTCCTTAAGAGAAGTACATCATAGGGTGGTTTGGGTTATCCAGATATATATCGTTATTACGACTCATTCCAACTTTTCCATATGTTAGCCTGGAAGAGAAGAAGGGAGTCTAATCTTAAGTATAGTATTGAAGAATACAAAACTGGAATCTGTGAACCATATTTTTTATGCTGGTCCCCCCTTTAAAAAAAAAAAAACGCAAATTAAAAGTGATTTAATAAAGAATATTATGACATCAATATATAAAATTAGAAAGAGATATAATTGTACCAACATCCTCTCTAAGCATATTTCTATCAATCTTGTATCCCTTTATATTACAGATTTAAATTTAACAGTATGGAAATCAGTAGGGATTAATAGAATGGGGGATTTTTTTAATCTAGATCAAATAATGCTATTTCTCGATATTGTGAGAGTCTACAATTTACCTAATGGAGAACCATTTAATTACATTAGGGTCAAGCATTTTTTCACAGAAAATCCTATATCCAACCCGAATATAT
This sequence comes from Pelobates cultripes, assembly GCA_933207985.1. Taxonomy (NCBI): domain Eukaryota; kingdom Metazoa; phylum Chordata; class Amphibia; order Anura; family Pelobatidae; genus Pelobates; species Pelobates cultripes. Next base: position 118,538,275 of record OW240917.1, on the reverse strand, counting down.
GGGATGATAACCTTGATATACCTTCTACAAAAAATGTTGCAAAAATTTCAAATATTCTTGTTAACTCAAAAACCATGGATAAGCCTAAAGCTTTCCAAAAATGGGAAATAGATTGAAAGTTATCATTTTTAACCCAGACCTAGTGCCAAGCCTGGAATATGACTAGCAAACCAGTTCATTGTATTAGTCTCTAGGAACAATTTTATAAGCTGTCCCACAGATGGTATCTAGTTCCCACTCGTATAGCTAAATTTCAAACAAACTCCATGATATATGCTGGAGATGTGAAGAAAAGAAGGGAACACAATGCCACATTTTGGGGAGTAATCATATCTAGACCTACACAAAAATAAAACATCAGAAATTATTACAGATATATTGGACTATCCCTATTTATTAACGCCTCAGACTTTTCTTTTCCATGTAGACTTTCCAGCCTCAGATAAATATACCAAACTTCTTATAATAAATATACTTTTGGTATTTAAGATATGCCTAGCTAGATACTGGAGAACACAGACAGTTCCACTATGGCCTGAGTTTAAATCACAAATTAAATTCCAGGCATCCTCTGAAAAATATTTTTATAACAGAGACAAGTCGTCCAAGATCTGGTCAAAATGGCTGGAGATATCAAATTAAATTTGATATCTAATTTCCCTACGAGAACCAAATAGAAAACATTTAATACTCCAGAAGTCTCCAAAATCAGCAAAGGCTGAAAGTCAGTGCTTCCCAGACCACCAGAGATAATAAATCAAGTGGTGTGTGATGGTATGTATGATTTTGATTGTAATTTTGTTAGTTTTATTTATCTACTTAAAGGACCACTATAGTGCCAGGAAAACATACTCGCACTATAGTGCCCTGAGGGTGCCCCCACCCTCAGGGACCCCCTCCCGGCTCTGGAAAGGGGAAAGGGGTAAAAACTTACCTTTTTCCAGCGCTGGGCGGAGAGCTCTCTGCTTCCTCTCCTCCTCCGATCCGCCCCGCCGGCTGAATGCGCACGCGCAGCAAGAGCTGCGCGCGCATTCAGCCCGTCGCATAGGAAAGCATTTGCAATGCTTTCCTATGGACGCTTGCGTGCTCTCACTGTGAAAATCACAGTGAGAAGCACGCAAGCGCCTCTAGTGGCTGTCAATGAGACAGCCACTAGAGGATTAGGGGGAAGGCTTAATCCATTCATAATTATAGCAGTTTCTCTGAAACTGCTATAATTATGAAAAAATGGGTTAACCCTAGCTGGACCTGGCACCCAGACCACTTCATTAAGCTGAAGTGGTCTGGGTGCCTAGAGTGGTCCTTTAATACATTGTTTTTTTATTTGTTCCATTCTCTACAAAATTACAATTACTACAACACCAGTATTATAATAACTAGGGTGTATTGAAGGGAAGGAATGTTAAACTTTTGTATGTTTTTATTAATTAATTTATTTATGTATTCAATTATATAATTTCATTTAATTATATATTTATTTATTATTATTATTATTTTCTTGTGTGTTATATGAAAAACTTTAATAAAGAGATATATAAAAAAGAAATATTAAAACCTTTAAAAATACATATATATTTTTTCCCTCAGTTTTACATTTAATCATTTTCACACACCTGCGTATAAAGAAAACAGACTCCAAGTAGATTTACTAATTATGGAAACAACACAGAGAAAGGTGTGGGAATAGGTGGCGCTTATAAATATAATATAGAACAATATCAAAAAGCTGCTATAAAACACTCATGAGGGTACTCCAAAAACCACTCTCCACATGCAAAAAACAAACAAAAAAACCTCAAATGGGTCAGTGTAAACACCTTCCCACTATTGGTAAGAGTGTAGCGCTAATAGGTGTGTATTCACAGTGCTCAAGAATATAAATGTACACTTACCACTCAGGGTAGTATCAAAGAAGTAGACATATAAAGAGAAAAACACAGAAAGCATACATAGGGTAATAACGTAGAGCCTGTATTGAAGTGAGTATAGATATATACAGGTAAACTCACATTTATTAGAGCCTTTTATATGGATATAGGCTCTAAACACTTAAGTATCCGTGCCTTTAAGGTAGGCAGCGAGACCGTATAAATTCTGCTTGCTTTTTTTCTCTCTTTGCTTTTTTTCTCCTTTCTTTCCCTCCTTTCAATCAAGGTGAAGACTCCAAGAGAAGAGAAAAAACAAAACAGACTTCTGGGTGCAGATTGTTTAACTCTTAGCATGCAGTACAATATCTCTTTAAGGTGAAAAAGGAAAAAATGCTCACCTTTTTAAGAGCCTTTTAGTAACTGGCTCTAAGTATAAATAGCATATGTGTCTAATATAAAGGGTGACACTACCCTTAACCGGATCCAGAAATTCAAGGTAGAGGTAAGTATATTCAAACACAAAATTTATTATATAAAATAAAGTTAAAATATCGAATAATAATAAAAAAGTATAAATAAATACAATATGTGCCGAAGTCCTTCCTCTCCTGATCTACCAAGACGCGTTTCGCCTTCTCCGTTGGCTTTCTCAATTGGTATTCTGTTGATGTCCTGTTTTCCGGTTTTAAAAGAAGTTGTTTCTCCCGCCCTTCCTCTCTGCGTCCAATCGTTCATCCGATATCAAATGATCCTAGTTGCGGCTTCTAATTGCCGTAACGTCATTTCCGGTTCGCCGTCCAGAACTACATTTCCCAGAAGTCTCTTCTCTGTAGTTCTGGCGACGTTAAAAGTTCAGAGCTCACTCCACCTCAGCGGGTGTGAGATCGCTCATGAAGAAACAGGGGTGTATTTATGGGGATAGGAAGAGGGAAAAAAACATCATTTTACAGACTGGGATATATTAATCTTATATATACATTAATTATAATTCTGTAAACTGTAATCCAAAATAGGAGACATTAATAATGTTAGTTTAAATGTACTGTTATTTAATAATAGCTTTAATAAGTGCATATCTATTTCCTAACATAGTATATTCGGATGTATTTTAATATTTTGTCAATCTTAAAGAGATAGACGCATATATACACAAAAATATAATGTATGTGATAAAACTAGTTTTTTATACAGAAATATAATGTATATAAAGAAACTAGTTTTTTATATTTTACTTTTCTTTTTGTTCTTTATATTAGATAATTAAAAATATATAATAAAAAACATATAAAAAACATATACATATTTATAATAAAAATCTTCTCTCTTTTTATAAAAAATGGTATAACTCAAAATCGGCATTTAGGCCAAATGGAGTAAGAGTATTGAGATTGAAGATCCATTTCATCTCCGTTTTTCCCAATATTTTGATTTCATCATCTCCTCTCCAGCTTAAAATAACCCTTTGGATAGCAAAAAATTCTAACATACTTGGATCACTATTATGTACTGTTTTAAAGTGCAGAGATACATAATGCTTCTCATAGCCTTTCCTGATGTTTCTAGAAGAATTATTTACACAGGGAAAGGAAATGGAGATTTTAAATGATAATGAATATAAATATTTAAATATTAAAAAGCCTAGAATTCCAGTACTATACCACCTCCCTAAAATACATAAGGACCTCAACAACCCTCCAGGCAGGCCGATAGTCTCGGGGATAGATTCAATCTCTAGTAGACTATCGGAATACCTGGATCATTGTCTTCAACCGACAGTTCAGAGTACATCTAGCTATCTGAAGGATACCCTAAATGTTATTCAGATTTTGAAAGAAATACAATGGGAATCTCATTTCATCTTAGTCACGGCAGACGTAGGATCATTATATACCATCATCTCACATGAGAAAGGTATGGAGGCCGTGGATTTCTTTTTGAAACAAGCCCAAGTTTACCCAGAGGAACAGATAGCATTTATATTACAAGGGATTGATTTGATTCTCCGGAACAATTACTTCTGGTTTCAAAATGACTTCTACTTACAGAAGTGCGGTACCGCTATGGGAACAAGGTTCGCACCCAGCTATGCAAATCTTTTTATGGCATTTTGGGAACACAGTTTCATTTTTTCCAATGCCAGTTGGAGTGCGAACCTTGTTACCTATAAGCGGTACATTGACGATATATTTTTTATTTGGAGGGGGACGGAGGATGACCTGAAAGACTTCCTCTGTTTTCTGAATGACAATCAATGGGGAATAGTACTTACTACTGACTACAGCCTATTACAAGTTAATTTCTTGGATCTGACCATCTATGTGGAAAATGAATGTATTAAAACCAAGACCTATTTTAAAAGTGTAGATGTCAACAACTATATACATCTAAATAGTTGCCATTTCTCACCGTGGCTGAAGAACATTCCAAGGTCTCAATTCATGCGTATACGCAGAAATTGCACTGATGTTAGCAGTTTTCAAGAACAAGCCCATAGGGTTAAAAACCAATTTTTGGAAAAGGGTTACGACAATAAAATATTATCAAGCACTTTAAATGAAATAAAAATTCTGGACAGAGAATCTCTCTTAAAATATAAACAGAAAAAAGAAAAAGATAGTGAAGGAGTACCCTTTATTTGTAATTATAATCAAGAAGAGAAAAGAATAAGAAAAATAATTAACAGACACTGGCCAATTCTAAGAAGTGACCCTCTATTATATAATATACTGACAGAAAAACCACAGATTATATATAGGGGAGCACCCAATTTAAAACAAATATTAACTCATAATTACATAAAAGAGGAAAAATCTAATCCGTTCTTCCAAAAATCTGGGTTTTTTGGATGTGGCCAATGTCTGGCTTGCAGGAGTACTAACAGTAACAAAAGGCATGTTACGTCATTTATAGATCCTCAAAACAAAAAAGAATATAAAATTAAACAAATGATAACATGTTTTTCAAAGAAGGTAATTTATGTTCTCAAGTGTCCATGTCAATTATACTATGTGGGGAGAACCAAGCGTCCCCTCCACGTAAGAATAAATGAGCATGTTAGAAACATCAGGAAAGGCTATGAGAAGCATTATGTATCTCTGCACTTTAAAACAGTACATAATAGTGATCCAAGTATGTTAGAATTTTTTGCTATCCAAAGGGTTATTTTAAGCTGGAGAGGAGATGATGAAATCAAAATATTGGGAAAAACGGAGATGAAATGGATCTTCAATCTCAATACTCTTACTCCATTTGGCCTAAATGCCGATTTTGAGTTATACCATTTTTTATAAAAAGAGAGAAGATTTTTATTATAAATATGTATATGTTTTTTATATGTTTTTTATTATATATTTTTAATTATCTAATATAAAGAACAAAAAGAAAAGTAAAATATAAAAAACTAGTTTCTTTATATACATTATATTTCTGTATAAAAAACTAGTTTTATCACATACATTATATTTTTGTGTATATATGCGTCTATCTCTTACATCTGAATATACTATGTTAGGAAATAGATATGCACTTATTAAAGCTATTATTAAATAACAGTACATTTAAAATAACATTATTAATGTCTCCTATTTTGGATTACAGTTTACAGAATTATAATTAATGTATATATAAGACTAATATATCCCAGTCTGTAAAATGATGTTTTTTTCCCTCTTCCTATCCCCATAAATACACCCCTGTTTCTTCATGAGCGATCTCACACCCGCTGAGGTGGAGTGAGCTCTGAACTTTTAACGTCGCCAGAACTACAGAGAAGAGACTTCTGGGAAATTATACTTACCTCTACCTTGAATTTCTGGATCCGGTTAAGGGTAGTGTCACCCTTTATATTAGACACATATGCTATTTATACTTAGAGCCAGTTACTAAAAGGCTCTTAAAAAGGTGAGCATTTTTTCCTTTTTCACCTTAAAGAGATATTGTACTGCATGCTAAGAGTTAAACAATCTGCACCCAGAAGTCTGTTTTTGTTTTTTCTCTTCTCTTGGAGTCTTCACCTTGATTGAAAGGAGGGAAAGAAAGGAGGAAAAAAAAGCAAAGAGAGAAAAAAAGCAAGCAGAATTTATACGGTCTCGCTGCCTACCTTAAAGGCACGGATACTTAAGTGTTTAGAGCCTATATCCATATAAAAGGCTCTAATAAATGTGAGTCTACCTGTATATATCTATATTCACTTCAATACAGGCTCTACGTTATTACCCTATGTATGTTCTCTGTGTTTTTCTCTTTATATGTCTACTTCTTTGATACTACCCTGAGTGGTAAGTGTACATTTATATTCTTGAGCACTGTGAATACACACCTATTAGCGCTACACTCTTACCAATAGTGGGAAGGTGTTTACACTGACCCATTTGAGATTTACTAATTAGTTCAGCTGGTTAAACTGCCCAGTATGTCTAACATCTAAATTATTTTTTGGAATTTCTAATACAAATACTGCAAGGAGTGAATGACGGTTTTAAAGCTAAAAGTTTGTAAAAATTTGACAAACTGAGAATGCAACTTTGATAGTAATCACACAATCCAAAACCGCTACACAAACATAATTATTTGTAGAAAGTACATCCCACAGTCTATGTCACTAAGATCATTTTTACATATTTCATTCAATCATTTTGAGGTAAAATTAGTTAAGCTTTTGTGACCTAGGGTTGCCACCTGGCCAGTATTTTACTGGCACATCCAGTATTTGAGGCTGCCTGGCCAGGCCCAGTATTGCAAAATTACAGGCAATACAAATGTCATTATTTTTCTCTGATTGAAATTAGACAGCAACAGGGCCGGTGCAAGGATTCTTGCCGCCCTAGACAACAATCCATTTAGCCACTCCCTGCTTAAGTGAAAGCAGAAGCACCTGTAAGAAATGTAAAGAACGGAAACAGTCTGGGAGACATTTAGAGAAAGGATAGAGAGACTTTTGAGGTATTTAGAAAACGGAGACTGGGAGACGTTTTAGGAGAGAGACACAGTGAACAGACATGTAGGGAAAGAAAGAGACACAATGCCCAATACAGACAAACTCATCCAGTATATGAATCCATATACACACACTGCCTAATACATGCATCCATCCATACTGCCTATTACATACAATCAACCATACGCACACAGCCTAATACATAAATCCACACAGACTTCCCAACACATACATCCACTGCCCAATACGTAAATCCATACACACATAGTGCCTAGTGCCCAATTCATATATCCATACACACATACTGTCTAATATAAATCCATACACTTATACTGCCTAGTACATACATCAAAAAAAGAAGAAATAGATATAAAAGCGCTAAGAAGATAATGGGGGGGGGGGAGAATTTGGTAAAAAAAAAAACACCACCACCACCTAGAACAAGTACTGTAAAAATAGAATCAAGTGAACACTAAAGCTGTTAATCACCTGTGTGAACCCAAACACACATATACAAAAAATACAGAAATATACTTATAAAGGTGGAGCGCTAATGACTTCGGTAACACCCAGAGAATCTTAAAGGTTATTTCAGCCAAGAATCACATAGAAAAAATAAAAAGAGCAAATCATAGTGGAGTATGATTTTCACAAGTAAAGATTATGTTTATTTTGACAAATTCTAGACAAATAACACTCCTATCTGTACTTAAAACTAAGTAACAGTAGACACAAAACAGTACATTAATAAAAAGGTTACAATTAGCCTCTTACAAGAATATGATAGTGAGCTTTTGCAGTGCCAACTGCTACTCACAAAACGCTTGTGGTTCTCAAGGAACGCTCTGTATAGGATGCAGCCGGTAGATACACCAGGAGTCCTCCACGGATTGATGTAAAGTCCTGTGTAAACCGAGTCTGTGATCCGAGCGTCCCAGTGCTATTGAGATTCGCTGGTGTTCAAACTCTGCCCACTATGACAAGCGTCATTTCCGTAGTTGTCACCGCGTTTAGGCATTTCGCCGTAAATGGCTTCATCAGGACGTCAAGCGGTGATGTCATCTCGTCATGGGAATTCCGTTTAAGAAGCAACTCGCTCACAAACTATTGGGTGAGCGCGGCAGACCTAATTTGCATAATGCGGTTCACACATAGCGAGTCCACACAAGTCCATACATATAACCAAAAGATACATAAAAGACAACCGCTGTATGTATATTAGTTTACATCATAAAAACGGCAGAAACAATACATTTTCCTTATATGCACAAATCAATACAGAAGGATAAATAATAAAAAAATAATGAGAATTAGGTTCTAAATGCAAAACCTGTACATTTAGGGAAAGTGAAAAATACAATTAGTATTTGGTCATAGTTTTATTGCATCTTACGTCACAATTTAACCACGCCATAGTGCCCATTTAGACTCATACACAGAAGAACAGCGTGTCCATTTCAAATGACCACTAACCCTGTAATAAAGTGCAAAAGTTGCAAACTGCAGAAAATCAAAGTGCAACAAGCAATTTAAAGTGCTACACAAGAAAAAAAATTAAATAAAAATCTGACCAATAAAAAACCTTTAAAGACTACAGAAAAAATATATATCTAAAAAGGTAAAAATACTGAAGAATAAAAATTGAGATACAGACAAATCGAGGAGTGAAGAGTTACAATTAAAGGGATCAGTGGCTTTCAAAGTTTGCCCATATAGAGACAAATTGATGTAACAGAATGTCTGAAGGGAACAGATACATCAGCCTTGAAATTACTATGCCATGTGATAAACTCAGGAATATACAGTACAGAGACAAAATATTTCACGTATTCAGACTCACTTTTGCCACCAGAAGCCATAACAACAGATGTCTATATGGATGCATCTTATGCGTGGAACTGCAGATTCAGTGGAGAATAGAGACCAGCTTAAACTCAACAATGAGGACATATCTTTAGATGTTAAACAGATGTCTTCCCAAAAATGTATATATGTGAGGAAAAAAACACACCCCCTTTGTCTTACTTTCAGATTGGTGATGTCCTGTGATAAGCTACATGTATCAACTGGTTTAGGTGCCATTTAAACCATTGCATTGTCTGCATTGTCTGCAACACCTTTTTTTTTTTTTTTTTTTTGGACAATGAGACAAAGCTCTGTTCGTTTTCACTTGTGTAATGGGGGTAACACTATAGTCATGTGACTAGAGAAGAAATTGGAGACTTGGTAAGAGCTGTTGTACTGGTAGTGAAAGAGTTACAAAGTTAGGTACTTTCTCTTACTAATGTTAAGCTAAATACTCAGGTAAGAAAGCATAACAGTGACAGATACAGTACCATATAAGGATGAACTGCCTAGCAACAATGGGTTCATTACCTTGTGAAAGTAGTGGGAATCAAAGACTCAGTTCACAAACTGTACTCATAATCTTTAGGTAGCCTTGCTCAGGAATTGTCATGCTGAATGTACAGGAACGCTGCTCAATTATGTTGTGAAGTGCAGAGAAATGTGTTTCCATTTTTAGAGACTAATTTTATACTTTGGCATACGTCGCTCAATAGAAACTAAGAAAATGTGAAATTATCACAAATTTTTTAAAACTTTTTTACCTTTAGTTGTTAAATTATAAGCGCATTGTAAATATAGTAACAAGCAAACTATGAGCCATTTCTTTTGGAAATGTATTTGTGTATGTTTTTAGGTTCCATACATACATGCACACATACATACATACATATATATATATATATATATATATATATATATACATACATACAAATAGACAAATGCATAGATGCTCAGTCACATGGACCTTTTCCTGCCTTACCCAGAACTAGGGCAATATTTAAACAAAACCCCTCTCCCTCTCTGTGACAATGGCTCCCCAAGTCTAAATCCACCATCCCCCACACCCCAAAAATGAAATGATCTCACCTAACCCCTCTCTCTAATAAGTAGTAGATGTACTAATTGATAGTTTGGTATGTCCATTGATGTGTTGCTTGAACATGACAAATACAAACTGTAATGACCCAATCTAACTATAAAAAAAATGAAAAAAGCAATAATATGGTATTATTTAAAAGTTGCACTGCTGAAGGCAACAGAAAATTGCATTAGGCTTGTCAGTAAAAGCAAAAAAATTCAAGAAACCACTGTGGTACTCAGCAGATGTGGGCAAAATAGTAAAAAACAAAAAGTTAGCATTTAATTATTATAAAAAACCCAGAGTGAGGAAGATAGAATGATCTATAAGATTAGGCAGAAAGAGGCTAAGCAAGGTAGAAGAGCTTCCAAATCACACACAGAAGAGAAAATAGCACAGTCAGTAAAAAAGGGGGATAAAACATTTTTTAGATACATAAATGAGAAAAGGAACGTAAAACAAAGATTAGTTAGATTAAAAACAAAAGAAGGAAGATATGCAGAAGAGGATAAAGGTCTAGCTGGCTGCCTCAATTATTATTTTTGTTTGGTATTTACAGATGAAAATGAAGGAAAGGGGCCTAAATTAGGAAAAAGGACAAATGAGTAATTTGTTACATATGAGTTTACAGAGGAAGAGGTTCTATTTCAACCGTCAAAAGTAAAGACAAATAAGTCAATGGGACCTGATGGAATACACCCAAAGTTATTAAAAGAGCTTAGTGGTGTACTAGCAAAACCATTAACAGATTTTTTTAACCAATTATTGTTAACTGGAGTAGTCCCAGAAGATTGGAAGTGAGCGAATGTTGTGCCTATTCACAAGAAAGGTAGTAGGGAGGAGTCGGGCAACCGTAGGCCAGTAAGCCTTACTTCAGTAGTGGGGAAAGTAACGGAAACCATGTTAAAGGATCGGATTGTTGAACATCTAAAAACACATGGATTTCAAGATCAGAGACAACATGGGTAGATCAGGGTGGTGCAGCAGACATTGCTTACCTAGATTTCAGTAAGGCTTTTGACACTGTTGCACATAGAAGGCTTATCAATAAACTGCAATCTTTAAGTTTGGATTCCAATATTGTTGAATGGGTAAGGCATTGGCTGAGTGACAGGCAACAGAGGGTTGTAGTCAATGGAGAATATTCGAAGCATGGGCTTGTCACCAGTGGGGTACCTCAAGGATCTGTACTTGGACCCATTCTCTTTAATATTTTTATTAGTGATATTGCAGAAGGTCTTGATGGTAAGGTATGTCTTTTTGCTGATGATACTAAGATATGTAACAGGGTTGATGTTCCAGGAGGGATAAGCCAAATGGCAAATGATTTGGGTAAACTAGAAAAATGGTCAGAGTTGTGGCAACTGACATTTAATATGGATAAGTGCAAGATAATGCATCTTGGAAGTAAAATCCCAAGGGCAGAGTACAGAATATTTGATAGAGTCCTAACCTCAACATCTGAGGAAAGGGATTTAGGAGTGATTATTTCTGATGACTTAAAGGTAGGCAGACAATGTAATAGAGTAGCAGGAAATGCTAGCAGACTGCTTGGTTGTATAGGGAGGTATTAGCAATAGAAAGAGGGAAGTGCTCATTCCATTGTACAGAATACTGGTGAGACCTCACTTGGAGTATTGTACACAGTACTGGAGACCGTATCTCCAAAAGGATATTGATACTTTAGAGAGAGTTCAGAGAAGGGCTACTAAACTGGTTCATGGATTGCAGGATAAAACTTACCAGGAAAGGTTAAAGGAACTTAACATGTATAGCTTGGAGGAAAGACGAGACAGGGGGGATATGATAGAAACATTTAAATACATAAAGGGAATCAACACAGTAAAGGAGGAGACTATATTTAAAAGAAAAAAAACTACCACAAAAAAGAGAACATAGTCTTAAATTAGAGGGGCAAAGGTTTAAAAATAATATCCGGAAGTATTACTTTACTGAGAGGGCAGTGGATGCATGGAATAGCCTTCCAGCTTAAGTGGTAGGGGTTAACACAGTAAAGGAGTTTAAGCATGCGTGGGATAGGCATAAGGCTATCCTAACTATGAGATAAGGCCAGGGACTAATGAAAGTATTTAAACAAAATTGGGCAGACTAGATGGGTCGAATGGTTCTTATCTGCCATCACATTTTATGTTTCTATGTAATTAAAAAAATAGTATATATTTATTTAAAATAGGTTGGCTATCGTTTCAATGCAATAGGATAAATTTTGTGAAACATTATTCTATATATAGAATAAAATATAATCCTCACATTATATACTTGGTTCAAACTTTTTAAGGCATCAGATTAGCTACAGAGGACACCATTAAAGTCTATGTGGATTGTTGTGGATAAACAGTATTGAGTCATTTGGGAAGCTTGTTAAATTAAGATCTTAGAATGTTGTTTTTTTACTGAAAGTGAACCATTGGGTTCATGTGGTTAGCATATAGGCTTTTTAAGAGGGACTCAGATTTCCTTGCTAAAACAACAACTTTGTGTTTAGATCCCTGCACAGATAAATATAAAATTTAAAATAATGCAAATTTTCACAATTTTTATTTTTCATTTATTCATTTATCCTTTATATAAATAGTGTGGGATAATAAAGCTCTGTACAGTGTACAGTGTGTACGTTTCCTTCATAAAAGGGTCTGAAGTTTTAGTATAAAAGCAAGACTACAGTTTTTGTGATATATACTAGGTGTGACAAAAATAGATAAATAAAAATGGTCGAACCCTGCTTATAGCTATTTTCTAGAATTCTGTTTATATAACTTGCATTCCAGTTTACTAAAATGGCAACATAATATACAAATAATATTCAGTAAGTACACATAAATCAGATATTTCTTCAAGCAATGCATTTTAAATTTTTTATAGCAATCTCTGTGATTCTAAGAGCGTACGATGGAAATAAGAGAACTCATTGCATTCTCTTCCTCCTTGCCTATAGGACTGGATTCATTTTTTAAGTTTATTTTAATGTTTAAAAGGAATGGGGGCGGCAAATTTCAGGACATAAATTATTAAATTGGTGGAATGGGTTCCTGGTAGAGATATGTGTTCCTCTATAATGTGGCGATCATTACAAGGATATAAAATACAGAAGTGAGGCTCTAGGAGTGAATTTTTATTTTGAAAGCAAATTAAAGTAAAAAAATATGTGTATATGATTTTGGTAGTGAAGATGTTAAATTATATATGCGTATTCTGCTTTGTATTCTGTAGGTCTCCATTAACACTTGCATTGGATCCCTTTATGATACAGACACAAATTGCGTTTGGAGTCCTATTCCCCATTCAAAGTGCAGCTAAGCCCAAAATCTTGTCACTCTGCCTGGCCTAATACACCTGTCTCTCTTGTCAGTCCCCTGCTGCAAAATGTTGCTAGTGCTGGGAAATTAGAGCTGTAAAAATGGAATTAGCTGGACTTGTACTAGAATGCAACATCTAATGGACTTCATGCAAATATTTTGTGGTTGGAATTCTAGCCACAATATAATGGCAGCAGCTGTAGCAACGTATTTACGATGTATTGTTAATTGACAACAGAAGTGACTCATCTTACATAACGGGCCACACACTTTACCATATATGTATCTAAAGAAAAATGCATGCAGTATATTTAAAGGAACACTTTGACGATCATAACCACTACAGCATACTGTGTTTCCCCTTACAATCATGTGATCCTAGTGTTGAGCCTACTATGCCCACCAAAAAGATGGCCCCCGGAATCGTACACGGCAACTGGAAAAGCAGCCTCTTGGTCTAAACGTAGAGAATAATCTCCCAGTGCTTAGCCCAATACTTCCTCTGATTACTATTGAAAATGACAATAATTTTTTTATCATGCTAACCTATATTGTGCTTTTCAGATCATATAATACAGTTTTGGAACATTGTGTAGAAAGCCACGATTGGACCATCGTGTAGGAAGCCATAATTAGACCATTGTGTAAGAAGCCACGATTGGACCAATGTGGGAAGCGATGATTGGATCATCGCATAGCAGGCCATGATTGGGACTGAGCAGTATTTGTGTGTTTGAAAGTAAGCATGTTTTTTCATGGAGTATGTGTGAGTGAATGTAGGGGTGTGTTTGCATGTAATGTTGGCATTTTAATGCAGACATGCATTTTTGTGTAGTGTGGTTTTTGAATATGTGGTGTGTTTTTATATAGTAGTGTTGACATTTGGATGCAGGGGTGTATTTGTGTGTAGTGTTGGCGATTTGATGACATGTATGCACATATAGACATATACTCACATTTACACACTGGCACACATGCAGATAAATATACACACACTGGCACATACAGATACACAGACACATAGGTACACACATGCAGATACATAGAAACACAGTCATACACAGAGACAGACAAACACTGACACATAGAAATAAAAATACATATAGATACAAACACACACACATACAGACACACACTGACACACCTACAGACACACAGATAGAGAGGCACAGACACACACATACAGATACACAGACACATAGATACAAACACTGTCACACAGATACAAACACAGATACAAACATACAGATAAACATATACAGACACACATACAGATACACAGACATATAGATAGACAGACACACAGGTATAAGTGTGTATGTGTGTGTGTGTGTGTAGTGTAGGCAGTGTGTGTGTTTCTGTAGTGTATGCAGTGTGTGTGTATAATGTAGGCAGTGTGTGTGTGTTTCTGTAGTGTATGCAGTGTGTGTGTATAATGTAGGCAGTGTGTGTGTGTTTCTGTAGTGTATGCAGTGTGTGTGTTTCTGTAGTGTATGCAGTGTGTGTGTTTCTGTAGTGTATGCAGTGTGTGTGTATAATGTAGGCAGTGTGTGTGTTTCTGTAGTGTATGCAGTGTGTGTGTATAATGTAGGCAGTGTGTGTGTTTCTGTAGTGTATGCAGTGTGTGTGTGCTGTGTGGGATAAGTGCAGGGAGGGGAAGGGGACACTACATTCCCTGGTGGTCCGGTGGCACAGCATAGTTGTCCAGTTAAGGGGGCCCAGGAATCTCCACGTTCATTTCATATCCAGCAGCAGGTCCTCGATCCGCGAGAGCATTGCTGCGGGTTGCCATCTCTCGCAGATCGCAGATAAACGGCCCGGTCCCTTTACATAATATGCCCCATGCACCCCCCTAGTGAGTGGCACCCAGGGCGGACCACCCCCTGCACCCCACCCTCCCCCTTAGTACACCACTGGGAACATTTATTTGGTTTCCATAGTGATTTCACAATTTTGTTCCCTAGTTTCTCACTTGAGTATTGGGTGCTGGGACACACAACATACAACATTTTTTCACTGGGCTCTTACTTTTCTCTTTAATTACTTTTTCTTCTACCATGTGAAATTAACTGATTATCATGTGGATTGTCATCCCCAGGAGTCGCTCAGCTAGAGGTTGCCAATTCTGATGAATTTGCAAATTCAATAAAAATGTATTATAAAAAATCCTTTATGCTTTTGTTTTTCTATGTATGTGCTCTGTGTGAGGTTTTTGTTCATATAATTCTATATATATATTTCTGCAAATAAATAATTACTACCTGTTTCTTTCATGTGCCTAATTTAAAAACATGCATGAACAAAGAAATGAACAGAAATGTGTCAGCTCAAGGAATTCAGTATATACTGGAAATAACCAGCTGCAAAAATTGTGAGTAATCCTGGAGGATCTATTTACTAAACTGAGATCTGAGCTGGACAAATGACGTGAGAATATTTGCTTAAACCAGCAATCTTTGTCTTACTTGGCTGCATTGGAGACTTATTCCAGCCTGGATACTGAGGAAGATATTTTACAAATTGCCATACTATATTGCTCATTGAATAGAATCCCCAAAAAATAAATTTTATCTTATTTGCTGGTACATGGCTACCTTCGTCTCAATCTATTTTTATTTTCACTGTGTGTTCTAGTTAGTTTTCATAAAACGCATAACAAAAGATGAGGACAACTTTTCCTTTTGTATAACAGTCAAGTTGACAAAACTTGATAATAGGTGGCGTTTAATCCCTTAACAACGTTAGAGCATTCTGTTAAATCATGACAATGCTGAGCTTTAACATCATTAGAACATCCTAACGTTCTGGTGTGAACAAAGTTAAATCCCTGCTTACACCACGGAAACCCAGATATGAATCGCTATCTAGAGCTTCCCTTTGTCACCTGGCCCCAGACTGACCAATGGGCTTTATCAATTGATAGCTAGGGCTAATCTCTATCAGCTGCGGCCATATCTAAAAGCCGCAGACTGACCTGTGAACTGTATGCAGCACTCAAAGTGATATATTTTAGATCCTCTGTTGCACGGTGTATCACTGTTCTTTTAAAAAAGTGAAGGCTCGGCATTGCACCTTGAATGTCTGTGAACTACATAACCTTGGATGCTCAGCCTGATGGTAAGCCATCAATATCATAGGAACATAGTGACACCAACACAGAAAAGGTAGCAAAGTCTGAGCAAATATTATTTTGTACAGTTCATAGCAATATGTCATTCTGGACAATTCTCTGACAACAAAAAATACATGTGGATCCCAACCAAAGATATTTCTCTGGGGTAAGCCATATCTAGTTACACCACTAATTCAGACTAAAAACACCGTATTTAATGAGCTATTAAGGAGGTATGAGTAGTACTTTTAGAGATGTGGAAGATGAAGGATGAGAATCCAAGGTTAATCCAGGTTGCATAGAAGTAGAGTCATGGTGTGAGGTCAAAGACATTCCATTACTGGAATGTCCAAAAGGCAGCAAAGGGATGATAGTGTCATGTTTAACCATGTATACATATGTACACCAGATACCAGTGCATTATATGAAAAAATATATATATTAAACCTTGAGTACTCATAGGACATTGTCCTCATTCTAGGGTACAGACGTCATGAAAGTGAATTGTAAAAGATGTGTAAAATATGTAAAAGTGTTCATCGCACGTTACCTCCTCCAGTACAGTTTCTACAATATCTCTGGTTCCCTAGGACAGTATCAGTGGGTTTGGCAAACAGTAGAGTAATTATAATGTTTTTCATCTGTTTTTATATTGTTATAAAGTTTAACTATTTATGCTATATTCTGATTTTTTTTCCATTTTCTATTCTATATGCTATGTGTGCCTGAAAGCTACAGCAACAAATCTTACTCATTAAGTTTTAGATCTCTTTGGTTATATAAGTCTTGATGTATTTTGTTTAGACACTTGGTAGATATGATTACCAATATGGATACCGCACTCTCCTGGATCACAGGGTGCAACCGGGCCTGAGGTTGGTTGAAAACATTGTTTTGATTCTACTCCAATAAATCTGCTCACTGGATTGGACTTGAGTGCCTGGAGCCCTGGACCATCATTACTTTTTGGCAAATCAGTTGGTGGATATGGTCTTAAAATGTATACTCTTCATTTTTTTTTTCCTAATTAACAATTCATATTGATTTTCAAAGGAAAATAAAAAGAAATAACAAAAATAAAACAATAAAAGTTAATTTTTTTTATTTAACATTCTGATAAAATTTAAAGATATGAGCTCAGTGCAGCTAATATTCCTTCCATGAACATTTTATTGTCACATTGCAGCTCCATGTCTTGTCCATTTCTCTTGAGCAAGTTCTTACTAGTTTATTTCCATATAAGCAGAAAAAAAGTTTAGCAGGCAGCAAGTTTAAATACTGTTTTGTGTGCAGAATTCTTCACTTAAATATCAGATACGTCTCAGTGAGGACAAAATTTCAATTATAAGGTATGAACTCATACAACTCATCTATAAGCAACTTGTGAGGTTTGAAACCCAAGATACCTAGTCCCCACACAATGATATCTCTTTTCTCAGAGAAAAGCTTTTGAAATTACATTAAGAGTGTCAGCTGATCATTCTCAGTCAATGAGCTAAGCTCTGCACTGCCAGTTCAAAATGATTTGACTACTTAGATGGAAGAAGGGGCCAAGAGCACTCCCAGTGTAACCAGTACATCCAGCACGCGGTGAGGCTAGTTGAGGCGATTATCATTATTGCCATTTATATAGCGATCAACGGAATGTCCAGGGGAAAATGTACCTGAACCTAGCTTATAGATTGTTATCTGCAGTAGTGATGGTAATTGACATCAGAGGAGAGAGGAATAACATTAGACAAAAGAAAAGAAAGAAAAAAAAAAAGAGATAGGATACAGCTTTGTAGGATTAATATAATTGTATTAAGAGCAATCAGCTAACCAGGTTGGCCCAGTTTTATTGTGCAAAGTTTTAAAGGAGTCATATGAAATGGCAGTTATCCAGTCTATTTTAATGGCCTCTTTTTTTTTGGACAACAACCGTTATAGTGGTATGTAAAGTCAGTGAATACCATATACCGCAGCAACTGTCCATCTAATCTAGTGAATAGAGCTATTTTATCAATGAATTTATTTTTGCTTCCTGTAAAAAGGATTTCTAGGTTTTTGTAATAAGAGAAGCCATGGATTTACAGCATACCAACCAAGTCTCCCTATTTAGGAGGAACAGTCCCTATTTGTCCCCAAATCCATCTATCTTATGTTTCTATCTTAATTTCCCTTTTTTCTAGAAGCTCCATATTGTTGGTGTATCTGAGTGTATAACAGAAATCCATCACAATAATACTCACAGTAATGTGTCTTTAAACCATAATAAATGTGTTTAGAAATCACTGTGTAAACCAGATACATTGTACTTTTTCAAAATTACATTTTAGTTGCTTAGATTCTTATTAGTAAGTCAACTAAAAATCTCAGAATAGTCCCATCCCTGAATGTACTCCAACTCACACCCCTAAAATAAAAGTGTCTCTCTTTGTCAATTTGAAAATCCCCTCCATCTCAGTGTCAGTTTGGTACAGACAATAAAGTGTGAATAATGGAGTATTTTAATAAAGTGATAATTTAAACACAATTAAAATTGTATTTAAAATGTAAGGTCCAAATAGATAAACTGAACACAATTCTCTAGGTCAGTTATGCTTTTAGTTTGTCTACTCTGGCCTTAAATTTGAATTCTTACTTTAGTAAATAAATAATCCTGATATTAGAGAACTGAAAACAGAGCTGATTTGGTTAAATCTTCCAAGGCAGCTATTTATATCCTACAATTTTAATTGCAATTCATTTTGAATTCTCACTTTAATGAATAACTGTAGCTTATCTGGAACCAGCTATATTACAATATGAGCTTCGCTACAATTCGATTCTACCTTTAACTACTGACAAAAAAAAAATTCATGGATAAATTAGAAAAAAATAAAAAATAAAAAGGCAAAGGAATCGCAGATGTCATTATTTAAGGTATTGCTTAGCGGGAAGATGGAATACTGAAATAAAATGAAAATATAAGGATCACATGAATGTGTTTCATTTGCACCTGTTGTGTAATCTCTTGTTCCTACAAAACGTGAGTAACGGGCTGCAGGGCAGGTGCAGACGGGATAATGAACTGAGATATGAGATAGTTTGCAAAGATGCATGTGACGATATGTGTGATCAGATTCTCTAGCCACAAAACAAGAATAGCATCACAGTGCTGAGGGACTTGTGTGATATCTAACCAGCCAGACTTCAATCCACAGGTAGGGAACTGGACATTCTAATTCCCTTTGGACACATTCCAGAAGGCAGACCACAGAGTGCTTTAAGAGATGTCCACCGTATAGTGCCAACAAATGGCGTGCACACAATACTCTAACATTTCAGTCTAAACCATAACGTCTGGGGCTAGACACCTTAAAAATATACATGTCCCTCTTCACACCTGTTTAAACATAAGCATCTACATTGTACACACAATTGCTAGCTCTTGTGCGTTTAATCCCCTGTCTCAGACACATAAATGTATATTTAATTAAACTAATTCCAACAGGATTCTGGGCAGTAATCCAAAATCTGCTCTTTTAAGCAAAGACTTTGAACAAGCACGTGTTGTTCGCTGGGCTCTCACTGTGAAGCTGCTCATTGATGAGAAATGAGAGGCATCGTTTCTGCTTAATTGCTTAAAAGGCCAGGACCATGGTAAAACACAAAAGTAACAAGGATGCACCCAGTAAACAGTGAATATTGTGGTGGAATGCAATACTGAAGGAGAAAGCACTCCGTAGTCAATGTGCACTAGACATGTGCAGAAAGAAAAATTAGGCAGAATTAAAAACAAAAATTAGGGGGAAATTTAGTTAATTTCGCCGCTTGGCTCAGGAAGGCAATTCAGACAGCTAAACAGCAGGAAAAATGATGACTAAATGCTGAAATGCAAAAATGTCTACAATGTTGCATGTCCTAATAGCAATGAAGTATCAGGCAATTTTGAAATGGCAATTCTGAATTGCCAAAATTAGATTATTAAATATCTCATTTTAAAATAGAGGTCACCCCTTCCACATATCCAGTCTCTTTCATCACTGATCATCCTTCAGTGTGATGTAAAAGCCATTCCCCTTTAAGTTTATAACAAATGCGTCTTCACAGGTAACCGGAATTGCAAGACAGTCAAGCTGTACAAAACCACTACGACAAAAGAAGTGAAAGCATCAGCAGGACTAATTGAAATTAAATTTTTTTGTTGTTTATTATTTTTTGAGGTGGGTGAACAAGGGGATAACCACCATCAACACAATTTTGAATACTTTCATCTACAAAGATTTGCCACACTCAGTGCTGGAACGGTGCACTTGTGCAGTAAACTGCCACACACTGTATATCTTACTGAGGGAATAAGCTTACAATTGGTAAAGTGCAAGCAGTGGCACAGAAGCACATTGCAAATCAATTAATCTGCCTCTTACTGGAAGTAGAATAAAAAATAAATCACAAATTAGTAAAAAATAAAAAATGTTAACAGTGAATGTGTCTGTGGCACTGACAGTAGCAGCTAGGCAGGAGGAATTTTTAATTACTGGACGATGAGGACTGTGACTGTTTCTTTCCAACTTGCCTCTGTTGAGTACTGGCACAATCTTCACCACGCCCCCTCCCCCCTGCTCTTCCCAAGTGTGGTAGTAGTAGTGGAGGAGGTAGCCCTGCTGGTTGGTTGTGACAATGGCATAGAATCAGATACAGCACTGGTGGACTTGCTGCCTGCCCTAGTACTTTATTGTTCAGCTTCTTCCATCAGTAATACAGACTTGTGGTATCTTTGTAGCTGTTGCTTCATACTGGAACTAGAGAGATGATCATTCACTCGCTCCCTACTCACATTCACAATTTGCACTTTGCAAGTTTGCCTTCTTGCAGGCACTCAAACTTTACTTCATTGGCATGATACAATAGACCCCACAATAGGCCTTGTGGCTGATGATGATGCAGGTGGGTTTGCATCTGTGGCAGTGGAACCTTCCACAACACTAACCTGTACACTAGCACTTGGTTAATTAATGCTAATGGGAATGTCTATAAGGCTGGTAAAGATGATGTTGATATTATTGGTGGTGGTAGAGGTGGTGTTGGTGATGGTGATGGTAGCATTGTCAGTGGGTAAGTGACTTGTACCAGTAGTAGCAAGTGCAGCTGTTGGCACAACTGTCTCTATTGGAGAAAGGGATTTTAAAGAAGATACAGATGGAAATGGAGATGGTGGTGAAAATGCAGAAGGTGAGTGCACACTAGTTACCTGAGAAAATACCAGACTGCTGTCTGCCCTCTTTACACTCTCATCATCTAATTTCTCTGGCTCATCAAACTCATAGTCAAGCAGCTTCTGGGCCAGGGGTAAGAGTGCTATGTCTGCATTGGTGCGGGAACCAGAATTCTCATCACTGGATTCAGCACCACTAACAACAACAACAGGCACTGGGGGCACTTCTTTACAAAAGAATGTCTCTGATGACCCCCACAAAGTAGACTTTGCTTCGCTCTCCCTTATTTGCTACTTGGAAGACACCAAGATGATATAATGTTTGAACATGCTGTTGTATAAGAGTTGCAATGCCAGTAGAACCAGCAGTTTAAGCTGTTGCAAGATGAACAGGATGGGAAAAAACAATTGCCAACTGGGTGCTCATTTGGACATAATGGACATGGGACTAATCCCACTACCTGAGGCTGAAGGCTACAAACAGTGGTGATGGCAGCGGTAATGGTGGAGGCAGCAGTGGGGGAGATGTCATCAGTCCTCATGGCCGAGGTAATCAAACTCTGAGAAGCCGTGGCACTACCCTACCCTTACACTTTCTCAATTTAGTCTTGGGATTAACACACGGCATTGGGGTGAGTTTTTATTGGGGGGGGGGTGTTTTTTTTAGTGTGGGTTTGTTTTTCTTATTACATTAAATTAAATATTTGAATGATTGTGTTTTGTGTAAACTAATTAACACAGTTTTCATCAGCAAAAAATAGGATTAATGCATAGTGGATTTATTACTGTAATATTACTGTAACATTATTGTGTTTGCCATTAAGAAACACTGCACAGTGCTCGTCCACTTGCACAGCACTCCTTGGACTGAATACACTCGGGGGGGGGGATTTTGTTTTTCTCCAAACAGTTAAGAAAAAAACATTTTAGAACTGTCTATTGGTAACTTATTCTCACACTATGAACAATGACAAAATGGGAATCTCATATCTCCCATTCAAAGTTGTTTCAAGTGCCTCAGGCTATCTAGCTAGATACAGCAGCATTTTAAACCTAGTCTCACACAAGAATCAATCACCAGGGCTAGGCAAGCAGAACTTTTTCACTGAACAACAGAGAGCAGGTAAGTCAGACAAGCCAAAATCAGGGCAGGCAATGATCAAGCATGGTCAGAAAATTAAGCAGGGCCAGGAAAATAAATAGCAGGAATACAATAATGCAAGTGTAAGTCAGAACAAGCACAAATCTACACAAGCAAGGACCTTACAAAGCATTAGGTCTAATGCAGGGATAGGCAACTTTTAGCACTCCAGATGTTGTGGACTACATCTCCCCTGATGCTTTGCCATCATTATGGCTGTAATAAAATTAAAGGGACACTGTAGGCACCCAGACCACTTCAGCTCATTGGGTGATGTGTCCCTTTTGCACTTAGTGCTGCAATGTAAACATTGCAGTTCCAGAGAACTGCAGTGTTTACATTGCAGCTCTAAGTCTGCCCTCAGTAGTTGTCTACCAGGCAGCCACTAGAAAACTTCCGGAATTGTAACAGACTTTTGGTCCATATCTGATGCTGGACATCCTCACGCTCTGCATGAGGACCTCCAGGGTCAGAGTTTTTCTCCATAGAACGGGCGGAGCCTAACCCAGCACCGAGGGACAACGACGCTTGTTTCAGGTAAGTGACTGAAGTGGGGGTCCGAGGAAGGGGGGCACTGTAGGGACCTATAGTGCCTGGAAAACAACTATGTTTTCCTGGCAATATAGGATCCCTTTAAGAGAGATGTAGTCCACAGCATCTGGAGTGCCAAAGTTGCCAAATACCACCATAAAGACGTGACATGCTGCATCAAACCTTGGCTCTGTAAACAAATTACCTACATCAATAAAGGATACTAGTGTTGAGCATTTGGCGTCAAACATGCTAAAAGTGCAAAGATGATGACATTCTAAAACACTTTGACAAATTTCATTGGGACAGCACCAAGGTAGTCCTGTCACCATAGCCACTACACATTTTCCATACAAAAAGATATGGACATACGAGCTAAAACCTCCATGGATTATCACTGGAAATGCATGTATATTATGTACCAGGTCCATTTCTCAGGAAATATAAACAAAAATTGAAATGTACTTTACACATTAAATTACTTGTGAACATAAATAACATATATAGTTCATGCCACAGGAGTGCAGTATAAGAAAGTATGTAATATGCAAGGATTGTAAAAAGTTCTAAATCATGCTGCTGGTTTCTACTCTGATCTCTTGGCATTTTAACTAAAGATTTTTGTGCGTCAAATGTATTTTGTGTCAATATGTGTGATTTCCCGCTGCTACCGGAGCTTCTGGTTGAATGCTGGATCTGAAGTTTCACATTACATGCTCTAAAATCTTGCACCCAAAATTAGGCTTGAGAGCAAATTGTACAAAGTAGAATGAATTGAAACCCAATGTACAGTGACAGCCAGATCACCAGAAGTAATCTAGAAATGAACTAGAAATGTTATGGGAATAATCAGCAGCAATAACAGAGTTAGAATGGAAATAAAACAGAGGTGTGTCTGGAAGCTAAAAACCAGAGCAGCACAGAAAATTCTTAAACCATAAACCAAACATATGTCTTTTTGTAACAGCTAAAGTGTGAATGATAACCTCGGGAACTCTGCAGTCTTATTGGTAACATCAACCAGAGCAGAGTGTGATCTTCATAAATCTGAAGCCTATCAAACAAAGATAAACAACATTTATTGAAAACTACAAGATTATTGAACTGGGGTGAAAGACATAGTAACAGAAAAATATGTTCGTTTTGCCAAAAATGTAACTGTGAACTGAGAAGTATAGAACAACAGCTTTAGAGATTTCCTCATTCAGCTCGGTATCATATACCTTATGTTGCCTTCCATGGGGCTAACCTTTGGCATGTAGGGCCCCTGCAACATAGCCCATCTTGCCTTATACCTCCTTGTCACAATTATATTGCTCAGATTGAAAAAAAAGAGCAATCTGAGTGTATAGGTGTGTAGGGAGGACAGCTACATTTGATGTTTATTAAAGGGACATGCTAAGCACCAGAACCCATATTGCTTAATGTAGTGGTTATAGTTAATGTAGACTACCCTGGTAAACTGAGAAAAGTCCAAGTATATAATGCTTCCTAAGGCCATCTGTCCCCTAGGCATCAATCATCTTTTTTTCCCATTGATCACTTCTTTTTCTGTTGCCATGTTTGGAATTCAGAATCATGAGTCAAAAAGAATATGCTCTGGCATTGTGCATTTTGTATGTTTTGTGATTTGGCTACGTTTTAGCTTGGAGCTCATGAATTTGAAAGATTACCCCATCAGCCAAAATTCGGATGAATTGCAGTTTATAATGAAACTACTTTCCAAGTTTAAAGGACCACTATAGTGCCAGGAAAACAAACTCCTGGCAATATAAGGTCTTTAGGTCCCCCCCACCCTCAGGGTCCCACTCCCGCTGGATACTAGGGGGCTGAAGGGGTTAATCTCTTACCTTTCTCCAGCGCCGGGCTCCCTCGGTGCTGGGACACTCTCCTCCCTCTTCCGACATCATCCGCCAAATGCGCATGCACGGCAAGAGCCGTGCGCGCATTCAATCAGTCCATAGGAAAGCATTTCTTAATGCTTTCCTATGGATGTCAGCGTCTTCTCACTATGATTTTCACAGTGAGAAGCGCGGAAGCACCTCTAGCAGCTGTCAATGAGACAGCCACTAGAGGATGGATTAACCCTAATGTAAACATAGAAGTTTCTCTGAAACTGCTATGTTTACAGCTGCAGGGTTAAACCTAGATGGACCTGGCACCCAGACCGCTGCATTGAGCTGAAGTGGTCTGGGTGCCTATAGTGGTCCTTTAATCATTACTGCTAACCCCTCAGATGAAGACAATCAACCTTATCTATTGAACATTTTACACTCTATACTCTGTTTGAATTAATTCTTTCTACCTGCCTTTGGATCATTCAAAACAGAGACATGGATGGGGTGATGAAGTGAAAGACAGATAGAGGGTGGAGTGAGAGGCAAGTGGACATGGTTGATACAGACACAAGTGGAAGTGTAAACACAAACAATAGTGAGGTGGAGAGTCAAGTGGGGTTGGCTAAAACTAGATAAAAATTTGCAGTGGATGAGGAGAGGCAAAACTCCTGCACTCAACACACATTCATCTCTACATTGTACACAAACATACGGTCAATCATTCCACATAAATACAGCACTGCATTTACACACACAATCACACTCTAAAGCAGGCTTCCCCAAAGCCCGGCCCTCCAGATGTTGCTTGACTACAACTCTCATGATTCTATGAATGAAATAGATAGGTTGAGAATCATAGGAGTTGTAGTTCAGCAACATCTGGAGGGCTGGAGTTTAGGAAAGACTGCTCTAAAGAAACACATCCCTTTATTAACATTTACTTGTACTACTCATACATAGAACCCAGTCACGCACTGACACTGAATGCAAGTAAACCAATTCATTTACCTGTATATACACTTGCGCTATGAAATAAATATATATTTTTTGCAATCTGAAGCCTTAAACTAACAAATTGCATTCTTGCAGCAGTTAGAGTGCAGAAATGCAGTACCATGCCGTCTCGTTGGTAACACAAATACCTATCTGCCATATCAGGCCTATCTGACACCAGAATATAGTAACTCTGTCAACCTACACCAAGTGCCCTGGCATCCAAAGACTATGTCTGGATCACTAACGATCCCAAGTTATATGACCACGTAAGGGACTTGTCCATTCCCTGTACGATGCTATTCCATTGCCTCCATCTACTAAATACTACTATATGGACCCATAATTACTCATTTCTTACAAAGCTCTGGTCCCTATACTTGTCAACCTTCCTAAATAACGGATTTGTTTTTGTTTCCTGGCTTCCTGACATTGGCTTTGTGTATCAATCCTGTACCTGTTTTGCCTGTGGCTATGACTTAATCCTAACACTGAACCAGCTGTCCTGACAAACAGGCAGGTTTACTGAGTACTGAGTAGTAATACTCTGGCTATACATCTAACCTATGCACTATTATTCATTGACTACAAGTCTGTCCCACCTTTAGACTCAAACAAGGGGTTTATATACTAGTTTGAGTAACTGCCAACATAATTTTTCTGAACATTAAGAACAAACATTGTGGATGTTGTTCAGTACAGCTTCAAACAGAAACAATGTTGCTCTTAGCTGTTATGACCCTTCCCCATATTGTAACCACTCAAATGTGATGAAGAATAAGGGCTAAGAGATCTTAGCAATGACAGTGAGAGCGCTCCCTTCCCTGATGAATGGCAAGTGGAGAATTGAGAATAAAATATGGGCAAGGATGTACCCCATGGATAATGGGCGGTGTTAAACGCATATTTTGGAATTGGTGAGTTACGCTCAGATGTCAGCCTCCAAGTTAATTTTATAAATAGCAGAGTGTAATGATTTCATTCAGCGTAATATGTTTTGCTGTTTAGTTTTTACAGCACTCACAATTCAACCTTATAATGACCATTCTTAGGGATGAAAGAGGAAAAGGGATGACATAGTGTGCAAACCTACTTCTTGTCCTGGTCATGATGAGCGATAGCAGTGGAAAGAATTCTGATATGCATAGTTGGGCCAGAAACATGAAGACCTTTAAAAATTTCAGTTACTTCTTCGGTAAACATTCCATAGTTAGATCTACCAATGGATCTTATTGGGTAGTGAGTCAGGGGCACGCTTTCATGTGTATTAGGTCAACCCTTTTAAGCCCACTACTGTTTCAATGTTACTGTAAATGCACAGGGCTCTCAGAGACTACAGATGCGGTGTTCTGTTGTTTTTATTTACATATCATTTTAAACATGCTGTATAAACTCATATCTTCCAAGTGTCTCTATTTAGGAGGGACAGCCCCTATTTTGGGCCCAAAGCCCTCTGTCCCTCTTTTCTATCCTAATGTCCCTCTTTTCTAGAAGATCTATATTGATGATGTGCCTGAGTGTGTAACATAGCTCCACAGTAATAATACTCACAGTAACATGTCTTTGAGGTACAATAAATGTGTTTAGAAATCAGTCTCTGTAAATAACATACATTGTTCTTGTTCTAAGTTACATTTTAGTTAGATAAATTGTCATTAGTACCTTTTCTCAGAACAGCTCTGCCTCTAGCCACACCCCTACTCACAATCCTACATTTAAAGTGTCCCTCTTTGTCCATTTGCAATGCTGGGAGGTATGAAAACTTCTGTTATGGACAGATGAATTAAAATAAAATGGCTATTTACTAATGTCTATTTATTCTCTGTTCACTATGTTAAAACTGGCTTCTAGAGTAAATATTCCCTTCCCCCCCTACAATGTGGTCAGCTGCTGTTTACTATGTAAATTCCTCACATCCTGCTAGCCTCCCCTCCCCCACTACCTTTGTGCCAGTTAACAGCTATATGCCATATATAGCTAAATGGAGGATCATTGGTTTAGAACTGATAGATACCACTCACTCCCCCTCCCATCGTGTATCCAAAAGTCTGTAATGATGACACTACATTCTGTAGGGGGGTTTAAACAAGAGCCCCCTTTCTCTGTTAACCAATTGGTGAATGTATACTGTATGTTTAAACTGTGACGTATTTTTGCTTTAAGAAGGAGCCCCCACTCCGGGGAATAAAGCATTCCTGGGTTTTTCACTGATCAGAAACTTTGTCTCCGGTGTGAATTACTTCTAGGGAAAGCGTGCACGCATTAATTAATCAATTTGGAAGGTGTAGATAGACAAATAATCAAAGTTTTCTTTGATCCAAAACAATTTGGTGGAGAATGCGGGCATTTAAGGGATACGTTACTAAGGCAGCCGTCAGATCCCAAGACAGGAGAGCAAAGGATTCCCAGAGATTGGAAACGGAGCCTGATCACCTCTGCATATGGTAAATGAGTTACTTACCTATATTTTCCTTTCTTTGGATTTCTCTTGTTCTCCGTGCCTTCACATTCGGCTTCCGGTGTTTAACGTCTTCAGACAGGTAATATATATATGCCCGAATGTCCCCTTTTATATAGAACCTGTCACTTGTCTATCTACAGCCTGAGTCCTGAGTGAGAGTTTTATGTGTGAAAGTGTCTGTTTGAGAATCTGTTTTACTACTTGCTTAATACTGTTATATAATGCTGCCAAGTGTGGTTAAGCACTTGCAGGTTTAGCCAAGTTCGGGTTTGGTGGAAAACCTCTGGCTCTATATTTATTTTAGCTAAGCTTCGGTAAAGAAGTTATTGCGAGACTCGGTCAAGAGTTTAAAAATAAATAAATAAAATAATTAAAAAAAATAAATAAATAAAAAAAAAATAAAAAAAAAATTTATTTTAGCTAAGCTTTGGTAAAGAAGCTAGTGAGTGATGTTTTGGCCTCGTTTGGTAAAAAACCTGGCGGTTCCTTTGTTTTATTAAGACTCGGTCAAGAGTTTAAATAGCTAAGCTTCGGTAAAGGAGCGGTTTATGTGCTTGAGTGTTTCTGTGTGTGTGATTTGATTTATTATAAGCCGGCATTTATTTTAAGAACTTTGTGATTTAATTACATCTGTATTTTGTGCTTTTGTCTCTGTATGTCTTGTTGGGTACCATATATGTTAATTGTAATCTATACAATTTGTATCGTTACTCTCCTATTCTATCTTTTGTCCTAAGGAGAGCTGTGCTTAGGCAATCACATGGTTAAAAAACTTTGTGCTTGCAAGTCTTCCTCCCTCCTCCCCCCTCCTTCTTTGTTGCTTTCTCTTGCTCTGACTGCTATGAGTATTGGCTACAGGGGGGTGGGGTGAATGGGTGAAATGCTTGTAAACTCAGTGAGGAATGTGAGGGAAACAAGGTATATTTGCTGGACGAATAACCTAGTTAGGAACTTTGTGTAATCTTGTATATGTTGTTAAGCAAGAGGTTATTGGCATGTTGGAATAAGGAAAGTTAGATTTTGTTGGAACAAATGAATTGTGGAATTTATAAATGATATCGCAGAGAAAAAAGCACTTTGACAGAAGTAGCTTTGTTCTTGGATAACTTAAGGAGGGAAACCAAGAATGAAGGGGTTAAAACGACTTGTGGATTTAGGCAGAGGAAGAAGTGCAGATTTTACACACCTCCTTCTTCTTCTTCGTGGACTCAGTGTAAAAGAGTGATACAGACAGCAGAGCCACTCCCAATTTGCTTAAATCAAATGCAGAATATAACTCATAAAGTTGTTTGTTTTTGGTGCAATAAACAACATTATTTAAGATCTTGCAGATATTTTATCCGAGATATCAAATCAAAAGCAAATGAGAAATTAAATTTGTTGATTGAAAATTTTGACAGAGAAAATGCATGTGGAGATAAATCAATTAAAGCCTTTCCTTGTAAACTGATAATCAGACAAATCAGAGCAATTTTAGCTAAATCGAAATTAGGAGACAGACAAGCAATGCAGTGTAACACAGAAAGTTATAAGAATCCGATAACTTCACGAGACATGATCAGTTTAGGGAATGAGCATGGATATGTCTGCCAACAGATGTACACAGGCTGATTCCAGAATTAAAAACAGCCAAGAATAGAGATCTATGTTAGTTTGTTGTTTTAATGAATTGTTAGTCTGAACTGTTTTTCATTGTTTTATGTGTGTTATAAGAAAGTATTAGGTTAATTAATTAAAATAGAAATTTACATCAAGTTTGCAAATATGGCAGAATGAAATACACTAATGTAGCAGTGAGGAACATGCAATGTTATATTGGGTGTATGCGATTATACAGTAACTCCAATCATTTTACAGAAGAAAAAACAATAGATTTATTCTTTGTTGCTTCTGAGGTTGATTTAAAATCTTTGATTTAATTCATGAGAATGAGATTTTAATATCATGACTGATAATGGATTACTGTATATTGCAACGCCTGGACATACACATGGTTTGGATATACTGAAGACAAAAGGAATAATATATGGGAATGGATAAGGCTGATTTCCCCCTATCCACAGCCACGCCTACTCCTAAAGTAACATCGCGTACATCCTTACTATGCCCTTTTACTGTAGAATTTCCCGAATCCTAATGACCCATTCCACTACATGGTGTGACTTGTTTAAGCCTAAGATAAATTGGCTGATCAGGCTACCTGTATTAACAATGTCATCAACGATGAGTTAGCATCTGTGGAGAAGCATCACTTCAGGTTGTCCCAAATTTTCTTTTAACTTAAGTTTTAGTACATAGTAAGGCCCATGCCCAATAACTATATGCAGCCTTGTATAGCAGGCCACATGACATCTATTTGTACCAAGTAAGGCCTGCCTGACTCCTCATTCCTGTCTAACATTGTTGTCTCCTGCATAAGTGTAGATGGCTCTCCTTGGAGTAGCCTGTTAACTAAGCCTTGCTTTGTGGATACCTTCACCTGTCCAATTAATCTGCTAGGTGCAGATGTCCTTCCCCCACTTGCAGGCCCCTATCACCTTATTATTTATTTTGTTCCACACAGTGAAACCTGACCAAGAGGCAAGGGTCCTAGCTAGTTCCCCCAATACCTTTACCTGAATTATACAGGCCCCAAAGCCTGTCCAAGCTCTTACTATTCCCTAACAGGTTAAGGCTCTGGTGTCGAATGTTGCCCTGGTTACCTGAGACTTTCCATGCAATATCCCACCTCTCCTTGTGATGGACGAATTCTGTGCAGGATAATGTCACCCTGCAGGGATGATACTCTATTTACCTGGCCACTCTTCTGCCACTTCCCAAGGGGGGAAATGATAAGACACTGACTATTATTTTTTTTTTAGCCTTTTTCTTATGTTCTGTTCCGGATTTGCTGTCACTACAGTGGACCAAGTATCTCACCTCAACAATGTCTGCACAAGAAGCTGAGCTATAGACTCCCATCACACCATGCAAGATCTCTGAAGGAAGACTGAACTCAGAGGAAGCATGTGGCAGCTCTCTGGCTGACTAAGTTGTTCAAAAAGTTGTAAGTGCACTAAGGGAAGTGGACAGAAAAGTGTCTGCTGAAGAAACTCCCATATTCACCATGTAAGATCCTACCCACAGACATCAAGCTCCCGAAGGAATAACAAGCAAGCTACTGACCCTGGAAAGAAAGAAAAAAAACAAACAAACCACAAGCTGGAAACAGAAAGGGGCAACTCTTAAAGACAGGCTGTACTTCAACAATCTCAAGTTATACTTGCCCAAGAACATATACTCAGCAGTGGTCCAGTGGGCCTACGGAGCATCTGTCCAGAACCCTCATGAACTCTTTTGATCAATAAATACTCTGAAGTACCAGGAATTGCCTCTCTGACCAACAGTTACTGTAAATCTTGTGCCATTTGTGCCAAGGGCAACTCAAGAAGAATGGATGAAAGCCCCAAGCATCTAGCCAAACCTCATTATCTCTTCCAGAGGAGTCAAGTCGCCAGAATGCCAAAGAATGGCTGATTCAAATATGCACTAATTATAGCAGACATGTTTTCAGGATGGCCAGAGGCCTATCCAGCCACCAAAGTGATAACCAAGACCACATGCTGAGTAGTGCACCGTGAAAGATACAGAGATCACCCCGTGGGTTCATCATTCCAGAATCAAGCCTGCCTCTGCATCATGTGAAGTAACATTTGTTGATCTTGACAACCCTTTTTGAAACTCCATTCTTAGAGAACAAAGATACTTGTTGAAAATAAATAAATAAATATCAACAAGTGGGTGTTTTGATGGCCATAATAATGCCTGACCACCTGCCATCGATGGAAAGCTGAATACCCCAAAAGGGGACCTCGTGAAACTAAAGAGAAACAAACATACTCCTTACCCTGCAGCCCTCATGTCTGAGGTGCCATACGCACAGTCAAAGCTTCTTCAAGATCATCTGCTTATCTTGAGTTTGTGGTGATATTAATATTGAATGTTTAAATGATCTGAATCTGCCAGTACTAGGGTAGCATGAGACAAGATTTCTAAGAATAAGTAAATGTGCCCTAGCCTAGGTTATTATGTCCATACACATAACACATGACAATCCCCAAGGTACTCTTGACACACCTCATTCATGCTTCAGGACAAAAAGGAGTACCCCTATAAAGGGTGGTTTTACCCACACATATATATATATATGTATATTAATGCCATAGGGGTGTCAAGGGGGGTACCAAATAATTTTAAGGTAAGACACTAAGTTTGAATCTATTCTCCCAAGCATTACGGCTAATAAAATCTGAATTGGAAGGGAAGAGGTTTATACAATAAACAGGAGACCTTTTTCTTACAGGACATGTATGACTCAGCTGAATGGGTAGGTGCCACGCACATGACTGTTAATCCCCTCAAACCACACATTAGGACTTTAAAAGACATGGTAGTCATCCCATATTTGAGGAT
This sequence comes from Pelobates cultripes, assembly GCA_933207985.1. Lineage (NCBI taxonomy): Eukaryota > Metazoa > Chordata > Amphibia > Anura > Pelobatidae > Pelobates > Pelobates cultripes. Next base: position 118,505,521 of record OW240917.1, on the reverse strand, counting down.
AAGAGGGCTGTAGAGACAGGTTTCTCTGACACTAACTTGTGACTTGAATGGATGAAATACAATGCTACTAAACATAACAAGTCTAACTGCTATGTCTGCAGAGGAGCGAGGCCTCACCCAGGTACAGTATCCCTGAACCTTCCTCCGGATATGAAGTATGCGTTTTAAGTCTCTACACTGTATTTAAACCTAAGCGGTCAGCATGCGAGTCATGGAAACTTAATACCCAATCATTACTAAAAATATTAACCCAGACGAAGGCATTACTATATAGCCCGGGAACTATACTTGTTATGGGATATATGGTGGGATAGGGCGGTTACAAACTATCTCTCAGATGACCTTCCAGAATAGAATAAGCTTGGAAATGATTTTAGCAGAAAAAGGGAGAGTATGTAAAATACTCCCAGACACCATGACATGCTGTACCTATATTCCAGATAATACAGGCCCTAATGGTAAGGTAACATTGGCAATAGAAAAGTTAAAGAGTTTGTCCAATGAACTGAAACGAAATTCTGGGGCCACAGATCCATGGGAAAGATGGTTTGGATGGATGTCTGGATGGCAAGGTGCTTTGGCCCAAATAGGTGTTGCCATTTTAATAACGATAATCATCCTCGCTCTTCTTGTTTGTTGTGTGTTACCCTGTCTTAAGAAATGCCTACAAAAGACAGTTGATCAGACAATCGACCAGACCACCCCGACCTTCCTTCACCAAGAGATTGACGACATCGACCTTGATACACCACATACACCCTTACAGTCCCACCGCACTAAATCAACAGCTACTTCCTCTTAAGGACATTTAGGGATAGCGTCTGTCTCTACGGGCAGAAGTCTGCCGCGGGAGAAGTAGTGGACAAGCTGCTATGGGGTACCCGCGCAGTGAAGTGTTCGAGGCCTGTTCAGACAGATGTGCAAGATAGCCTTTTGTTATTTTTCTATAGGGACAGTATTAGAATGAGAGATAGTAGTTTTAGTAAAAATTGCCATTTTAAGGGGGGACTGTTATGGACAGATGAATTAAAATAAAATGGCTATTTACTAATGTCTATTTATTCTCTGTTCACTATGTTAAAACTGGCTTCTAGAGTAAATATTCCCTTCCCCCCCTACAATGTGGTCAGCTGCTGTTTACTATGTAAATTCCTCACATCCTGCTAGCCTCCCCCCCCCACTACCTTTGTGCCAGTTAACAGCTATATGCCATATATAGCTAAATGGAGGATCATTGGTTTAGAACTGATAGATACCACTCACTCCCCCTCCCATCGTGTATCCAAAAGTCTGTAATGATGACACTACATTCTGTAGGGGGGTTTAAACAAGAGCCCCCTTTCTATGTTAACCAATTGGTGAATGTATACTGTATGTTTAAACTGTGACGTATTTTTGCTTTAAGAAGGAGCCCCCACTCCGGGGAATAAAGCATTCCTGGGTTTTTCACTGATCAGAAACTTTGTCTCCGGTGTGAATTACTTCTAGGGAAAGCGTGCACGCATTAATTAATCAATTTGGAAGGTGTAGATAGACAAATAATCAAAGTTTTCTTTGATCCAAAACACTTCAGCTGCAACTTACACTCAGTCAGTGACAGAACTACCGCGGTCGCAGTGGTGGCAGCTGCGACTGGGCCTGGCACTCCAGGGGGACCGGCCACCCCCTGCGACTGTGGTGCCCACTGAGATCGTGGTGCGGCCCCAGCCACGCGGAACAACCGCTGGGACCGCATTGGAAGGGCCCAAAAGCATTGGCCACCCAATGACAATGAATTACCTGGGGCCCTGTCAGTGCTGGGGAGCTTTAAGAGCGTGACCGGGCCCCAGTGATGACATCAGAGCGTCCGCTGGCACTGGGAGGAAGCTGTCACTTCCTCTCAGCTAAGAGAGCCACGCGGGTGGAGAACACCGGGGACGAGAGGAGGGAGTCAGAGTGGGAGTTCTGACTCCCATCAGTCGAAGGCAGCCACTGAACCCCAGGGAAGTCACCCTCCTGCACCTAATGGTAAGAAACAGGAGAGTGACTAAAAATGTTAACAGTTTGTGTGTGTGAATGTGTGTGTGTGTGTGTGTGTATGTCTGTATCTGTATATATGTGTGTGTGTGTGTGTGTGTGTGTGTGTGTGAATGTCTGTCTGTATCTGTATCTGTATGTGTATGTGTGTGAGTGTCTGCATGTGTGTCTGTATGTGTGTGTCTGCATGTGTGTGTCTGTATGTGTATCTTTGTTTGTATCTGTCTGCATGTGGGTCTGTATGTGTGTCTGTTTGTATGTATAGGTATCTGTATATGTATCTTTGTTTGTATCTGTCTGCATGTGGGTCTGTATGTGTGTCTGTTTGTATGTATAGGTATCTGTATGTGTATATGTTTGCATGTGTGTCAGTGTGTGCCCCTATGAATCTGTATGTGTGTCACAGTTTATATGTGTATGTGTGTCATTCTGTGTATGTGAATGTTTGTGCATGTGTGTCTGTTTGTCTGTATGTGTATCTGTTTTTCTGCATATGTTTCTTTATGTGTATCTGTTTGTCTGCATGTGTGTCAGTGTGTGCCCCTATGTATCTGTATGTGTGTCACTGTTTGTATCTGTACGCGTGTCATTCTGTGTATGTGTATCTGCATGTGTCTACACGTGTATCTGTCTGTATGTGATCTGTGTGTATTCGCATATGTGTCTGTGTGTGTCTGTGTAACTGTCGCAGTGTCATCGTGTGTATCTGAATGTGTGTCATTATGTGAGGCTGTTTATTAGCACGTGTGTCCATGCATGCATCTGTATGTGTTATATTACACAAATGGAGGGGTGAGGGGGATCCCAGGGCAATTTTTGCACCGGGGCTCTGTATTTTCTAGTTACGCCACTGCACTCAGTGTACCTGTGACTCATCAAATTAGCATTTTCATGCTGAACTGCAATGCTACACATATTAACGTTCCCTGAAACCAAACATTCTCTCTTTGGTTCAATACATATTGATACATATTTTTGTATTTTGGGGAAATAGAAGCTGCTCTCTATAATGTTCAGTTCCCACAACCCCTCTACTTCCTTGCCTTGCCTTCTGCAATTACTGGTAGATTATGGGAAGGTTTCTAATTATAAGCTAAACAGTAACAAGACCCAGGTGCTCCCCATTGGTATCCCAAAAAGTATATCTCTCCAGCTGCAAATGGCCCATCCGTTTGACTGGAGAACCACATATATAACCTAACTAGGGGTCAAACTCGCAAGCACACCCCACAAAATGGAATTACTCAACTACCAACCCCTCATACATTCGTGTTCCACAAGCTTTCAGAACTGGAACAAGGTGCATTTATCCTGGCTTGGGAGATTGAATACCATAAAGATGATGACCAAAACTTCTTTATGTGTTTTGCATGTTACCCCTGCACGTACCCCAGTCCCTGTGTAAAAAAAAATTCAATCCACTCTAGTGAAATTTGTATGGGGTCAACAGAAACCTCGTTTACCAGTAGCTCTGATGCAAGAATCAGCTTTGGGATTCCCCAAAGTGATAGCTTATTATACAGCTGCCCTACTGGAAGCAGCGGTCAAACTTCATGCACCTAAAGAGATTATACAATGGGTGTACTTAGAAAACAAAATAACTGAGGAAGTTAGGGGTAGCACCACAATATGGAGAAATATATAATAAGCAAATAAATAGAAACAATTAGGAAGCTATAATATAGCACACAAGTATATATATCCCAAGAGGAGCAAAAAAGTCCAATATATGAAAGTCCAAAGTTATAGTTTGGAAATACACTTGCAAAAAGTGCTTCTCCAACAGAATGTCTGCTTGATTCCTTAATGGGAGGAATAATAGGGTAGTATGTTCTATCTGAGAACAGCCAAAAGGAATAATATATAGTCCTACTCACATTTTATGGAGCTGTAACTAGCTCCAGTATGAATGGCATACAGTGGTACAATCCCCACTTGCAAGGATACATAATCAGATTTTTAGCTCCAGTGAGTACTACTCTCCTTGGTGGGGATTATACCACCCATGCCATATCCATCAAGCAGTTCACCTGCCCTGGCAAATGTGAGTACATTCTACATTTAATTTTAACCTTCCAATATTTTATATAGAAAGCACTATTGTGTTTCTTTTTTTTTCACTTTTTATATTTTTTGATCCTCATACTACAAAGACACTACTCTCACGTATCCTTGTAAGTTGGTAATTGTATGTATGTCAGTGCCCTCCATGTGTAACTGTGTGTGTCAGTGTGTCCTCTGTGAGTGTGTGTGTGTGACAGTGTCCTCTGTGTGTAATTGTGTTTTTATGTCAGTGTCCTCTCTGTATATCCACTATGTGTGTATTATAATTTAATTATGTGACTTTTGTACTTCAGATAAATAGTTTGTATACTCCTTGCATACAAAATATTCACATTATCTCATATTTATTTAAAATATATTATTTACTACCTTTGATTAGGCTTGTTCTCCAATAAGGGATTAACTTAAATATCAGTGTCTACATGTTTCATTTGGAGTTAAAATCAAGAGAACTTACTTTCTAGAGGCAGGGGTACTTAGGATTTTTTTTTTTACACTTGCATCTACTTCTCTGTAAAAGGTTGAGAAACACTGAATTAGAGCTTCTGGATTTGAACAATTACACAACAGTTAAAAATATACACATGTAAAACCAGGATGAAACACTCATTTGTATCCTTTGAATATTTATTATTTGTTGAATTCATTATGGAATTAAATCAACACTAGGTCCGAAGAGTAATATTATCCATTGATATAAAGCAAATTACACCACAGAGACCAGTAGTCATTAACACAAAGTTCAGCTCATGTCATCCAGCCCAGCAGACTTGGATCAAGGCCATTGGCAACCTCTTCCATACACAATTCTATGTTTCGCAGGAAGGAATGCCTTGATTTAATGGGTGAATGATTACTGGCCTACTGGTGCTACTGCACAGAATGCTATTCAATTACTTGTAACTAACATTATTTCATAATTCAGTGGACGAACGCACAGGATACAGATTCAACATCACATCAGCATCAGTCAAGGCACAGTTATCTAAGGGGAAACAATTAAGCAAATGTGACATGTTATTAGTTACAAAAAATATACTGTACAATTACAGTGTGTTGTTTTACTTGCGTCATTAACAGACGGAAATGTCATTAATGCAACAAGAATTGGCAGTAGGATTCAGAAATTTTAATTTGACTATACAATTTTGCATTGATTTGCGATAGAAGTTTTAAACTATTTGATTGTCACGAAGCAAAGAAAAATAATAAGTGAAGTTTTCAAAGGTATTTGCTTTGAAAGCAACAAAACTGGTGACTTGTTGGTTGACATATTTTGCATGACATTACATGATATTTTGACAAAATTGAAATTAAAAAAAATAGTAAAGAACAATATAGAATAAAATTAACTGAGTATGCTCTCTTTTACTAATTGTGTGTAAATTGGTACAATAAATGAGGTCCATCATCTCTGTACGATATATTTGACACAACATCGGGGGAGAACAAATCTAGTATGTCCAGTATAAAAAGGATTGTGTTATATTATTATGGGGGATTGGCCCGCTATAACCTTGGTTAAGTACCAATCTGTGAATTCAAAAGTGGATTTAATTTTAGACTGAGTGGAACTGTCTCGTGAATTGATATAAGTTTACCAGGTGATAAGAATTTTTTGTTAAAGGGCTTGTATATAGCGAGGATTTTATCCAATCCATATAGAATAGGAAAAAAATATTTTAGTTTTTAGTAAAGACATTGAATGGGAGGCTAATCCAGTGATGCAATATGCTTTTCTGTGCCGCGGCCAAGAAGCGCCTACTCTCACATGATAAAGGTATATTGTTGAGATTATGATCTGTTGTTTGATACACAATAAAGGTATATTGTTGAGATTATATTTGTTGTTTGATACACTTTATTTGCACCAGGTATGGTTGGTTTGTTTTGGATAGATATTTTTTGTTTAGATTGGGGGATTATAGGCTATATAGTTAAATTGTATAATATTGGTGGCACTATTGTGTAATGTCTATATGTATTATTAGGCTGTTAAAGTTTTATTTATTAATGATGGAGGGATTATATTTCTTAGCAGTAGCTGTATTATGGGATTAGGTAAGAACTGCTAAAGTTTACACTAAGAGTCATTTTTTTAATAGCTATTGTACTTTTGATCAGCAGCTAAATGTGTGTCATTGTCTTTGTACACAGCATAGTGATAATAAACCTGTACATAGGGGGTAGTGTTATACTCAGGAGACTTTGCTTAATACAAATATTAGTGTTTCAAAACAGTAAAATGTATTGGCTGCAATAAGCAAAGCCTGATTTCCAAACTTTCAAGCCCCAATACTGATGTAAGAACGTCAGTGCTCCATCAGCTGATCGTATGCAATAAGTCTGCAATAAGCAAAGCCTGATATCCAGACTTTCAAGCCTTCACCTTCTCTACACACACACTATAACCAGAAACCCCACACCGTTACCAACATTCAGTGTGCACTCTGGAACGCCCGCTCCTTCTGCAGTCATTTAAAATCAACAGCCATACACGACTTTTTCATCTCAAACTCACTCACACTACTGGCACTTACAGAGACCTGGCTGTCCCCCTCTGATAGCGCTACTCCTGCCTCTTTATGTTTTGGTGGGCTACAATTCTGTCACACTCTTAGACTCAACAGTAAAGGAGGTGGTGTAGGCATCCTTCTCTCCCCCCAATGTACCTTTCAACCAATCATAACTGCCCCTGCCCTATTCTTTTCTTCTTTTGAAGTTCACACTGTCCACCTATTTAAACCCACTCCTTTAAGAATTGCTATCATCTACCGCCCTTCTACAACCTCCTTCTACAATTCTACCCTCTCCTCTCAACTAGACATCATGACATCTCCTACATTTAAACAAAGCAAGCGCCCCCAACAACAACCTTGGCACACCAAGATAACTCGATACCTCCAAAAATTCTCCAGAACTGCTGAACGCTGTTGGAGAAAGTCTTACTGTGTGTTTGACTTTCTCCACTATAAATTTATGCTGCGCTCAAACAACTTGGCTCTTTCCAGCTTCAATACCCTCATAACCACACTCTCCCGTGAACCCAAATGACTATTTCACACTTTTAACTCTCTTCTTCATCCTTTTGTTCCTCCTACACCTACTAACTTGACCGCCTCAGACTTTGCAACTCACTTCACTGACAAGATCTCTACAATCAGGGAAGAGATATCTCATTTTTCTTCTTCCCCTTACAATACTTCCCCCTACCTCACTTCCTCTGCAGTTCTATGTTCATTAGCACCCACTACAGCGGAAGAGGTTTCTGCTCTGCTGCAGTCCTCCAGCCCCACCACCTGCTCCCTCGATCCAATTCCCTCGCATCTCCTTCGTACTCTATCTTATCCTTCTCTTTCTCTACCTCTCACTAAAATTCTCAATCTCTCTCCTCTGGCATATTTACTTCGGCCTTCAAACATGCAACTATAACCCCAATTGTAAAGAAGCCCAACCTTGACCCTAACTCCCCATCCAACTACTGTCCTATCTCGCTACTGCCTTTTGCATCCAAGATCCTTGAAAGAGTTGTGTATGCGAGATTGACAGGCTTCCTTGAGTACAACTTTCTGCTAGACCCACTTAAGTCTGGTTTCCGCGCTAAGCACTCTGTGGAAACGGCACTGACCAAAGCATCCAATGATCTACTTGCTGCAAAATCTCATGGTCACTACTCTATCCTAATTCTCCTTGACCTGTCTGCGGCTTTTGACACTGTTGATCATCAATAGCTTCTTCTCATCCTCCACAATATCGGTCTACAAGATATTGTTCTCCTGGTGCTCCTCTACCTCTCCCAGCGCTCTTTCAGTGTTTCTTTCTCTGGCTCTGCTTCTTATCCCAACTCCTCTCTGTTGGTATCTCCCAAGGTTCAGTCCTTGGTCCCCTACTGTTCTCTATCTATACTGCCTCCCTTGGTAAACTCATTAGCTCCTTTGGCTTCCAATATCATTTATGTGTGGATGACTCGCAAATCTACCTGTCCTCTCATGATCTCACCCTCCCTCTTGACTAGTGTCTCTGACTGCCTCTCTGCTCTTTCTAACTGGATGGCTGCCCACTTCCTTAAACTCAACTTGACCAAAACTGAAATTCTGGTCTTTCTTCCTTCAAGTGTTGTTACTCCTGTGTCTGTCTCCCTCCAAGTCAATGGTGCTACCATCAGCTCCACCACGCAGGCTCACTGCCTATGTGTTCTCTTTGACTCCAACCTCTCCTTCACGCCTCATGTTCAGTCTATCGCCAAATCCTGTCGCTTCCATCTCAAAAACATTGCACGCATCCGACCCTACGTAACGCCAGATGTGACTAAGGTGCTGGTCCATTCCACTGTCTATTCTCGCCTTGACTTCTGTAATCTGCTTCTCTTACGTGCTCCCAACTTGCGCTATTACAGTCCATAATGAATGTGGCGGCGAGGCTCACCTTCCTGTCCACCCGCACCTCCCATGCCTCACCCTTCTGTCAGTCCCTACATTGGCTTCCTGTAAGGTATAGGCCTCAATTTAAAATTCTGATTCTTACTTTCAAATCTCTACATAATGCTGCTCCCACCTATCTATCCTCCCTAATACACAAGTATGTCCCGTCTAGGCCCTTACACTCTGCTGAAGACGTACGTCTATCTTCTGTCCGTACTCCCACCTCTGATGCTCACCTTAAAGACTTCTTGAGGGCTGCACCATTCCTATGGAACTCACTTCCCTCCTCCATTAGATGCTCACCCAGTCTCCACTCCTTCAAAAAATCATTAAAAACCCACTTCTTCATAAAAGCGTATCAATTAAACTGTTAATAGCTCCCGACTGATTCCTCTCTTGCAACTGTCATTAGTCTAATACTATCCTTACCTTTAGTGTCACTTTACCCCACTCCCTCTAGCATGTAAGCTCATTGAGCAGGGCCCTCAACCCATCTGTTTCTGTGTGTCCAACTTGTCTGGTTACAACTATATGTTTGTTCGTCCACCCACTGTAAAGTGCTGTGGAATTTGTTGCTGCTATATAAATAATAACATAATAACATAAGAATATCACAATGAAGATCTCATCAGTGAAAGTGCTGTTTTATTTCAGTTATCACACACAAACGGCACCTTCACTGATGATATCATTGTGATGCATTTTCCTGTTTTGAAACACTAATGTATAACAGTACCCCCCCCGTGTACAGGTTCTACAGTGTTTTCAAAAGTTACAGAGTCAAATATAAGACTTGCATTTGAGTTTTTTCCCATTAAAATTTGCCAGATTGCCTATGTTGCCTTTGAGACTATATGGTAGCCCAGGAATGAGAATTACCCCCATGATGGCATACCATTTACAAAAGTAGAAAATGCAAGGTTTTGCAAATGTCCATTCTTTTCTAGTAGCCACTTACTCATAAGCACTGGCCAAAATTTGTGTTTTTAAAATAGTTTTTTGCATTTTTCACACACAAACAAATATGAACGTTAACTTTGGCCAGTGTTTGTGACTAAGTGGCCCTATAAAATGAAGTTTATATCTCCTGCTTCTGAATGCACTCTGCAGCTGGTTGCTTCCAAAGACTTTCAGCAATACTAAGAGTGTTGCCATGGTAACATGTGTCATATGTCTTTGTAACTGGAGCAATGAGAATATAGCTTTTAGCCCCCGGTCAGATTAACTGCTCCCTGCGGTGGTCTTCCTATGTGTGTAATGGGCAGGTGAGGGTCTGATCCCTCCACTGGCCCATGAAGGGAGTTCCTTGTTTCAGCAAGTCTCACTAAGCATCAGACTGAATGTGCCGGCTAGAAAATTCTTTGACTTGGCCTCTGGCCATCGCGGTCATGCTTGGCCGGCATTTGCACAGTTTGCCCAATGGCTTGATTTAATATACCATCATCACAGAAATATAGACTAGCACAAATCCAAATCTAACATAGAAACATAGAATGTGATGGCAGATAAGAACCATTAGGCCCATCTAGTCTGCCCAATTTTCTAAATACTTTCTTTAGTCCCTGGCCTTATCGTATAGCTAGGATAGCCTTATGCCTATCCCACGCACGCTTAAACTCCTTTACTGTGTTAACCTCTACCACGTCAGCTGGAAGGCTATTCCCTACATCTACTACCCTCTCAATAAAGTAATGCTTCCTGATATTATTTTTAAACCTTTGTCCCTCTAATTTAAGACTAAGTCCTTTTGTTGTGGTAGTTTTTCTTCTTTTAAATATAGTCTCCTCCTTCACTGTGTTGATTCCCTTTATGTAGTTAAATGTTTCTATCATATCCCCCCGTCTCGTCTTTCCTCCAAGCTATACATGTTAAGATCCTTTAACCTTTCCTTATAAGTTTTATCCGGCAATCCATGAACCAGTTTAGTAGCCCTTCTCTGAACTCTCTCTAAGGTATCAATATCCTTCTGGAGATACGGTCTCCAGTACTGCATACAATACTCCAAGCATCTCAAAACTAATTAACTCGGGGGGGGGCGTTGCAAACTGCCAAGCGACCTAGCTGCTTAGGAACTGCTCCGGCACCTAGGCTCTAAATATCTACAAACATCCACCCTCAAAGTGATTCAAACTTCAAACAAACTGGCTATGTCTCACCCTAAAAGTAAGGAGAACACCCAGAAAGCTGAAAAGCTTATTTTTTTTCGGCCCAAAACCGTCTCTTTTACCTGACAATGAGCAGGGCCTAAAACAAGATGGTGCCAACAACTTGGAGGCGGATAACACGCTACCAGAGGAAATACCCCACGACAATAAGGGGAGCCTCACCAAAGATCACCTAAACCAAACCCTAGAAGCCATGTTCGACATATTGGTGAAAGTATGGCAGGCCTCGATAGAACAACTACACAAGGAGGTTCTGAAGATCGGGAACAGAATGGCACACGTGAAGCAAAAACTCAGTGTTCTAGCACTTGAGCATAAAATAGAGCTAATGCCTGTATGCTTTCACAAATGCCTGTATGGCACAACTAGTAGTTCTGTAAATGGAGAGGAATGTTGGTATACCAGGGTCCTGACAGGGTTCCCTGGTGCTCATGAAGCTCAGGCAACCATCATTCTGTTGGGACTTTAAAGGAACACTGTAACGTAAGGGATACAAACATGTGTTCCTAAAACTATAGTGTGCCTAACCAATTTTCACTTACCTGATTACAGTGCGGAAGCTGCCTCAGCACTGTCTAGGTCTCCTCCTCCCGTGATGTCAGGGCGATGGTGGGACCTCATGCGCATGTATGGGACTCACTGCACATACATTAAAGCTTCTACATAGGATCAAATCAATACTTTTCTATGGAGAATTTGAAGATGTTAGACGTCCTCATGAAAAGGGGCAAGCTCTGCCGCCCCCCATCCCCCCTCTCCTTTATGTAACTCTCCATGGATGAAAATAATTTGAACATTTATAATTTTGTCAACAGATCCTAAACAGAAAGATAGCATAATTTGATTATATTTACATAGCTATAATTACAACATTATTAACCCCTTCAGGACGGGTGACGGACGAGGTCCGTCACGCAGGGGAGACCCTTAACGACGGGTGACGGACCTCGTCCGTCACGCGGTAAAATTAACCCCGGATCGCCGCTATCGCGGCGATCGCGGGGTTAATGGTGCTCCCGGTATGCCTCCGCATTGGAGGCATACCGGGAGCACCCGGTCAAGCTGCCCAGCACATGTGCTCGCTCTGACCACAAGTCGGAGCGAGCACATGTGCTCTGAATACTTACCTACCGGCTCCCTGCACTTCCGGGTTCTGTGTGAAGTGCAGGGAGCCGGATCAGTGCTGATCCTGCCCCCTGCTGTTTAAAAAAATAAAGTTTATTTAAAGTCCCCCCCCTTACCCATTTTAATAAAAAATTAACCCCTTCCCTGCCAATTGATCACTGACTACAGTGATCAATTGGCAGGGATTCCATTTTACTATGATCTGATTTTTTTTTTAACCCCTGAGGGTTAATTCTTTTTTTTTTTAACCCTCAGGGGTTAAATTAATTAAATTAATTAATTAATTTTTTTTTAATTATATATTTAGATAGCTGGGGTGGGTGGAAGTTAGTGGGGAATTGGGGGATTTGGCGTTAGGCTAACTAGGGGTTAACGTTAAAAAAGTTTTAAAAGAAACTTTAAAAAGTTAAAAATTAAGCTTAAAAAAATGTTTTAATAACATTTAAGTAAAAAAAACAAAAAAAACACACTTTACCTAGTCCAAATAAAAATTAACCCCTTCCCTGCCAGTCGATCACTGCCTACAGCGATCAAATAGAGATCACAGTATTATACTGTGATCTAATTTTTTTTAACCCCTGAGGATTAACTTTTTATTTATTTTTTAACCCTCAGGGGTTCAATTTATTTAATTAATTAATTTAAATATTTTATAACTATATATTTTGCTAGCTGGGGTGGGTGGGAGTTATGGGAAAATGGGGAATTTACTGTTACTGCTGCATACTGCTAGTTAGGGGTTAACGGTAAAAAAAAAAGCTTAGAAAAATGTTAAATCTGTAAAAAAGTTTTAAGAAAGTTTAGGAAAGTTTAAAAAAATTTATAAGCAAAACAAAAGTTTAAAAACTAGTTTTTAAAAGTAAAAAAGTTATAAAAAGTAAAAAAATACATTTTAAAAACGCTCATTACCACTACACCTGGAACAAACTAGAGAAAAAATTATCCCACGCCAAGGTTCAAAATATGCCTTTTGAATTACCCCAGGGTGTATTCTTTAATAAATAGTATGTGTTTGTGGGAAAGTTTCAATAACCAACCATCTAAACTACTCCAAATTGGAACATGGACACAGCGTAAAACTTCAAAGTTAGAAAAAACTGAATGGCTGCGTCTCAAATGCGCCCCTTCAACATCCACATATACCTGGCAAAGGTACATACGGGGGTATTGCTGTACTCAGCCGACATAGCTGAGCAACATATGAAGTATTATACAGTCATAGCACACATAAGGTTTGCAAAATATGCTGCGCAAACTCACTTTGTATGTCAAAAAGGCAGAAAAAATGCTTATTACCACTACACTTGGTACAAGCTAGCGGAAAAATGATCCCACGCTAAGGTTCAAAATATGCCTTTTGAAATACCCTGGGATGTCTTCTTTAAGAAATGGTATGGCTTTATGGGGAATTTGGATTATATAGCCTGGTAAAATACTCTAAAATGGGACATAGGCACAGCATAAAAATTCAAAGTTTGAAAAAAAATGGAATGGCTGTGTCCCAAATGTGCCCCTCCGATGTCCACACATACCTGGCAAAGGTACATACGGGGGTATTGCTGTACTCAGCCGACATAGCTGAGCAACATATGAAGTATTATACAGTCGTAGCACACATAAGGTTTGCAAAATATACTGTGCAAACTCACTTTGTATGTCAAAAAGGCAGAAAAAACGCTTATTACCACTACATCTGGTACAAGCTAGCGGAAAAATGATCCCACGCTAAGGTTCAAACTATACCTTTTGAAACACCCTGGGGTGTCTACTTTAAGAAATGGTAGGCCTTTGTGGGGTAGTTTGAATTTAAAACCTGCGAAGATGCTTGGAAATTGCACATAGGCCCAGCGTCAAAATTCAAAGTTTGGTAAAAACGGATATGGCTTGGTCTCCTATATGGCACTGTAGCTTCACGAAATAGTGCCAAAGACATTCATATGGGGTGTCATTTTACTCAGAAGACTTAGCTGAGCATAATTTGGGGGGTTTGAACTTAGTGGCACATATGAAATATACAAAACGCCCAGCAAAAATGCAATCCGTATGTAAAAATGCACAAAATTATTTTTTACCACATACTTTGGCATATATTGGTGAAAAAATGGGGGCATGTTAAGGCACAATATGCACCTTATAAGATACCCTGGAGTGTCTACTTTTACAAATGGTAGGCCTTTGTGGGGTTTTTTTGAACAGTCAAACTGTTATAATACCCCAAATGGAAGCTAAGGCTCATTAAATCCATCTCTCAAAATTCTACTGTGAATACTGTAAAGGACAGGTCTCCTATATGGCACTGTAGCTTCACGAAATAGTGCCAAAGACATTCATATGGGGTGTCATTTTACTCAGAAGACTTAGCTGAGCATAATTTGGGGGGTTTGAACTTAGTGGCACATATGAAATATACAAAGCGCCCAGCAAAAATGCAATCCGTATGTAAAAAATGCACAAAATTATTTTTTACCACATACTTTGGCATATATTGGTGAAAAATGGGGGCATGTTAAGGCACAATATGCACCTTATGAGATACCCTGGAGTGTCTACTTTTACAAATGGTAGGCCTTTGTGTGGGTTTTTTGAACAGTCAAACTGTTATAATACCCCAAATGGAAGCTAAGGCTCATTAAATTCATCTCTCAAAATTCTACTGTGAATACTGAAAAGGACAGGTATCCTGTATGGCACTGTAACTTCACGAAATAGTGCAAAAGACATACAATGGGGGTGTCATTTTACTCAGCAGATGTAACTGAACACAAAATAAAACTTTGTACAGGAATAGCACACACCAACTTTACAAAATATACACGAGAATTTCTCTGTTATAAGTTTGTGTGCCAAAAACCAAAAAGAACACAATTTTACTCCAATATTTAGCAGAGGTTGGCGGTGAAATGGCTACGTAGAAAGTGTCAACCTTAGGTAAATAGCCCGTGATGTCTACTTTATATAAATATATACTTTTGTGTGGCAATTTTGTTTTCTTTTATGGCTATTAAGCTTACAAGACAAACATACCAAATTCTAAAATCGCTCCACATTAAAAGTTTATTTTACTCCTTGTGCTTTGTGACCTGTAACTACCAAAAAAACTTAAAATCCCAGACACATTATATATTCTGTAAATCAGAACAAATAAATAAATTTATTTTTAATTACTTTCCTTAACCTGCACTAATTATGCACACATTATTATTGCAAAAACTGTAAAAAAAAACCAATATTTTTCATTTTTTTTGCATTTTTCTGTATTTTTTTTATAATAAGTAAGCATTTATATATATATATGTTATATCAAATTAAAGCCCTTTCTGTCCTTTAAAAAACAGTATATAATATGTGTCGGTGCAATAAATGAGAGAGATGCAAATTGCAGTTGAACGCAAACAGCAAGAAAATGCAAAAATTGCTTGTGTCATTAAGCGTAAGTCAAGCTTCTGAAGCTGTGTCCTTAAGGGGTTAACCAAGTTAACTGCCTGACATTAATTATCATTACTATAGATATTGTATTTTTTATTTTTTTTATAAAACAAGCAACTTACTTTGTGCAAGGTGAAAAATAACATAACTACTTAAAAATAACAAAAATGGTGAGATTTGCTATATTAAAAGCCCTTTATATTTTGACATTAAAAAGAACAGTCATGTATTATTATTATTATTATTTTATTATTTATATAGCACCAGCAAATTCCATAGCGCTGTACAATGGTGGATTAACAGACATGCAATTGTAACCAGACAAATGAGCGCACAGGAACAGAGGGGTCGAGGGCCCTGCTCAATGAGCTTACATGCTAGAGGGAGTAGGGTATAGTGGCACAAAGGGAATAAGTAGGAGTAATTAAATAGGTCGCTAGAAAAGTATTCACTGATAACTTAGGTTATTTTTGACAGTTGCAGAAGAAGAGTCATGAGGAGGGAGGGAGGAATGGAATCCCGCTAACAGTTTAAATTATATGCTTATAAGTAGAGATGTAAATGAAATTACTAGATATGGCATCAACTTTTGGTTTAGTCCAGTTAATGCAGCTGTTTCTGCTGTTTCATCTGACAACTGTTTGCCTAAGCTGGCTGTACTGGGTTTCATTTCATATGCTTGTGTAATTATAAGGGATAGGAATTGTATATGATGATGCTTGAGTTGGTAACATTTAGCAAATAAATAATCTGTGGCCCCATTTTGCCAATTCGAAAAAGTTCCATGTTTGAACCCTGAATTAGGCAAGTTCATAATGTAATTATCAGGAACTGGGTAACTTGTATTTTGGTGATGTTGCAGTACACATAGAACAAAATATGCTGATCTCAAATTCATGGAGTAAATTGCGATTACACCACATACATATTCTAATTTTCACAAAATCACTAAAAAAGTGTTATAATGCTAGACATTTTGGCAGAGATTGCTAGTATAACTGTAGCATTAAAATTGTCACAAGTTAAATGTCCTGGATTGTTAAAAAATATATTTGTGTGTATAGTCTATGTCATTACATTTAATAGTGTGACATTACCATCTAGTGGTGAAAAGCTTGTATTACAATGGAACTTTCCCCAGGTTAATGAATAAAATAGTGCATGTAATCC
This sequence comes from Pelobates cultripes, assembly GCA_933207985.1. Taxonomy (NCBI): domain Eukaryota; kingdom Metazoa; phylum Chordata; class Amphibia; order Anura; family Pelobatidae; genus Pelobates; species Pelobates cultripes. The sequence continues at coordinate 118,489,134 of OW240917.1, read as the reverse complement.
CAAAAGGTAATACAAAGTGTGCAATCTAGTTTAGCCACCTGAGGACTCATTATGGTGTCAGGTGTACATGATATTTTTTAGGAATTGTTCTTTGAAAATATTTTCTCCAACTGATTTTCCCTTAGTTCTCAAGTGTTCTCAGTGCCTCTATTACCATTGCCTTTTCTGTGGTGATTTAAGCTATTGCAATAAAAGTTGGACTATCTGTTGCCTTAACTCTTCTTAATGTTCTAAAACAAAAAGGTCTGATCACTGGTTTGAGCCCCAAACCTTAGTAATAATGTGCTGCACTGACAGGGCTGCAACAAATAAACAAAGAAAACACACATTGTTGGGGTCTCAGGAACCCCATGTAGCCAAATAGCCAAACGCGATCTAAACAAGTCGCCTCTCATTGCCAACTACTTCTAAGGTTCTGTCATGTGAATTTTGTTAAAAATAGAAGGGAAGTACACCTTGAACATGCATCTTGCAGGAATGGTGCTGCCGTAGTGACCAGAATTTATACATAACACAGATTAAGGAGCAGCGCACTCATAGAATACATTTTTAAATTCTATAAGGTTATTTAAAATTGCGTATCCCAGCAAACAAATATGGGGATTCAGTTCCACCATATGGCCATACTGTGTTAAGCCCACCACTATGTCACAGTACCCCAATAACGGTGGGTCCTACACTAATTCCAAAGTGGGAGACAAAGAAAATAGTGCTAGTGCTAAATAAGGTCAAATGTATTTTATAATCTGTTTGTAAGAGCATTGTGAATACATATAATGCAAAATTAATGTGATAAAAGCAATAAATAAAATCAGTATCAAAACTAAACAATTAAAGTGTTTTAATGTATATACTCACAATGCAAATTATATTTCTGCTCAATGAAAATTATAATTGAAGTGACTTGACTATCCAAAAACCTATGGTGGAACTGAATCCTCATATTTGTTTGCTGACATAGGCGATTTTAAGTAGAATTTAGAAATGTGAGTGCACTGTTCCTTAATCTGTATTATGTGAATTTTGGTAGACAGGTTCATTACCAGGTGGAGAGAAAGCCCAGGAAATGTTCAAACAAGGTGATCTGTGTATACCTTCTGCAGCAGAAACCTCCACACTGGGCCACCGTTATACAAGGATGGGTACAGTTGAGTCGTAGAACAAAGGTTTTATACCATTCTTTGATGTAATTATTATACAAATAACATAAATAAATATAATTGGTTTAGAATTGGCAAATAAAGGCATAACTTAGCACAATTCTACCATGCTACCAAGTTTGTAGCAATTGTGAGTACAGTCCACATTTTGGGTCATGTCCTTCCATCCCAATTTTGTCCCATCTGTGGACTCCAGGGGTCCATGGGCAGCACAGCAATAGATTTAATAGATTTGCTTATGCTGTTCATTGGCAATAGGACCATGAAGAGAGTGCTTCAACGTTGTTCTCTGCATGTACAGTAGAACATGGTACTGTAGGTTGAGGTCAGACTGGAAGGCTGTCTGTCAGCCTTGTATGCTTGTGCCCAGGCTGTCAATGTCCTTCAGGGGGTGGACAAACCTGCTTCCCAGACAGGCCCACCCCTTATGGGTGTCACCAGTGATGCACTTCATTGGGGATGCCCTTTTATATGTCTTTTAAATTATGCGTTTTGCTCTTGAGCTGCACAGGACATGTAACAGGTGACCTTGTAGAAAGAAAGCTTCACACCTTAAATTTATTTCATAGGGGCAGTAAGCTAAGCAGTGCAATTTCACAGTACAGTAAACTAATTTACAACCGGCACTCCCAGACTACTATTAAAAACTTTTATTACCTCATAACCGTCAAATAAGACGAGCCCATAACAGACATACATTAATATATACAGCAGTAACAAAGTAACAAGTAACAAAGGCAACAGGTGGTTGGTGAAACTCTGGGTGGTCTCACACGTTGGTCCAGCTCTCCGACATTTTGTCAGTGAAGTGATTGATTTTTTTTGTTTCATTATTTTTCTTTTTACTTTTGAGATTTATTTACGTTGTGTTATTGCTGTATATATTAATGTATGTCTGTCATTGATTCCTGTGAGGAAATAAGTTATTTTGCAGTGTCTTGATATTTATAACCAGTCTGTGTTGTAAGTACTTGGAAATGCTGGTTAGAGGTAAGACGTGAATCGGTAGCTGTGTTTGCTCTTTTCACGAGCATCCTTTCATCTGTATTGATGTAATTAGATCCGCATACTATTTAGTGTTAACATGTTGTGGTTCTATTTCACCTATGTATCTTTGCACTGCGTTATCCAATTCAATAACTCTCATTATTGATTAGGCTAGATCGGCACCACTAATAAAATGTGTGCATCTTGTACATTATTCTCCAGTTAGTGATTATTACAGGGTTTGCATTAGTCAATGGTTCAATATTTTAATCACACGCTCAGACTTTTCAGTATTTCACGCCTTTCTGCAGGATAATCCTAGTTATGGTATTCTGTTCCTCTATTATAAGGTTGTTACAAACACCAAGGAAATGCCCCCAGCAAACACAGCATGTCCTCACCATTACACATGTACACACTGTGCTAAGTACTCTTAAGACCATAGGCATGCGCACAGGGTGTGCCGGGTGCGCCCAGGCATATCTATAGCAAACTTACCTGATGCTTGCGCAGGCGATGCTCCCCTCGTCAGGACATATAATCTGAGCGCTACACACGCTACACACATGACTTAAAAAGGGAAGTCTTGCATACTTACCTTTCGGTCTGGCAAACAATTCCCTCTTCTGATTCGCTCAAGCCAAAATCCACACAGCCATCTTCTTTCCTGAAAAATACCAGAAGCTGCCTGATTTATTAGCGCGTCTCTGATCAATTTAAATGTGGTAACTTCACGCCTACCCTTAAAGTGACCATGTCATTCAGGCAACCCTATTGTAAATCATTTTAGAGTCACAGAGATGACATAGTCCAACTAGAACAATTGTTGACTTATATAATGCTAATTTGGACCCTTGTTCACTGCCCTATAGTGGTTTCTGCCTTGATACACATTAGTGCTTATAGTAAGTCTCTCTTGATATATTTTGATGTTGACCTCATCTTGTATTTGACTCTATGTATTTCTGGTATCCCGATCTGGTTTGTTTCTGACCTTGAGTATTTCTGGAATCCTTGTTATTCTGTTTATCCGTACTTCTAAATTCCTGAACTTGGCTACTAGTGACTTTGTTACAAATAGAAAGAGGGTATGCAGGTACACAAAAAGTGGCCATGCATTCCCTACCTGGAAGTATTGGTGGTAGTCAGTTGTGGATCTTGAAAGAAGTATAGAACCAAAGATAAAAGTATGTATCTTGAGAACTGCAAGCTATAAAGTACACCCGGTCTTATAAGGTTACTTCCTATGTCCATAGAGAGAGACTCAAGTTGAGGTCTCAATATTCCTGTTTAAAAAAAAAGAGCTTTATTGCAAGTGGCTCAAAAGAAATATAGGAACCAGAAATGTTAGAGGTGGTATCTGAGTATATGTGGTAAAGTAGGTATTAAATACTACTATAATACAGCTTCCAGTCAACTACCGAGACAGACAAGAGTTCCTCACATAGTCTAGAGGTGCTTCTCCTGAGTATTATTAGCTTTTTGGATAGTATTGAAATATGTCAGCAAGTTAGATTATCAGGTCCCCTGCCCCTGCGTCGCTCACGGCGACCTTGCTTACCTCATCACCGCGAGCAGCATCATCTGGTCCCTGTCTATAGACTGGCAGTGTGTCTGACACTGCACGCTCCAGAGCAGCTTTGTTACATGTGTGCTGCACCTGGTCATGTGACCCGGCACACAGTGATAACCTCAGAGACCATAAGGGAGGGAAGAAACTCCTCCCACGTGTTGTGGTTAACACTAATTGGAGGTTAGCCAATCAGACACATCCTGTGTGTATATAAGCTAACCCCTCACTTGCCTCAGTGCCCTGTTGTGCTCTTTGGTTTACCATTGAGCATTGCACTTGTTATTTGGATTTCCTGGTTACTGATATTTGGCTTTGTCTCTCGTTATTCCATCTCTACGTTTCCTTTGATCTCGGCTCGTGTTTTGACTATGCCTTTTTGCATTACCTGACTATTCTAAGGATCGGTATTGCAATTATCTCTACTCTGTCCTGTCTGCGTGTTAGGGTTCCCTAGTGAACGTTACATAGATAACTCTTCTGAGGACTGGTATCTCAAACGGTGCAGTGAGTCTATGCTGTATGTAGCCAAGTATTTTGCTCAGATAGTCACAGATAGTAAGTAATGGAAGGGAAAAGAGAGCAAGAAGTTCTCGTGTCAGTAACATACTGACATGAATTAACAAATTAACAAAGCCTTTCTTACTACCTTACCTGTTAATCTTACTAAATAGACATAGAAAGAAAAAGAAAAGTGAAAAAAAAGTTAAAGCAACATATTAAATCAAAGGTGAATCAAAAATAAAGGTGCCCAGTGAAAACGTCAACACCCAGAGCTTCAAACACCCGACGCGGGTTTCGGTGAAATGCTACATGCACCTTCGTCAGGTACCCTCTTTCTGTTTGTAACTTTTACACTAAGAGGGTCAAGCCCTGAGAGAGATCCCTGGAATCTCTCATTGATGCTTTGTTAGTCTGGACCACTGTGACACAGCCTGCCTGTCTATATTGAGAGAGGAAAGGGCATCTTAGAAATGATTGTGCAATGCATCTCCAAAACTCTCGCACCTAACGTCGCTGTACCCATCCCTGAATAACGGTTGCCCCACGTAGAGTATTCTGCAGCTTTGGGTGTGACATCTAAGTACCCTTTCTTGCCTCAGAATCAATTGCTTCTTCCTATCACCTTGTTTTGGGGAAATAAATCAATTGTCATACAAGGCTTAATTGATTAAGGAGCAGCCCATAACTTTATTGAAAAAAAACAATAAGCTGTGTCTTTAAGACAATACCAGTAATCAGTATTGAAAATGCAAATACACTAAAATATACACACACCAACCCTACAGTGTGTATATATAACAAAAGTGCTATATTACATGTGACATACACTGTAATTCAATCAAAGTGCAAAACTCTCGCAATTATGTGCAGAAAAACAAGCAGTGCTCTAATTAATATGGCACTTTAATCACATGGTCATATATTATGACGAATGTCCCATAGAAGTATTAAATATATAATAGACAGAAAAACATACACACACAAAAAATAGAGAGTAATATTGTAACAGTGAAGTCTGCTTTAACTATAGACGCTCCAATGCAATGCATATGTAGACTTGAGGCTGTAGTGTAGCAGAATAATGTTTATTTGTAACACACTGTAAAATAGCAGGCAGGCAGATAAGACCTCTCCTCACCACCAAGTGGTGATCATGTTTCTTCCGGGAGGCAGGGCTTATTGTCGGGGTGCGTAATTCTGTAAGAGTGTGATGCATTTTGCCCATGTCATCTGCCCTTTATGCATCCATAGCCTCAATATAGGTCTAAAAAATGGGCGTAAACTTCCACATAAGTCCGAAAAAGGCATTTAGTGATTGGATACGCCACAAAACTATATGCAAATAAATAAATGCAAATCACTAGTCCCAATCAGTCCAAATTAAGGGTATATCTCCCAAACTACCAAACAGTTACATACATAAAAATAGACATGCACAAAATTAAGTATAAAAACAACACATACAACTTAAACAGATATCATAAGTCCCTACTAAAAGGAGGGAAAAAGGAAAAGAGTTAGTATAGTTAATGTAAAACCAAATGCACATTATATACATAACAAATGCACATTATATACATAAAAAACAGCTTGTATTATATAAACAATGAGGGAATATAATTATTCTTAAAAAGAATAAATAACAATAGTAATACATTACTATAATTAAAAATGTAAAAATATTATGAAAATGTATTTAGTGTAAAAAAAAAACATTGGAACCACAGGGTTTGAATATTGAATTCAATATTTTTGGAATTTGTACACTTAAAAAGTATTTTTGCTCTGAGATGGGAATTAAACTGTCATTTTCTTCAGCCTACCATCCTCAGACTAATGGAGATGCTGAACATTTTCCATTGCTTCATATCTCATTATGATTGTTTGTCCTGCTTTCTTAGGCCAAGTTTGCTCGCAATAATGCTACTCACGAATCCTCAGGTCACAGCCATTTCTAAGTTGTCTATGGCCGGTATCCTATTGTTTTCCAGGCTGCATACTCCTCACAGGGAATAACAGTTTTGGATAAACATATGGCTGGTTTGCATAATACTTGGGAGCAGGTACAGCATCTCTTGGTTCTTTCTTCCCAACAACAGAAGAAACATGATAATAGACATTGTCGTACAGCTCCTTCCTGTGTGATAGGGCATAAGGTCTGACTTTCTACATGCAATATCCGTCTCCGAGTATCTCACATGAAATTTGCACCTCTTTTTTTTGTCCATTCCATATCTTGTGTAAAGTAAACCCTGTTTCATATGCCTTGGACTTACCTCATTCTATGCCTATACCTAACTCCTTTCACACCTCCTTGTTGAAATCTCTTGCATTTAACTGATTTACTGGACCTTATGCTCCTCCTATATCTGTTGAGTAGGTTGAGGAAAATGATGTTGAATCTATCCTTGACTCTAGGTTCATTAGGGGCTGTTTGCAGTATCTTGTCCATTGGAAGGTTGGTCCAAAGGAGCGTAGTTGGGTACCCCAGTTGGCTGTCCATTCTGCCCGATTAGTTTTTTTACTAGCGTCATCTGGGCAAGTCTGGTCTTTCACACTTGTTGGGCATATCCTTCTGGGGGGTTCTTTAGCAAATTTAACTGATTCTCCAGCCTTGCGATGCTGCCCTTGTCGGGTTGCATGAGCCGAACGTTACAAGCTGCCACTTGACCTGAAAAGTGAAGTCTTGCATACTTACCATTCGGCTTGGTGAACAGTTCCATTATCTGATTCACTCAAGCTGTAATCCATACAGCCATCTTCTTTCATGCAAAATACTAGATGCTGCCTGTGGCGGAACCAACCTCGCCACTATGCACTGGAGAAGCCTGGTTGCCAGCCTCCTGCCATGTGACTATGGCCCCTGGGATGTATTGCCCTTTAAAGACATGATTTGGGCATCATGGATTTGTGTTGTGCTGCTGCTGGCCCTTTTAAGAACCATCTGGGGACATACTGTGGAGTTACTGGGTGGCCACCATTTCCTGTATCAGAAGCACATGGTGAGAACAATGGATGGCGGCCATTTTAACTCACAGACACTGTGTGGACTTTTCAACACGGTGCCATCTCGCCAGTATTTGTTGCACAGGACATCGTGCGGTGGTTTTGGACTATACAGCAGGGGACACATTATACAGTTTGTTTTTTATTTAGGTTCTGCAGAATCTGCCTGTGATGTGTTTTATGAAACTGTATTTCATGTTTTGGGGTCCCTGTGATGTGTTTTATGAAACTGTATTTCTCTGGCTGTGATAATTAGATTACCCATTATGTTCAGTAATCATATCACAGCCAGAGGGGAGGATTTTGTGTGGGAGTGTCTGGGTGTATTGTATGGATTGATTGGTTGTTTTGTAACGCCCTGTGGGCTGTACTATGTTTGTGGATTGGGAATAAAAGAGACTGTATGTGACAGTACAGGGAGTTCCTGCTTAACCCTCAAAGTGAAGTGTCGTCTCATTCTTGGGGGAGGATTTATTGTATGCTGTTCCAGTTTGACTGCTAGGAGTGTAAACCTATTTGTATGGTTTCCTATTCAACTGTCTACAGCATTCATATGCTTGAGAGCATTCACATGCTCCTACGGTTCGGTGGTTTTGGTGTCTGCTGCAGTGCTTGGAGTCCTCAGGAAGCGCTAGGAGCATCCTTCAACGGAGGTACCCGGTCGGGGTGCCAGGCGATCCGTTACATTGGTGGCAGCGGTGGGATGGCGTCCTAGTGCGAGGTAAAGCACCTCGGAGACACAGTTCGTGGATTTACAAATTGAGGGCAACGCTAGTACCCGTACAGCGACCCTATCTACAAAAGAACTAACTTCAGCAGAGCAAGCATGGCGTATGACTACACTCAGGAGGAGTTTGACAGAGAGGTTAATGAGGTGCTGTCTACCTTTGGACCCAACCCCCCAGAGAGAGCCGTGCAGCTTGCCAGGAAACTAGTAGGAGAATACCTGCAATCTCTAGTAGATTTGGCCAAAAAGGAGTCCCAGGGAGCCAAAGGTGTCGTCCTTCCTCCCCAGCGGCAGTGTGTACCCCAGGGAGCAGAAGGTGTTGTCCTTCCTCCCCAGCGGCAGTGTGTACCCCAGGGAGCAGAAGGTGTTGTCCTTCCTCCCCAGCGGCAGTGTGAGTCCCAGGGAGCCAAAGGTGTCGTCCTTCCTCCCCAGCGGCAGTGTGTACCCAGGGAGCCGAAGGTGTCGTCCTTCCTCCCCAGCGGCAGTGTGTGTCCCAGGGAGCTGAAGGTGCCGTCCTTCCTCCCCAGCGGCAGTGTGTATCCCAGGGAGCTGAAGGTGTCGTCCTTCCTCCCCAGCGGCAGTGTGTCCCAGGGAGCTGAAGGTGCCGTCCTTCCTCCCCAGCGGCAGTGTGTATCCCAGGGAGCTGAAGGTGTCGTCCTTCCTCCCCAGCGGCAGTGTGTACCCCAGGGAGCAGAAGGTGCTGTCCTTCCTCCCCAGCGGCAGTGTGTATCCCAGGGAGCTGAAGGTGCCGTCCTTCCTCCCCAGGGCAGTGTGTACCCCAGGGAGCTGAAGGTGCCGTCCTTCCTCCCCAGCGGCAGTGTGAGTCCCAGGGAGCCAAAGGTGTCGTCCTTCTTCCCCAGCGGCAGTGTGTACCCCAGGGAGCTGAAGGTGTCGTCCTTCCTCCCCAGCGGCAGTATGTATCCCAGGGAGCTGAAGGTGCCGTACTTCCTCCCCAGCGGCAGTGTGTCCTGCAGGAAGCGGAGACAGTCGGTCTCGCTCCCCAGCAGCAGGACAATATATTAAAAGGGGAGACAGTTGGTCCCCCTCTCCAACAGCAGAGAGTGTTCCAGGGAGAGGAACCAGTTATCACCTCTCCCCAGCAACAGGACAAATTATTGAAAGGGGAGACAGTCGGTCTCCCCCTTCAACAGCAGAGAGAGTGTCAGGGAGAGGAGCTTGTTATCCCCTCTCCCCAGCGGCTGAAAGTATGTATGGGAGAGGAGCTTGTTACCCCCTCTCCCCAGCGGCAGCTTAGCCCACCAAGGGGAGACAGTAATCTCTACAACAGTGCAGATGGGACAGTGGTCTCTGCACATGTACCACAGGGGGTAGGGACAGTCGGTCCTGTCCCCCAGCAGCAGGACTGTTTAGGCAAGGGGGAGACAGTCTGTCTCCCCCTCCAGCAACCAGGCTCCAACCAGACTACTCCCGTGGTAGTGCTGGCACCAGGACAGAGTACCGCTGGTCTCTGCCCGCTCAGCAACCCACCCAGTACGCTTACCAGTCACCCACACAGCCATGGTGAGGCACCTGGACACGGACAAAGTTCTCCTCTACCCAGGTGTAGTAGCCAGTTATTGTGGGTGGGCTGTATTACTGATTGTGTTTTGTGGGTGGGCTGCTGGACTAACAAGGGCACTGACCGGCAGGAGGTCAGATACCCTGTTAGTCTGATTGGTAAAGGGGAGAAGTGTGGCGGAACCAACCTCGCCACTATGCACTGGAGAAGCCTGGTTGCCAGCCTCCTGCCATGTGACTATGGCCCCTGGGATGTATTGCCCTTTAAAGACATGATTTGGGCATAATGGATTTGTGTTGTGCTGCTGCTGGCCCTTTTAAGAACCATCTGGGGACATACTGTGGAGTTACTGGGTGGCCACCATTTCCTGTATCAGAAGCACATGGTGAGAACAATGGATGGCGGCCATTTTAACTCACAGACACTGTGTGGACTTTTCAACACGGTGCCATCTCGCCAGTATTTGTTGCACAGAGACATCGTGCGGTGGTTTTGGACTATAGAGCAGGGGACACATTATACAGGGATTGTTTTTTTATTTAGCCTATATATGTTCTGCAGAATCTGCATTAAACTGTATTTTCCAAAGTACTGAACGGATCTGGGTGAATTTTGGATATGTGGTTCACCCAGATCCCCCAGTTCCAAGGATATACTTTTTATGGGGTTATTGCATGTTTTGGGGTCCCTGTGATGTGTTTTATGAAACTGTATTTCTCTGGCTGTGATAATTAGATTACCCATTATGTTCAGTAATCATATCACAGCCAGAGGGGAGGATTTTGTGTGGGAGTGTCTGGGTGTATTGTATGGATTGATTGGCTGTTTTGTAACGCCCTGTGGGCTGTACTATGTTTGTGGATTGGGAATAAAAGAGACTGTATGTGACAGTACAGGGAGTTCCTGCTTAACCCTCAAAGTGAAGTGTCGTCTCATTCTTGGGGGAGGATTTATTGTATGCTGTTCCAGTTTGACTGCTAGGAGTGTAAACCTATTCGTATGGTTTCCTATTCAACGATCTACAGCATTCATATGCTTGAGAGCATTCACATGCTCCTACGGTTCGGTGGTTTTGGTGTCTGCTGCAGTGCTTGGAGTCCTCAGGAAGCGCTAGGAGCATCCTTCAACGGAGGTACCCGGTCGGGGTGCCAGGCGATCCGTTACACTGCTCACTTTAATGGTGCGTCTTTTATCATTTCAAATATGGTGAGGTCACACCTGCTCTTAAAATTACGACATCATTTAGGCGACTCCCTTGTCAATTATTTTGGATCATCGTTTTGGAGTCGCAGAGATGACACGGACAAATCACAGCAGTTGTTAGCCTATATAATTCAAATTTAGGCCCTCATTAATTGCCCTATCATGGTTTCTGCCTTGGTACACATTAGTGCTTATAGTCCATGCTGCTCGATAGTAATAGTTAGTATACAGTTAGTTTTTATAGACTCTCTTGATATATTTTGATATTGACCTTGGCTTGTATTTGACTTTGTGTATTTCTGATATCCTGACCAGGCTTGTTTCTGACCTTAAGTGTTTCTGGTATCCTGAGCTGGCATGTTTATCCGTATTTCTATATTCCTGACCTTAGCTATTAATGACTTTGTCTTCATCTTTCTTGCATTATCCGGGCAATATAACCAGGTAATACTTCTATCAAGTACCTCTGTTTGTGGAATTCACCATTTCTGTAAGTTGGGGTTTGTCCCTGTGGCAATATTGTAATGAAGCCGGAGTGCCACACAAACACACACAGTCTGAAACATAAACACACACAAACACACTGATACACAAACACACACTCATCATTGACACACAGTCTGTGTGTCAATGATGAGCGTGTGTTTGTGTGTCAGACTGTCAATGGTAAGTGTGTGTTTGTATATTAGTTTGACACACAAGCACACAGAGTCTCAAACACAAACACACACTCATCATTGATACAGTCTGACACCCAAACACACAGTTATCATTGACAAACAATCTGACACACAAGTACATTGACACACACTAACACACACTCATCATTGACAAACAGTTTGACACTCAAACACACACAGTATGACATACAAAAACACACAAGGGGTTGGCTGCACTCACCTAAACATGCTTAAATGGGGTGCTGCTGGTGGCCAATAAGTACAGTAAAAATGAAAATCCAGCGCACTCCCTTATCTACTAAACAGCTACATTGGTGCTGACAGATTTTGCTAGTTTTATTAAAAACACCTAATCTAGGCAAAAAATAATGGGGGTTTAGTTACATTAAATGATCATACATTGCATAAGCCTGCCACAACGTCAATGTACCCCATCTTTGGCAGGTCCTACTCTAACAGCCAACTGTCTACGAAATGAGCTACTCACTTGGAGAAATCCTTCCATCTCGAGTTCTCTGCAATACAGGGCTAAAAAGGGTCCTGAGAGGAGACACCTGTGACAGGGAGGGTTGCAAACCCAAGGAGCTGGCTAGACTCCTATATGTATATGATAAAACAAGGGGTTGGCTGCACTCACCTAAACATGCTTAAATGGGGTGTTGCTGGAGGCCAATAAGTACAGTAAAGTGAGTAGCTCATTTAGTAGACAGTTGGATGTTAGAGTAGGATCTGCCAAAGATGGGGTACATTGACGTTGTGCAGGCTTATGCAATGTATGATCATATAACACAAAAACACACAAACACACTGACATACACAAACACACTCATCATTGACATATAGTCTGACACACAAGCACAGTGACACACACTCATCACTGATAAACAGTCTGACACACAAACACACACAGTCTGACACATAAACACACACAAACACACTGATATACACTGATATACACAAACACACACTCATCATTGACACACAGAGTGTGTTTGTGTGTCAGTCTGTCAATGATGAGTGTTTGTGTGTCAGACTGTAAATGGTAAGTGTGTGTTTGTATGTCAGTCTGACACACAAGCACCCACAGTCTGACACACAAACTCACACTCATCATTGATACAGTTTGACACCAAAACACACAATTATCATTGACAAACAATCTGACACACAAGCACATTGACACACACTAACACACACTCATCATTGACAAACAGTCTGACACACAAACACACTCAGTCTGACACACAAAAACACACAAACAAACTGACACACAAACACACACATTCACTGGCACATGTATACTGACACAAACAGGCATGAACACATTTACTGTCACACACTTACTCTGACTGACTTACTGTCGTTAGATGATAGCTGCCATGGTACTTTGATGAGCAATGCAGCTTGATACATCATTACAGCCATTCACAGAGCTAAGGCCGCTGGATGTGACATCATGTATCCTAGCAGCTTTAGCTCTGTGCACTGCGGGGAGCGATGGGCGACTGGCACTCCTTGCTCCTCCTGCATCTTGCAGCAGCAAGTTTTTAAATGCCAACAGTAAGTGCCGGCCATCCCTAGGTAATAGAGACCCACTTGGAAATTTCTCTGTATCCTGGTGGGCTCAGAATGACCGGTGGGAGGAAGCATCGGCCCTGCCTTTCCCTGTCACAATCACTACCCCTCTACCACACTCAGCCCCAACCATGTCACATTCATCACCCATCACACTAACCCTGTAACCTTGTAACACTCACCACTCCTCACCCTGCCCCACTCACCCCCTCATCCTTGATACACTCACGACCACTCATCCTGCCACTCACCAACCTTATCTGTGTGTGTTTGTGTTATCTGTGTGTGAATGTGTGTCAGTGTGTGTGTATATGTATTTGTGTACATGTGTGCATCTGTGAGTGTACATGTGTGCATTTGTGTATGTCAGTGTGTGTATGCATCAGTGTGTATCTGTATGTGTTTGTGTGTACATTTGTTTATATGTATTTGTGTACATGTGTGCATCTGTGTGTGTACATGTGTGCATTTGTGTATGTCAGTATGTGTATGCAGTATGCATCAGTGTGTATCTGTATGTGTCAGTGTGTGTGTTTCAATGTGTATGTGTGGGCCAGTATATGTACATACATCCCAGAAACCAAATGCCAACTTTACACACAAACACATTCAAACACAAACACTACAGAGAAGTACTCCTCTGCTTTCAAATAGTAACAGTACATAAAACACACAACTGCATCCACATGTCCCCCTTGTTCACAAATAAATACATACATTCAAACACACAAACTATGCTCACATTCAAACTCAAACTCTGCTCACAAATACAGCTCCCCAAGGATGGGCACATGGTACATCCCCAGCTGGCAAAGCACCTTTTGGACATGCTTTCCCTAGAGGAGGCCCAAGAAAAATTATTGCACTAGGGCCCTCTCTACATAGTCTAGTTGTGTCTAGTTCCACTAATGCAAGGCTAAAACACACAGCCCTCCTTCCCCCATACAGCTCTCAGCTGACTCCACACACAGCCCTCACTACACATGCTTTCACATACCCACAGCACTCACAGAATCAGAGCCAAGGGCTCTAGTAGGGGGGCCCAATCTAGGGCCCATAGCAAACTTAATCTGGCTCTGATTAGAGTCCGCTAAATGCAAATAAAATAAAAAAACATAGCGTTTAACTGTGTGGGGACTAGTAATAATGTGCAATCACAATTGGTCACTCACAAATTCTCTGGTGTAAAAGCAGCCTTGAATATTATCTTTCTTCTTCAGTACTGTGTTGTCCCTCCTCACACTTCCATTAGCGAATTGGTATATATGACTCGAAAGAGAAAAATATATACAAAATGTAGTGCACTTCCAGAGTATATTAAAAAGTATTTTAATAACTTACATTTGGGTATAAAACAAATAGCATGGCACCATGAAAACGTCCTACGCGTTTCGTCCTACAATTGGACTTCCTCACGGACTTGATGATAACAGCAATAAAAACTTTCCCTCCCACAGTCCTTTTATACATCCCCCATTGATTGTTCAATGATTTTCAGCCGGTATTCAGCTTCCGTTTTGGCAGCAAAAACCGGATGACGTCATCACGTGCGCCGTATGCGTTCCACCTTGCGTTCCACGAACCCGGAAGTGGATCGCGATCGTTTATCTTCATCTCTTTCCCTGATACATTTGCTCCAAACATATATGGGCAGATGAATAAAACGGAAGGGGGGAGGAAATACTATTAAAATAACTCCCTGGATGGCACTACATTAATGAAATAAGATAATTATCCTGGTTTTAATTATTTTATAACAGAATCTATAGGTGCAGAAACATGTACATATATCCTCCAATTCCCTATTCTTGTCAATAAAAGATTGTCTACACCTATAAAAAATCTTGAATTGTAAATTTATTTTTACATAATGGATACATGTACAAATGTCTACACCCTCACAATTCATAGGACATATATATAAAAAGGATACATAAAGTGCATAAATAGTAATATAGTTTAAAATCATGTATAGTCATAACACAATAGTCACTCTGTGATTGCAAAAAGGTGAAACCCATTATATTGCACTTTTGCTTCTATCTCCTTAAAAATAAATATAAAAAGTTTTTTCTTTCCTTTTGTCTTTTTTGCTAATTTTCATTTTTGATATTCCACATATGTAAAAATAAAATAAGAATAAAAATAAAAATAAAAAGAATTGATTAAAAATTAAAAAATTAAAATTAATAAAAATAATAATAAATATAAAAATAAGAATAAAAATAAAAATAAAAATGAAAATTTAAAATTGTGATTATACGTACTAAAACAATGCACAGAGTTCCACAGTTCTACACCTTTTTTTATATGTGGAGCTCTGTCTTCATCTCCTCCTACTGCACTCGCCCTGTCAGAAAGCCCTTTCTGCTCTTCCTCTCCCACTCATCATCTCATCCTCCCATCACTCCCAGCCATCCCTCCTTCACTAGCCACCACTTCCACCCATCCCCCATCCTCCATCACTTCCACCTATTCCACCTATGATGGACACACACCACTCACTGCCACATACATCACAACACTTACGTAACCAGAGTTTCATTAGCAAACCATAGCAAACATTAAGGTCTCGATTTTACATAAACTTTTAAAATGATTTAATTTTTGAAAAATATGCCAATATTTTTGTTATACTGATATACTTTTATATATGGCATATTTTTTATATTTTAATATTTTGAAAAATTATTTCGAAAGCTTATCTAAAAATATTAAAACATTTGAACAGTGTATCCAAAAACAGTAAATGAAGGCCTTAGTCTTGTATCCATGTATCCATTCCTCCTCCCCGATGTTATGTTTCATGGCCCTCCTTTAGGGAGTTATTTGCTGGGAGGCAGGATTGCACTAACCTTCTATTTGGTGACAGCTGCAATGCCAGACAACACAATGCAGTGGTTACAAATAATCCATTATGTACTGCATGTAACATTCCCTTGACCAATTTGTGTCCCTTCAATCCACTTACAGGAAAAAGTTGCTTGAGCCTCACATTTTTATGCACTGATGGTGAGAGAGGATGGGGTTCTCGGATTTGCCCCACATCAGTAAAGTAGAACACTCTACTACCACAGGTATAGCCACTAACAGACAGCTGTACCACTTCAAACAACAGTAACTTATTTTGTTTTGAAGGTATATAACTGTTGAACAAGCAGTCAGAGAACACTTAGTTATGAGTTAGATTAGCATAATTATGCAGGTTTTTTTAAATTTATTTATTGTTTTTATTGTTATTTTTTGTCTGACTTTATTAATTTTTGTATTTCCAGATTTCTCTTACATATCTTCTTTTATTTTTATTTTTTTACAATTTATGACATACATAGTGTTGTATTAGAGGGAGAAACACACTTGCGCCATGCTAAGCTATGTGCCTAATAATCTAATTGGTCGGCATGAGGCCACTAAATATGCCCCAGCTGGCAGAGGGAAGCTCATCTGCAACTCAATAGCAGTTCATCCATTGACATATATGGGACTAATGCTCATCAGTTGCCAGAATTATCTAGTCAGGGCATGCGCATAAGGGGGCACAGGCGATCGGTTGACCAGCAGGAGGGAAGCGCACAGCGCAGGACGAGTGGACGGGGTGGGGATATAAATCATATTATATCCCTGCTCCCTGTGTAACACACCACGTGGTTGGCGTCTTATGATGAGGCTTGACTCCTGAATTGGATACATAGATCACAGAGAAGGACAACATCCCAGGGTTGAGATGAAAGTATATAATTGTGAATTTATGTGTGACTGCCTGTGTCTGTATGACTTTGTATGTCTTTTTATGTGTTTGTCTGTATGGCTCTGTATGACTGTATGTGTCTGTATGACTGTGTCTGTATAGCTATATGCCTGTGTATGTATGTAAGTCTCTGTAAGCCTATCTTTATTTCTCTCTATGCCTGTGTCTGAATGGTTCTGTATAACTGTGTCTGTATGTCTCTTTATATATGTGCCTGTATGGGTGTGTATGACTGTATGTCTCTGTATGTAGGTCTCTGTATGCCTGTGTATGTGTGTTTCTGTATGACTATATATCTCTGTGTGCCTGTGTATGTATGTCTATTTATGTATGTGTCTGTATGTATTGCTGTCTGTATGGCTCTGTATAACTGTATGTCTGTGTATGCACGGCTCTGTAAGACTGTGTATGTATGTCGGTGTATGCATATTTGTATGTCTCTGTATGCCTGTGTCAGTTTGACTATATGTCTCTGGATGTCTGTATCTGTATGTCTCTGTCTGTATGGCTACATCTTCATGTCTCTGTATGACTGTGTCTGTGTCTCTGTATGACAGTGACTGTATGTCACTGTGTCTCTATATAACTTTAAGTCTGTGTTTGTATGACAGTGTACCTGTATATGTAGATCATATGGTTATGTGTCTGTGTCTTTGTGCATGTATGACTGTGTTTGTTGTGCATTTTATGACTGTGTGTCTATCTTTGTGACTCTGTGTCTGAAAAACTGTATATGTGTCTGTTTATGTATTTGTGTATATTGGAAGGCATGGCCTGAAGTTGTGGGAGGGGCTATAGAGGTACTTAAGGGACTCCCCCTTCCCTTACTTACCTTCGTTGGTCTGGACGACTTCCTGGTACGTGACGTCACTTCCGGTGAGATGCGGCGCATTCTCCTACGTCACACGGCGAGTGCCGCCGTCTCCACAGCCCGACCGGCTCTCCAGCCCGGCCCGACCGGCACTTTCAGCCCGGCACCACCGGCCCCAGAACCGGACCGGCTCTCCAACCCGGCCCTACCTTCTCTCCGGCCACCAACCCGACCGGCCTCTCTTCCCACCAGATCGTTGGTGCGGTAAGCATGACTCCTACTGGGTAACAGCACGGCTGGCACGGGTACAAGTACAGAGACTCCATTACCGTTAGGAGTCCCTGTTCCCGGCCACCGGCTATACCCAGACTTAAGGGGGAAGGTAATGATGGTTTGAAAGGGGGGGGGGACAAAATACAACGGTACGGGCGGGAACAGGCCTCACAGACCCCTGTACCGTTAGGGGTTCCTGTTCCCGCCAGCAACACATAGGGAAGGGGGAAAATAACTGGGTCATCAGTGTAAGACCCAGTCTATCTGCCTTGCACAACTTAAAGGGGGACATGGTACGTTTCTGTTGCTGGCTGACCCTTAGTTCAGCCAGTTCAGCCTTAATGATTACAATAACATACACTTCCCATTTCAAATGCTTTTATTGTTCAATACTTTGCTGTTATTATACAAATACTACTAGTTAGAACGCTGGTTAAATATATATGGTATGATATGCTTGATAAACATGGTAGTTTATATAATATATGTTTTACTTATGGCTGATTAGATATGTTATGAGATATCTGCATGTATAGTAGCAACGTTAAAGTCTTAAGATAATTATACCACGGTTAAGGTTAAAGTACATGGCCTACCGGTGGCATTGTGTCCGTTGTGGGGACAGTACTCGCTGCAATCACCCCCGAAGCACTTACTACGCCAGTTATTCAGTCTTATGTATATGTTCCACAAGAGTACATTATCTAAATTCTCATACCCCCAGGAACCCGAATACCCTTGGACGGGTCACCTAAGCTACCCCCCCCTTACTCAAGAGACCTCTGATTTCTCTTATACAGAAGCCAGTGCTCATTTTTCTGCAGGTATGTTGATTTTCACATTATTTTCAACACGGCCGTTTTAGTTATTTCCCTGCCCTTTAATCCTAGCGGTCCGCGAGGCCAACTCCCATCCTCCACTTCGAGGTACTATACGCCCCTCGGGCCAAATCATAGTTAGCCGCCTCGCAAATTATATAGAGAGGGCGACACCAGTCACCGCCAAATGCCCCCCGCCCCCCCACACGCATGGAGAGGCCAACGTCCCATCATCGGTATAGGTTACCACGCCCCTCGCGTCAACTCATAGATAGAGCCTCTCTAGCCACTTGGCACTAGCAGGGCCTCACCTGTCACAAACCTAGAATAATCTTTCGCCATCTGGCACTAGCTAGCCACCTGTCAATTCCCAACCCTGGTTCCCAACATGTCTATTATATTTTTTCAGTATGTCCCTACTCCCAGACGATGGTGAGGATATGTCAATCCCTAGCACCCCTGCTAGGTCACTTACTCCAACCCGCAAGGGCGACACGGAAGTCCCTCGTCCATCAGATCATGGACTATCCCCCGCATCACTGCAGAATTACGTAAACGCAGTATTCCCTTCCCGGCTACTGCCAGGAAAGCAGAACTGTTCAAATTGCTAAGAACCAATACCGTTAATACAGACGCAGGGGAAGGCACAAGCAGCTCTCAAGATCCGACTCTCCATGCTATGGTTGCCTCCCTAATCTCTTCTATGGGTAAGGTCAACGACAGGCTGGAGAGGCTGGAAGCCCGTAGCTTCCCTGCACAGCCTCCGCGCCCTCTCTCCGAATTAATCCCAGCCATACCCACAGCAATAACGGGTAATTCGATAGCCACTAAGGCAGCCGCCCACGTTATTAATCCTGCCCATATGGTTCCGGGAAATTTAAAAAAGAACATCCAAGAAGGCAAGGACATTAACTTAGTTTCACTGCTCATTGCCTCCCAGGATATCGTGGAAAACCGGTCTTACAACTACGGGGACATCTCGGTGGTTTTAAAAGCCAGAGACCCCAGACTCAGTAAGAAACTCGCCATTACTGATTTTGTTCTGGCCTTTGGTATCTTTAGAGATATTCTATGCACGGATCATCCCCATAGGAGGGAGGAACTCGATCTATATAAGCTGGTGGACCTTGGTAATAAGTATGGTGGCTATACTTTTTACGATTACCATAAGTCCTTTTCATCAAAAGTGTCTGCCACGTTGTCTCAGATCTCAGATTTGCAATAATTTCAATGAGGGCTCCTGCGGTTACAGCGCCTGCCGCTTACTACACGTGTGCTCGCATTGTTTCAGGGCACATGCGAAATCCATGTGCCCGAATAAAATGTACCAGAAACCTTATTTGTCTTCGGTGAATATTCCTTTACTCGCAAGTATGCTGTCCACTCACCCCTCCACACACCTTGTGGAATTCTTATGTACAGGCCTCACCCAGGGTTTTCACACAGGGCTCATTTACATGCCAACTGGGGTAATAGAGTGTCACAATTTACAGTCTGCCACTAACCACACTACGGCAGTCACCACGTTGTTACAACTTGAAGTTGATCAGGGATTTGTCATTGGGCCTTTTGTTAGCCCCCCTTTTCCAGCTGGAGAACTAACCCTATCGGGCTGGTTTCCAGCAAAAATTCTGAGAAACTGAGACTCATCATTGATTTATCCGCACCCGACTCCTCAGCCATCCCCAGCCTAATTTCATTGATTCCATCTGAAGAATTCTCCCTACAATACTCCACGATTGATGACGCAATTGCAGCTATCAGATCTGCAGGTTTGGGGGATTGGCTCAGCAAGACTGATATTGTAAATGCCTTCAAATTATTACCTATTCACCCCTCTTTGTGGCACCTGCATGGCGTTAAGTGGCAAGGAGCCTACTACTTCTTTACAAAGCTCACCTTCGGGGCCAAGAGTAGTCCG